>JABCKO010023770.1:0-334456 GCA_018855915.1 Tephrocybe sp. NHM501043
GGTGTGCATAGGCAGAGATGGTGAACACATACCATGTCAAATGCCACAAAGGAAGTTCATCAGGCAACTTTATGTAATGAGCTTCCAATACACTTTCTCCCACAATGATTTCAGAATAACACATTACATGATATGTGGTTAGTGATTTACTCATACAAGACATCTGTAGTACATGGCAACATTGTGTTTATGAAATCCAATATATTTCCTTTTTTGAATTAGTACCACTGCCAAAAATTTGGCACCTCCAATTTGAAGCTACCAACCACATACATCAAATTAGAACCTGTGGGGACACCAAAAAACTCAAAAATAGCAGCAGGAGTGGCCTAAATCTGCCCCCTGATCCTCTCCCAAATAGTATTTGGGTGAAGGTGGTTTCACTGCTAAAACCCTACTAGGCCTATTATTTTGATGTTCCTAATAGGCCTAGTAGGGGTCCACATGACTGCAACTTTTGCTGCCAGCCATGTGATGCAAATACATGCAACATTTTGGTGGATGTATGGTGAAGCTAATGCCCCTGTATGATGGACCCTACAAAGTCACCCACACCTTCCTGGAAACCTTGACCTATACACTAGAGCTTCTGGACATCATGACAATACATCTGATCTTCCATGCCACCCTCCTGAAATGTTACATACCAAATGATGACTTCCTTTTCCCATCTTGTCCCCTCAGCAGCACCAGCACCAATCATGAACAAATTTGGTCATGAAGAGCACTACATTAACCATATCATCAAAGAATGTAAACATGGTTGTGGCTTGCAATATCTCATTCAATAGTGAGGCAAGGACCCTGATGCTGATTTATGGCAACCCTGCCAGGAACTCATTAACACTGAGGCACTCATGATCTGGGAGCAGAACCAGCTGCACAAGTTCTTCCTTTTTCCTGGAGGGGGTGGGTGTAAGCATTACACTTACATAATTCACTTCACATTTGCTATTTAATGATCATCTAGACAGAACCTGTAAGCCTACAGCTTACTACAGTTCTCACTGAACTATATATATATCGGACCAGTATCTGAATTGTAATCAATTCAGATATGTACCTTTTGTAGAGGATGTAAAAGCCATTGTGGTCTGGTCCCACAGGCATCTTACATCATTGTGTCAGTTGAGGTTGTGACTGGGCAATGTGATGCAATGTGGCAAATCCCTTTTTGAGGGACAACCAACATGCTGAGAGAGTTATATGTGCACCTGAACCCTTTGGGGAGTTCGAATCAGGTTGTTCATACTACAGATTTGACCACCAGGTTTTGCCATCTCCTGGGGTTGAACTCCCAACCCAATCACTTCAGATAATGTAAGATGCCTGTGAGACCAGACCATGATGGCTTTTACATCCTCTACAAAAGGCACATATCTGAATTGATTACAATTCAGATACTGGTCCAATATATATACAGTTCAATGAGAACTGTAGTAAGCTGTAGGCTTACAGGCTTACAAGGACAGATACCTTGACTAGTATCAATCATCCTACTTCATCTGCGCCCCATATGCTGGGTGACAGTGGCGTGCTTATCTCTATCTCAGGATACACATCATAATGTAAGCCCAGTGTAGGCCCTTGATATTTGGGAACAAACACTTCCTCGTTAACTCATTCTTTCCTTCTCACCAGGGGGGGTGGGTGTAAGCATACTCCGTATTTACTTACATAATAGTTTGCGCGACTTCAAAGCAACAGAACCTTGTATATAACATTAGTCTCTTTCAACACGACATCCCGTACCTGTTCTGTGCTGCGCTGCCCTCTCTTTTAGTGAGTGCGCCCCTATGGGCTGCTTCCAGAGCCTGTACTTATTCTTCTTTTCTTCCATCAATAGACATCTTGTACCTGTTCTGTCCCTCGTTCTGCTTGCCTTTTCCTTTTTCTTATAGTGGGCACCCCCCAGCAGGTGCTTACAATGAATTTCAGTTTTGAGTCTTGACCTTGGCGAGCTGAGGTAAATGGATGGGGACTACGACATGTCACCTAGTTATTGCGGAAGTGTGGTAGGTTCGGACTCAAGACCCATATTACATGTTGTGTGTAAGCGTGGTCCCAAGCACCCACATGAGAACCTATACAGCCGAAAGGCAAGACAACAGATACTGGTTCAGACGCTGCATGCTATATATGTAGCAGTACGAGTTCTGCTGTAAGCCACACCGGGCTTACATTATGATGTGTATCCTGAGATAGAGATAAGCACGTCACCGTCGCCCAGCGTATGGGGGCGCAGATGAAGTAAGGATGATTGATACTAGTCAAGGTATCTGTCCTTGTAAGCCCGCTACTTCCTGGCTGTTGAGTCTCTGAGGCTTCAACTGACGCGGGAGCCTTAGTGCGGCAGTAGAAACATAATGTCACAATTGAGCAAGGATGGGTACTGCTCAGGGCAAGAGTAAGAACACAGGACATCTGGCGTTATGATGATCAATAAATAAATTACTGTTAATATACGCTACATAACGCGTCCGAGAGCCGTTAAAACTGTGAGGAAATTGTCTAGCGCGCTCGCCGGGAGCCACGAGTAGTGTATACATTACGAGTGTCCGTTAGGGTATCTATGGATGAAACTTTTCTGTGTCCGGATTTCGAAGCAAGGCGTGTTACAGGTAAAGTCAAAGCTGGCGCTGCATGAGGTGGCGGCACGTTCTCGAGCTCGAGCTCGACCTCCAACGGCAACTCAGATGCATCACTTTCCGCTTCTGGGCCTGTGTCTTCGGGTAGAGGGAGGTGTTCTGCCAGGAAAGTTTCACTGCCCACACTCGACATCCCCTGCGCTCTCCATGTCTTAAGGATCGAGTCGCGAGGGTCTGTCAAGTTCCAGTGATCAACATAATCCCAAGTGCGTTTTCGGGGTGTTCCGCCTGTTGATTTGTCCTCTAGAGCTCCACTCTCAGATAGAATGTCTATCGAAGTTTGTAAAGTTGAAAGGCTCGTCGATACAGCGCTGCGATATGACTCTGTGGAGGTTTCAAGTCCAGTAGCCTGAGAAGAATACGTCACTGATAGAGTCACAAGGAAATGACAGAGACGAACCCCAGAGACAAGACGGCTGGTGACTGCCTCGATATTGGATGATGAAGAAGCAAAATTTTCTTGCATATGTCGATATTCTGATTGAACAGATTCGCCCAGTGAAGTCGTTGCCTCTATCCTTGCACGCTTTGCCCTTGAATGTTGTTCGAACGCTGAGACAGCAATGAGATGGAGGAAACAATCCCACGACTGATTAGCCTACCATTGAAGCACGAAAGCGACATGGAATCTGTCTGAGCCTGCACCTGCGCAGAATATGACGAGACTGAGGCAGAAACAGAGCATTCCATTTTTTTGACATCATTGCTAAATGTGGCTCTTGCATTGTTGATCGTCTAGATGGCGGTCAATCAACCATCAAGCCTAGCCATCGACGACACTCACCTTGAAGGCTCCATCTCTGGTTCTCTTCCCCTCTCGCCGTCTTTGCTCAAATTCTTCGTCTACCTCGACGCCGACCATCTCCATGTTCTCCAACAAATCCTCATGTCTTGCCATGAACGCTTGTACCTCCTCTTTCCCCTTGTAATTCCTCTCCTGAACAGCACCGACCACTTCTCTCAAGCTCCTATCCCGTTCAGCCGTAAAGTCGCCCAGAAGGCCGGAGATGCGCTGTATCAGCTCATCCTTCGCCTTGTCTCCCTTTATTTTCTCAGCATTCAACATATTCACCAGCGCTTCATTCTGTTGACTGAGTCGATCAATCTCCCGCTGGGAAATATCAGCGGACATGTCCTTTGCTTGCTGAATATTCGCACGTTCGGTAGCGATAAACTCAGCTGCAAACTTGACGACCTTGTCGACCAGAGAGAGCATGGCCGCCAAAGCCTCCTCTACGGATTTGAAAGTCGCGGTACCCGCAGATTCCAAGTTCAAGGATGCTTCCTTGCATGTCTGCGTAAAGGTTTGCCCCCAAGAGCCGAAGCCAACTTTGAAAGTCTCGTGAGTTTCCTTCATGACTTTATCCGCCTCGTTGAGCGCCTGCGCCTCCGAGGCATCGTTGGCTTGGATAATGTCGAGTGCACGTTTGAGCTGTTGCATTTGGTCGTCAATCCGGGCAGAATTTACAGCCAGGGCTTCTAGCTGTTTAGCTCCAAATCCGCTGGACTCAGCGCTGAGCTTGGCAATAGTTTGAGACGACGTCTTTGAGAATTCGGCCAGCCTTTGAGATAACGTTTCGCTTTCTTTCGCCATGATCGTTCCTTGCGTTAACACGGTGTGAGAATTATTATTGAGAACCATTGTTTTGCGGTCTAGGATCTGTTAGATGTTGTCAAACAAATGTAATAAAAAAAGTACCTAGTTTCGCAAACAAAGATGCAACATCTTGCAAACTATGGCTCGCGGTTTTTTTGAGCTCGGAAGCGACACGGTCAAGAGCAGCTTCCGTTCCCTGATGCGCCTGTCGCACGATGATCTCTTCTTCCAGCGCACTCTTGACCACAAGCAGTTCCCCACCCTTTTTCTCCAATGTGGATTCGACGTCCTCAAGCTTCATCCGAGTATCCCTTAGCTGTCCTTCTCGAATCTTTAGTAACCCTATGCTCTGCTCAAACTCTTCTCGGACACCACGCATCTGACCTTCCACTATCTGGACTTGCTTCTGAGCCTCCTGAAGCTCCGTCTTCTGCAGCTCCTGTTCAGCGACCATCTGAGTCCACGTCTCCTCCGAGAAAAAGATGCCGTTCTTTTCTCGCGCTGCTACCAAATCTGCTTTGAGTCGCTCGATCTCGGCAACATAATCTTTAATGAGGGAATTCCGGGTTGTGCGTTGGTTGAGTTCTGGTTTGTTACGGATTGACTTGGCACGAATGGCATAGTCAAGGGTGGAGAGAGTCTCTTCTATGTTGGAACGGGCAGGGGATATCGTTGCAATGATACAGGTCTTTGTTCGACCGCCAAGTGAGTCTTGCAGAAGGCGGGTAAGCTTTGATTCTCTGGGACTATATGTTAAGAAGTTTGGGGGTCAAATAAGCTTTTTGTACTCACCTGTAGGGAATGTGCGAAGCTTTATCTACCAACGCGTTGATAACACGGCCGAGAGTGAGAAGACTCTGATTTATCATGCCCGCTTCTCTGGCCCGCTTGTTCTCGGCTCCTGATCGTCCAATGTTCTCTGATCCAGCCAAGTCCACAAGATTGAGCTTGCCAACCTTCAAAAGGTCCTCGCCAGCGATGGAGGGTTCCTTTACATGAACAGTGATAGAGAAAACCGAGTGCGAACGACTAGAATGATCATTAAATTTTGTGGCCGCTATCTGTCTTCGTTGGCTGCCTTTCGTCAGCACAGCCAAAGCAGCTTGAGAGTCTTTCACAACGACCTCTTCCAGGCCTTGGATTGTAACTCCGCGTTTGTTAGTGTCATCGAATATTTTCAAGCCATTATCAGAGGGCTTGTTGGGATCTTTGTTGCCCATTCCCATAGGCTGTGTGGAGCCGTTTGGCGCCGAGAAATCGCTTGCAAGAAGGTCACGCAGTTCTTCGTTGTATAACTCGATGTACGAGATCTTGACGCTATAATCTGACTTCGATGTTTCAAGCTGATGAAACAGGCGAAACAGAACGCGAGGTATCATGCCAGCGTTGGAGGAAGGGTTGCCCATTGGGGTTGGGTTCAGATCGCCTTGCATTGTGTATCTGATGATGGAAGAATGAACACGAAGGACGTAGTCTGAGCTGTGTTATACGTACGTTTTGCCAGTACCGGTCTGCCCGTATGCAAAAAGCGTGCAATTATACCCCATCAAAACTTCGTCCAACATAGGGCTGACCACTTCGTGATATATCATTGCTTGGTCTGCTTCTGGACCGAAGACCAAGTCGAAAGGATATGTTCGAACTGGTGGCAGTGTTACAAGACCAAGGCTCGATACGGGGGCAGAAAGCTCGATAGATACGTCCTTGCTCTTCGCACCAGATGCAGTGACTATGCTCGGGGAGTTGTCTTGGATCTCGCGCTCCGATCGTCTCCTGCAACGAATTACAACCTGTATGTTGATCTCTGCATTGTCTTGTGACGGGTTTAGTTTATTGCTTCGCTGTGCTGATGCTGTAAGAGAGGATTGTGAAGCGTCTTCGTTGAGACGCGTAGTGGATGGAGTTTTGGACATGGCAGAGCGAGATCTTGGGAGAGGGAGTTGTGGGGGAGGCATAGCCGTGGAATTAGCGCGAGAACGCATCGAGGCTGGCCGGCGAGCGGCCATAAATGACCGAAGTAAGATAACTGGATAGAAAAGTTATAACTTGGCCGTTTCAACCGTTCAACTTTGAATGCGCACAAGCACTTGTCAACAATAGATCGCGTTCAGTCACATGACCCCGTGATAACGTGCCGCCAATTTCACAACCAAGTCACTCGTGCGACCACCATGGGTAAAAGAAAAAAGTCTTCCAGGAAGCCAGCGCCTTCCAGACAGAAAGTACCGCTGGGTAGGGGTTGATTCTTTGTCTGCCGATTCTGAACTGAACGGGCCAACAGACACTGCATTTACTTGTTTATTCTGCCATCACGACAAGTCCGTTACTGTCAGGCTCGATAGAAAAGAGGGTGTAGCGTATCTTGCGTGCAAAGTTTGCGATCAACGTTATCAGAGCAAGGTCAACCGTGAGTGTTGGGGACAGGGTGTGATTTGGTGGCTCATATTCTGCAGATCTTACGGAACCCATTGACATATACTCCGAGTGGATTGACGCTGCAGACGCGGCACAAAGCAACCAAGCCCCTCGCCGTCCAGCCGCCTCAAGCAGCCGACCTGTTCCTGCCCCAGCCTCGGTAGAGGAAGACGATAGTGATGATGAATAGGCGGGTCTGGCCGTCTCTTCCCCTTAGCCAGTACTAGACTTTATATTTGTACTTCATAGCGCATGTCGCACTGTATTATCATACAATAGCACACCTTAGGGATAAACTTTACCTGCAGTGACAATGGGCGATGGTCACTTGGCAAAACTCTCCGTTGTCGCGGCAACAACTGTAAATAAAACATCTCCAGGACATCTACCTTCCACATTTCGCCTCAAACACACGTTTGACAGCCACCGATACCCAGTTCGCACATATCCACGCTCAGAACGTAGACTCTGGAGCAGAGCGAGCTTCCAATACCCTAAATCGCCACCATGGCAAGCTCCACGAATATCAAAGTGGTTTGTCGGTGCGCGTGTATCGACGTCCTGGTCTTGATATCCCCTGATCCTCTGTGTTACAGATTCCGACCGCCAAATGCGATTGAGGCTCGCGAAGGTGGCGAGATATGTGTTAGCTTTGCGGATAATCTACAGACAGTTCAGCTACGCAGTGCTGCTCTTGGCTCAGGGCCGGAAAGGGATGGATTTACTTTCGACAGAGTTTTCCCAATGGGAACTCAGCAGAACGAGGTGTTTGACTATGGAGTCAAGGAGTGAGTTGTCGTACTTCTTGCATTAATCATCCAATTGACCCCCGATGGCCTCTACAGTATCGTCAAAGGTATGTAGCTCTTCACTGGGGTGTACATAGACCCTTGTGCACGACACCCCTCGATATTTTCAGTCCTGACAATGCGGCAGATGTTCTTGACGGCTACAACGGCACAGTATTCGCATATGGACAGACTGGAAGCGGGAAGACGTTTACCATGATGGTGAAATCTCATCGACACCTCCATTCTATCCTTGTAATTGATTCCATTCCAGGGTGCTGATATTGATTCAGACGATTTGAAAGGAATTATACCCCGCATTACTGAGCAGATCTTTCAATCTATCGTAGAGAGCGATGCACATCTGGAATACCTCGTCAAAGTGTCTTATATGGAGATATACCTAGAGCGAATCAGAGATCTCCTTGCCCGTGTGTTATTCATATCATTATATGCGCATGGACCCGCTGACCTTCTTTCTTTACGCTTGACAGCCCAGAATGATAATCTACAAGTCCACGAAGAGAAATCGAAAGGAGTCTACGTGAAGAATCTCTCCGATTACTACGTCAGCAGTGCTCGTGAGGTCTATGAGATCATGCGGACTGGAGGCGCGGCTCGAATTGTCTCCTCAACCAGTATGTCGTTACCCGTGTTGCATGGTGTGCCATTTCTGAACGTGCCTCGATACAAGACATGAACGCGGAGTCATCTCGGTCGCACTCCATCTTCTTAATCACAATCCAGCAACGAAACACCGAAACTGGGGCTTTGAAGACTGGCAATCTTTACCTTGTCGATCTCGCAGGGTCAGAGAAGGTTGGTAAGACGGGCGCTTCTGGGCAGACGCTAGAGGAGGCAAAGAAGATCAACAAATCGCTTTCCGCCCTCGGAATGGTCATCAATGCTTTGACGGACAGCAAGGTCCGTTTTCTGTAACTCGGACGTTACGCCACATTTTCACAGCTCACCGGCATACCTTCATGCAGGCCAAACATATTCCATATCGTGACTCTAAGCTTACTCGTATTCTTCAAGAATCGTTGGGGGGGAACTCTCGAACAACTCTCATCATCAATTGTTCACCTTCATCCTACAATGAGGCAGAGACTCTTTCAACTCTCCGCTTCGGTATTCGGGCAAAATCCATCAAGAATACAGCCCGTGTTAATGCAGAACTTTCTCCCCTGGAGCTCAAAGGGCTGCTGGCCAAAGCAAACATTACGAATACCGGGTTCCAGAAATACATCACTGCTCTTGAAGCGGAATTGGCCATCTGGCGTGCTGGAGGGACGGTGGAACAATCAGAATGGGCCGTTTCGGGAAAGGCTGCTACCTCATCTTCTAGTGCTGCTCCCAAGAAACCGCCCACATCACCCACACCGTCTACGCCACTTAGTACTTCTCGAAGCATGACACCCATTAACCCTGCCATCGAGAGCCTCAGAGGAGATCTGGAGAGCCGCCCGCAGACGCCGACTGTAATTGGCCTCGAAAAGGACGAGAGGGAGGATTTCTTGAGGCGGGAGAATGAACTCAGTGATCAGTTGGCCGAGAAGGAATCGAACCTCGTAGCTGCTGAAAAACTCGTCAAGGAGTTGAAGGATGAATTGACTTTCTTGAAGGAGCAGGAGGCGTCTGTTAACAAGGTCCGTCACTTCGCAGTGATTTCTTTCACTGACCTCTCACATCTGGAATATAGGAGAACAAGGTTATGTCAAGTCAGCTGAACGAGTTGAGGCTTCAAGTCGAGAGGCTCGATTACGACAACAAAGAGGGAGTTATTACGATTGATATTCTCAAGGAACAGAATCAGGATGCGAAGAATGAACTAGAAGAGTTTAAGAAGCAGGTCCTCGAGCTTAAGACGGCGCAAAAGGACGCGTCTGCAGAAGACAAGGAAAAACGCAAGCAGGAGAAAATGGCAATGATGATGGCAAAATTTGATACGGTCCGTCTCCCTACTTTATTTGTCACTTGTTCAAGTTCTAACGCTTCCATTTCCCACCTTCTCCCATCTTACAGCAAGGTGCATTCTCCGAAAAGGATGATCAGCTGCGAAATATTCTCGCCAAACTAGATAGTATAGACGCCGCAGAGACCCTGACTCCAGAAGATCTTACCGCCATTCGGCGACAGCTGTCAGAGGGTCAGAGCATGGTCAGGGAGACCGTTGATAGACTCAGGCAAAGCCAGGAGGAGAGTGAGATGGTGGCACGCAGACGTGACGAATTGGAAGCTAGGGTGGCGGCGCTGGAAACGGAGTACGAAGAACTTTTGGGTCAGTTCTTTCACTCGGGGTTACATGCGATCCACTCAAACCCTGTTTCCACTTCCACAGAGAAGACAATTCATGACGAGGAAACCAGCGACGTTGACCTGGCCGAATCGATGGCTGATCTCAAGGTTTGTCTCGTCTCCTCCGAGGAATACTTCTTTCCTTTTTGAAACTTTTTTTGCGTAGGCTAAACTTGAAGCTCAATATGCCGCTAAACGCGATGCTCATCTCAGCGAAGCGCTAGATCTCAAGCAACAGCTCGAACTCAAGGCGAACGAAGTGCGCAGCCTTAATGCCTCGATTGACAGTCTCAAGAGCGTCAATGAGGAGCTCAAGGTAAGAAAATTGGGTCATTGGCGATGGTGACTCAAGCTGACCCTGCCTATTAAGCGCGCTTTCGCCGTGACATCGGCCGGTATCGAGGGTGGTAAGAACCTGGCGGAAAGTGCGCAGGACCTTGAGCGGACAAGGAAGGCCATCAATGTGCAGCTGGCGGAGTTCGATGGTGTCAAGAAGTCTCTCATGCGTGATTTGCAGAATCGTTGCGAGAAGGTATGTCATTTACGATTTTAACTCACTCTGCACATGTAAAAAAAAATGCACAGGTTGTGGAGCTCGAGATCCAACTAGACGAGATGAAGGAGCAATACAACAACGTAATTCGTAACAGTAACAGCAAGGCGCAACAAAAGAAGATGGCCTTCCTAGAGCGAAATCTGGAACAGCTTACTTTGGTTCAGAAACAGGTGAGGACAAGATATCGAGACGGGGTTTTGGTTGCTGACAAGTGAATTTACGGGAAGCTTGTGGACCAAAACTCGAGTCTCAAGAAGGAAGCTGGTATCGCGGAGCGGAAGCTACTGGCTCGCAACGAGCGGATACAAAATTTGGAAGCTCTCCTTCAGGATGCTGACCGTCGGCTGTCGATTCAGAATCAGAAATTCGAGGCTCAGCTGCAAGCCGTCAAGGAACGCCTCGATCAGGCTCGAGGTGAGGGTGTGATTTTCTTCTACTATTCGGTCGATTTTGCTAAATATATCTTGATGGGATATAAGCACAAAAAGCAGTGAGTGGGTCGACGCTCACTTTCGGACGGATTGCGAAGCCATTGCGGGGTGGCGGTGGTGCAGCAGCAGCACCTGCGGGTGCAATGCCGGCGGCTATTGGTGGGGGAATCGGGGCAGGAAACCCAGCGCTGGTGCGACTACAGAATGACGAAGGGTGAGTGGTTCCTAAATTGATACACCGGGGATGCAGATCTGATCGCCGTTTTGCAGATCATGTAAATTGGTCTTATTTTGTGTACTGATAGTGATGCTAATATGTTTACAGCGAAACGGGCGTCGTGGTTCTTCAATTCGCGGTGAAGAAGAGAGTGAGAAAGTGCAATATGATTTTTAGCATCTACATAAGAGTCGCAATAATACAATTCTCGGTTACGTCATTAGCGGGGATCTTGACAAGTTGAACTAACCAAATTGATCGGGCTGAAACACGGGAGAACAAATTATGGTAGAGAAAATATTGCCTCCGTCTCGAACGATGACAAGGGTTCTCTAGCTCGTCTGGTTTAGCGGGCACACTGTGCTTCTCCTCGCCTGACCAAGCCTCACGCTCCTTCAATCCGCCCTTCCTTTCCCGCAGCCGAGTATGTGTCGACCTCTCTTTTCAGTTGCAAACATTGACCCTTCCGCTTTGCTTCCATTGTCTCCCTTCTTTCCGGCTCAGCTTTAATACCCTTTCCCCGTAATTCTTAATCCTGTCCACAAAGTAAGTCCTTATTTTCGTGTTCTGCAACTACCTCACAAGTCCCAGTATCATTCCATGTCAGCGACCTCCTCTCGCATCCCTTCAAGCTCCTCTACTCACTCCATTGCCCATTCTCCCTTGGGTTCCCCACGTCACGTAATCCCATTGCCACCCTGTGTCCAATTTGATTCCTCACCACCCTCACAGAGTACCCTCCGTATGTATGGCACCTTAGGCGTCCCCACGTCCATTGGAGGCGATTGGACCGTTCGTACCTCGCGTCGTTCGACATGTTTTACATGCTTAAGCTTTTGCATTAGAGTTGGTCTTCTACCCCACCGACAAACAACGCGTCGGTCTCGTCCGCTACGAGCGGAATTGAGTCTGACACAAGCTACCGTGGCTCTTACGGCTCAACGTCGCGGTCAACGAGTGGCAACTGGGAGGACGCCACCGATACACATCCACCAAAAAACCTTTCATCTATGGTATGTCTATGACGCGTCGAAGCTGATTCCTCGTCTAATTTTAGTATTTGTAGGATGCCAGTGCTCTGCATCATGCACGGTCACTCGACAGACAGGCCACAGTAACCCAAGCCACGTTCACAGTTTCCAGAATGGTTCAGTTCTTCGATTAGGTGTTTCGGCTATGTATTCTGACACTAGTGTGCAGGATGATCGATCCGGGGGACCGAAAAGCGGACAACAACACTCTCCTCAGCGTTACGAACCTGAGCCAGGAAAGGATCAGGTACCTCGCTTTCCGACAATACCCTCACCCACGAGGACCATTCCTTTAGTTCCCGCATACCCTGGCCCTGCGAATTTGAATGCGGGCAGCACTGTTGGACAATACAATACTTCGCATATCCCCTCGAGTGTGAATGACGACTTACCTCTTTCTTCGCGCGGCATGAATGTCGAAGATGAATATCAGCAGACCCTTTCTATTCTGCAGACTAGCCCTCCTCCATTGCGTCCATTTGTTTACCACCCACCACCAGAGTACAACTCGTTCCACGGACACGACTTCCAATATGGCTATGTACGCCCTGACTCCACGTTTGGTTCGTCAGGGGTGAACTCTTCGACACCCTCTACGTTGTATCTCAATCCGGCACCGCAGCTTAATCCCAGTGGCGTTCCCATCCCCGACATGTATCGTCAACAGATGTACTACTACGACACCTCCCAACTACCTCCACAATACTTCTTGCCCGTCTCCCAGAGCCTCATATACCCACAGCCAATCCCACCGCCTCCGAATCACTCGCCGATGATTGCGTCTCAGGTGCCAATAACAGTTATTGACAAGAAACGCGACCAACAGGTGTGTCACGCTGGTGTTTCATTCTGTCTCACTTTCGCTTAACTTTGAATCCAGTACGTCAATCTGGCTATGCACCAAGCTGCGACAAATTATTTGTATAACTCGATACGATCACCACCTCTTCACCAACATTACCCCGATTATACCCAAGCCATTCCTGCTCCTGGCCCAATGCACCACCCACACACATACACTAACATGCGTGATGGACGTCGGTGGTCTCACAATCACGACAACACACAACATGCTTTGCGTAGTCCCCTTTTGGAGGAATTCCGAGCCAACAAGTCACGCAAATGGGAACTCAGGGTTAGTTTTTTTCGTGATGCATTCCAGCGAGTAAGATTGTGTGCCTGATTGTTGATATATTGACTTCGTAGGACATTTATGGATATGCTGTTGAGTTCAGTGGGGACCAACATGGGTCACGTTTCATTCAGCAGAAACTGGGCACTGCGACGTCTGAGGAAAAACAGACTATTTTCGATGAAATCGTCCCTGCAAATGCTGCCACACTAATGATCGACGTTTTTGGCAACTATGTATGTATTCAACCAGTCTTTTGAGGACATTCGGGCCAATCATATTTTGTAGGTCATTCAAAAGCTCTTCGAGCATGGGACTCAGCTGCAAAAGGTTCGCCTTGCACAGGAGATGGAAGGACGGATTGAGAGCCTGTCGTCCCAAACATATGGGTGTCGTGTGGTGCAGAAGGTGAATCTCAGTTCTCGTTCGATTTGTTGACAGGTCATTTCTCAACCTTCCTGCTCTAGGCCATCGAATGTGTCCTTCCGGACCAACAAGCATCGTTCGTGAAAGAGCTTGAGCCACATGTTCTACGATGTGTGAAGGACCCCAACGGCAATCATGTAAGTTGGTCTCCAGAACATATGTAATTGATCACCTCTAAATGTATGTCCATATGCCAGGTGATTCAAAAGCTCATTGAGCGGGTGTCGCCCGAAAATCTGGGCTTCATACACATTTTCCGAAGCAATGTCTATGATCTAGCTACCCATCCTTATGGGTGCAGAGTACTTCAACGGTGTCTCGAGCATCACTCTGAAGAATATTCGAGGCCTCTTATGGACGACTTACTCAAGTACGCAATGAGCCTAATGCAGGACCAATACGGGGTAAGCTTTGCTTTTGCCGTTAATCGATTTATATCTCACGTATCGTTAGAACTATGTCATGCAATATGTTCTTGAGAAGGGAAAGCCGCACGACAAGGTCCTCGTGATTTCCAAACTGACCGGGCAGATTTTGGTGTTGGCAAGGCACAAATATGCTTCAAACGTTGTTGAGAAGGCGTTTGTTTCCGCGGATACAGAAACACGTCGAAAGCTCATCGATGAAATACTTGTTGTAAGGCCTGACGGTGTTACACCGATCACCGGTATGATGAAGGACCAGTATGCCAGTATGTTGTTTCTTTCCGGAGTTAGGCTGTGTTTCTGAGATCCTCGGCGCAGATTATGTTCTTCAGCGTGCCATGATCATGTCTGTAGGTGAACAAAAGGAGGCTCTCTTCAACAAAGTCACGCCACAAGTTCAAAGCATGCGCAAGCACTCTAGTGCCTATAGCAAGCACCTTACCGCTAGTTCGTTTTTGTCTCCGAATTGAATTATCGGACCAGCACTAACGTGTATGTTTTCAGTCGAACGCGTCATTGATAAGCACACCCCCTTTCTAAAACCATAAATCCTTGCAAGGATCACTAGTCATACCTGGTATACCTACCCAACTACACTCATTGGCCTAGTAATCATCACTTATTTTCCCTCTTTATTTTACGAGCACACGACTACAATCCACAGCATCCTGTTCCACAATTCATAGTCATATAATCGGGCAACTCATTTTCATCGCATCGCGCTACACAGTCCATCTGATCTTCATAATTGCACCCACACCCTCTTGTTCACACCCTCTTGTTCACACACTGTTTTCTTTTTTGAACGTACTTAGATATTCGACATTCTATTATCTATTGTACATAGTTCATAGACTTTCTTGTTACTAGGAACCACATATATTCTCACATATTGGCCCTCCAATACATACCATACACACATATTGCTTTGCTACCAATGCATTTCTCTATAGTCTCGTCAACATATATATCCGTAACTAGTATGGCTCTCTTTGCTCTTCTACAATTGGTGCTTGGTTGTCACTTTGAATTTGGCTAGATATTCTGGTGAAATGTGCTGTGGGTCGTAAGCAAATTTAAAGAGCCGATTGCAACATGTTCACACCACTGATTTTTTTGAACGTACTTGGATGTTCGATATTCTATTATATATTGTGCCTAGTTCATGCTTTTTCTTGTGCATTTCCACAATCTGCGCATGGTTGTCTGAATTTCGCTATCTTGGTGAAATATGTGTGCACTTGGGTCGTAAGTAAGCAATAGTCGAAGTGACGTGTCGGGGCAAAGTTAACCAAATAGCGGAAGTGAGCACACACCAAATTACCTCGCGCTGCCGGAGTTATTGCTGGTCGTCGTGGACCTAACCAACCACCTCCCAAGCACCAAATGAACGGCGTAGAGGCAGCTGCCTCGCTTTTTGGCTCTGACGAGCCGGGCTCGGACCCCTTTGCTTCGCTTGGGGGAGAGACAGCTCCAGAGTATTCCTCTGACAACCTCTTCAATGTCGATGGCGCGTCCAACAACTTTGCCTTTTACGACAACAGTTCACAAGACGTTAACGTTACCGCAGCCGTACAAGATAGCTCAGCGCCAGATACGTCGCAGTACTATACCCACCCCGATACAGCTTCTGGCTACGGTACACATAACGCATATGCATCCTTGGTCACAGATACTTCAGGACAGGAGGGGTGGTATGATCAACAGGGAAATGGGCAGGCATATGCGCCGCAGAGCTATCCTACTCGTAAGTGCCTTTTCTTCGATACCGTCTAGAATTCACATGGCTCACAGCTTCTCCAGCGGACAGGTATACTGTTCCATCACAGGAGCCCAGCGGCCCTTATGACCTGTATGCTGCAAAATCTACACAAGGGGCCAACACTTATGCACCCCCTGCGTCAAATATTTATGCACCTCCGGTTCCAAGCCAAGTCCCTCCCCCTGCGCAAATATCCAGTTCTTACGCACCTCCAGCACAGGCGCCAACATCCAGCGCATATTTACCTCCAGCCGCAACGACGACGACGACCGATCCATATAATCCTTACGTCCCAGCTCAGCCAGCACAGAATTATACTCCATCACAACCAATAGCGCCTACAGCATCAACGTACAGTCCATACACCCCTGCTGCGTCACAAGGATATTCGTCTCAGTACACCTCACCCTACGCTGGCGCCAGTCAATCAGCGTATACCCCCGTGACATCAGGCGAACAACCCGCTCCGCCAAAGCTGACCCCATCAGGTGTAGTTCCTGCGCCCTCTGCTGCTACGACGGTCACGCGACCAAAGCTTCCGAACGCGTACGACCCACCTTTCCCAACCACTGTGAAGACCCGCAGGACTGCTCGCACAGGATCTGGTCAAAATGCCTATGGGTACAACACTTACGAGAGCCCTCCCGTGCCTGCATATGGTTTGCCTCTGCAAACATCGCCATATGTGTCACAGCAAACTCCTCTACCTCCTCAGGCAGCTCCTCCTTCCCAGCGCCTCCCCCCTCCCCCCCTGCCGCAAGCAACGCCGCCGCCTCCTCAGCGTCTCCCGCCACCCCCTCTTCCGGCTGGGCCGACGCCTCCTCATCCTCAGCGCCTACCTCCACCAGCTCTTCCGGCCGGGCCAACACCACCTCCGCCTCAACACCTTCCTCCTCCACCACCACCTCAGCCACGCCTCCCACCTCAATCCATGCCACCGCCTCCACCTCCGATACGCGAATCGGCTGCCCCAGTGAAAGGCTCATATAGCTCTAGTGGTATGTATGAAGCGCAAAATGGGCCAGCTGAGAGTGCAGGCCGTCCTTCCTACGGCTTAGGCTTCGTAGAAGTACTGCATGAATCGGAAGACCCGGAAAACACAGGGGAAAGTACAAACATGGAAGAAGAATTTCCACCATCCATTGAACGTGCTGGAGGGGCTGATTCTGGTCATCTACCCCAGGACTCAGAAGACCCCCAGGCGTTCTCATACAATGTCTCCATCGAGTCTGCTCATGCCAACGCTCCTTCGTCACAGGAGGTGCCTACTCAGCCATCCGCAACGCCCTCTGTCAATGGTCCCAATCACCCGTCTACCTCTGGGCCCCTTATCTCTCTTTCAACGTCCTTCCGTTCAGATAGTCCTGGTCAACACCCTCTTCCTCCATCTCCAACTGGGAGCCTGCAACAGGGTCGCTCCAGCCCCTTTGCTGAACCTAATATTCTTGTATCAAAACGAACTGCTTCGCCTAGATCGTTCGTTGAACCGATGAATGGTGATTCTTATGCCCCCCTACGAGATGCTGTGCCCATTCCACCCTCCCGTTCGCCGGCCCAGATGTACAGTTCTCCACTGCGCAGCTCATCTCCGGCCACATATAACAACGGTGTTCGGAGTCCGCCTCTTGGGAATACAAACCCGTATTTGCCCAGATCAGTTGTCGGAGGGGAGAGAGTTGGCTCTCCTGCCAATACCCCGAATGGGCATGCAACAGATCCGTACGCACCGAAGACACATGTTAGTGCCTACAAAGGCGAGCGAACCAATTCCCCGAGCTCATATGCGGCTCGAGCTGTCAATGGAGCTCCTCCGGTTGGTAAGACCTACCCTGCCAATCCATATGCACCTGTAAAACCGGACCCAAGGAATCGTTCCATGTCGAATAGTTCTGTGCTATCATCGGCTTCCACGAACATGGAGGACCCATATGCGCCTTCTCAACAGAACCGGCGTGTGTCCAATGACGTGGACCGTGGCAGTTATGCACCGGTATACAGCTCTTCAATGGCACATGATTCTAGTCCTTCGAAAGTGCCTGAACATTCAGTAATCCAAGAACTTTCTGTGAAGCCATTCCAAACCCCTTATGCTCCATCTCCATCGCTTTTGGGTGCCAACGATCCTTTGGGACGCACATCCGCTCGCGTGCCAGTCTTTTCCTTTGGCTTTGGCGGCAAATTTGTCACTTGCTTCCACGGTGCAGATTCATTGAACACCGGTTTTGATGTTGCATTGGCTTCTCGTAACTCGACTGGGATACACATCCGTGTCTTGAATACACTCATTTCCGAATCGGCGTTAGATATCCCCACAGCGACTTTCCCTGGTCCTCTGTTCGGCGAAGCTGGGGCCTCCAGCACATCCCTCGTACGAACCGGTGCCGCCTCGCAAACAAAGACGAAGAAGGGCAAGGTCACGAAGTACCTGGCGGAAAGGACGGATGAGCTCGCCCTTGGACTCCGTTACATCAGGCCTGATAGTATAGAAAGCCGCCAAGCAGAGGGGAAGCTTGTGCTTGTCAAGTTGTTGCAACTCATGGTAGAGCATGATGGACGTCTAACCGGAACGTATGTCTATTTTAGCAAAGATGAAATACCCAACACTCATGAATATCGCTGTAGACCTGAACTTGACAGTGCGGTGCGTTTGGCGCTTGTTCCTCGCCTAGAAGGCACCTTTGGTTCAAATGGCTTTTTATCTGTCGCCGATACTCCTGTAGTCAGTTTCTCAAGTGAACCGCAGGAAACTCCTATATCCGTCACAACACTTCGAGCATCAACTCTTGACAAGATCCAGGACTTCCTTCTCCGCGGAGAGCGCAGACAGGCTTACCATTTGGCATTGGATGAGAAGCTTTGGGCTCACGCAATGATCATTTCCAGTAGCATCGACAAAGAAGCTTGGAAAGAAGTTGTACATGAGTTCCTTAGGACAGAGCTCGGAATGCCCGTAGCTGCACAAAGCAAAGATGATCCTTCCTCGGGGAGAGAAAGTCTACGAGTGGCGTATAGTCTGTTTTCTGGTCAGGGTGCTACTGCAGGTATATAGTACATTTATCTTGCCCCAGTCCAGTGACTGACCCTTTTGTACAGTTCAAGAGCTTGCTCCTCAGAATCTTTTGGCGAGGGCCGCAGCGCGACCCGCTGCGTCAATTGCTCCTCATCTCACACCCAGGACACCGAACTTCGCTGCCGTGCCTACACAAGGGGCCAGCCTTCCTCCCCAAGCCCTAGCTAAATGGACAGAAACAGCTGCCATGATACTATCGAGCCCACTTTCAGCCGAAAATTCTGCGACTCTAACAGCGCTAGGAGACCAGCTTGCTGCCAACCAGATGTTCGAAGCAGCTCATGTTTGGTAGTTTGTTTCATTACAAGTGGTAGGATCCATTATTGACGAAAAATCCGACAGCTATTTGTTGGCCCCGCAAACATCACCTCTGGGAGGTTTGGGTCACCCCTCCGCCCGTATAGTCCTTGTCGGTTCTCGCAATCCTCAGACATGGCCGAGCTTCGCGAAGGATCAAGATCCCATGATTTTCTCTGAAATCGTGGAGTTTGCTCTTTCACTTGCAACCCCCGCGAAAGGACAGGAACCATTCACAGGTATTCCACATCTTCAGGCATACCGATTCATTCGATCCATGGCTTTGGCCGAAATGGGTGATATCCAGCAAGCCAACAAGTATGTAATAAAACTCATACCTATCTACGATACTAACATACGCCAGGTATTGTGATGCCATTTCAGCAGCAGTCACTCGGGGCTCTATCTATGCTACGCCTGTCTTCCTCGACCAGTTGAAAGGCCTTCACGACCGAATTGCTGGCGTGACTCAAGTCGACAAATCTTTCTGGACCGGTGCCAAATTGAGCAAGCCCAGCCTTGATTCCATCGGGGGTTGGCTTGAAGGGAGATTCACAAAACTTGTAACTGGCGATGCAGAACTGGACAACTTGCCCGAAGAGATAACGAGCAAGCCAGACGAATGCGGATTTTCTGGTCCTTTCTCCCATTACAGTACGATATCATCTACCACACCGTCCGCAAGATCCTCTCCTCAGCCTTCCATGGTTAATCTGAACGTGTTGCCTCCAGCACGTAGTGGATCTGCTATGGCACACATTTCGCCTAACGTGAATCCTCCGATTGATCGTGCATCATCTGCTATGGATTACTCAAGGCCTAAGCCTTCACCGCCAGCTCCGCGTATCTTATCAGCCAATGCCTCCATAACCTCCTTCGCACACACTCCTTCGTTTGGCCAAGCTCTGAGTACCCAGACGAATGGATACAGCCCTAGTGACGACCTTGTCACGCCACGCCCCTCGCTTGTGGCCGAGGAAGATGAAGGCACCAGTCAAGAGGCAACTTGGTGGGGTGGGACTGCTTATGCTGAGGGTCCTGCCACCGCCACCCCGACCATGTCAAGTTTCATGCGTGTCGACGCGGGCGCCCTCCCAGCATCTGCTTCGTCGGATGGATTCATCTCACTCATGGACATTACCTCCTACGCGCCACGTCCGACGGCTTCCTCGGGGTCTTCTGCGCAAGCATCACCCCACCCAGAAGATGAGGAAGATCTAGGATTCGGGAACTCTTCTAATAAACCCCGAGCGGCCAATAGGCAGCCGTCAAGTGATGGAAATGTGGACACGTCGTCGTCTTCTGGCCCCGAGCCTGTTAAGCCTGCTCCCCCGCCTGCTGAAGGTAATTCCTATTTAGTATGTGCACGAATGACAGATATTCTGACCGGTCGATTTTTTTTAGAAAACAAACCACAACCACCTTCTGGCTGGCTCAGCCGGTGGTGGAAAAAGAGCGATGCTAGTCCTGGGCCAGTGAAGGCTAGCCTTGGAGAAGAATCTGCCTTTTACTACGACAAAGATTTGAAGAGATGGGTCAACAAAAAGGTTAGTCATCTCCTATGAATTTAGCGGCCTCTTGTTGATGATTGGATTGCTTTTCAGTCTGGAGCTGATGCCGCGAAACCAGCGGCTCCTCCTCCCCCTCCCTCGAGAGCTCAGACTGCTTCACCAGGAATGACTGGACCCCGTCAGCCTGAAGCTGGGGCTCCGCCACCTAATCGTTCAGCATCTGCCATCGATCTCAGCACGTCGCCACCTAGTAGAACCACGATGCGTGTGCGCTCAAACCTAGTTCCCACACCAGAGTCTGCACCCAGCACGCCTACTGGAACGAGATTAGCACCAGGATCGGGCCCACCACCTGGACGCCCCAAATCCCAAGCTTCTAAAAGAAACATCCGCAATCGTTACGTTGACGTCTTCCAGCAGAAAGGTGCTGCATAGATAATTATTTGTTTTAACGGGTTTTGATGCTTGCCCTTATATTTACATTCTCAACATGTTGGTTGTATTAGCCTTCATTTATTTTTACTTTCCCTACCACTGGTAAATATTGAAGACTGAGCTTTGCGTCATTGTCCAAGAGAGCCAAAATTTGTAAGAGGTATGTTTACACGATAATCTATTACAGGAACATCTTGAAGGGATAGCCTATGAAGTTGTTGTTAGTAATAGATGCAGAAATTTGGAGTAATATGTACGTGCCCCGATTTTTGACTCTAAACAACGAAACCAACACGGAGTACACAACGACGAAAACACCGGTCCATAGGTATACCTGAAGCCTTTGGCGGCCAGCTGATGACTGGTAGGGAACGACCATGACAAGCATGAGGAAGGATAAGGACAAGAGTCCGTCTGGACAATATATGTCAGAAATAAGTGGAAAGGTAAGTTTATGAGACGCACAGATGCTGGCAACGACATTGACTTCTTGCCCGAACTGGTTTTGATAGCCAGCTGCAATCCAGTTGCCGCCGCCGCCGCTGTATGGCGAACCGCGGATACGGGTGAACATGTAACCAGAGGTCATGACGAGAGAAATGCCGACAGTTATGATGGCCCAGGTCCAGCGGCTCTGAAGGATGGGTCGGACGTAAAGAAGTGAAATCATGGCACAGAAAACGACGACCCCGATAGTGATATATTTGCCCCAGTCAATGGGATCACTGTAAGGAATTGGAATGGGCGTGTGCTTGGAGAGACTTTCGGCGAGAGGAGCAGGATCGAATCCACTGCAAATAGCCATGGTCAGACGCAATAGCTTCAGAAAGAGCGGGCTTTACTTGGTGAAGTCGTATTTCGAAGGAGACACTTTTCCGTTTGTTGGTGCACGGGGACCTTGTGCTGCGGGGTATGCAAACACGACTGGAGCAGATTGCAGACCAAGCTAGAACAACAACTGAGTCTCCATTCAGTGATAACACGGATAACGGGCACCTTTTGGAAGGTTGTCTGTCCATTGTCAAAGTCCAAGGTGGCAAAGAAGTGCTCGTCGCGATGGGCCTTGGGAACAGTCGCCCAAGCTTTGGCTACTGCATTCCACGACGGGTCGAACTCCCTGTAAACTCGTCAACGTTGGCGCATGTATCAGATACAATGCAGGCTTACCTGCAGGGGGAGCACTTCCGTCTCGGGTCCATTGCTGTGAGCTGGACTGACGCAGACCACGTACGTTTGGGCGATGTCAGGAGATCAAACGTGCTGGTGTCGAGCTTGATGACGCCATTGCCTGCCTTTGCAAGGTCTGATAGCTGCTGGATGGGGTCCGCGACGGCGGCAAGGCAAATAGGGAGGGATAAAAGAGCGAGGAGGGACTTCATTGAGGAATCAGGATGAGTGTCGACGTGTAAGGATACGCGCCTGTCCAAATGGGGAACTACGTGGCTCAAGATTTTGTTGGAGAGACCGGCAAAGCATCATGCCCTCTCATGCCCTCCTCCTCCGTCTCTTCCTCTCTCCCTCCTTCTTCACCGTCCACGTCGCCCTGCGCTATCTCCTTCTCTATGCAGACAATATAGGCATCACCTACTACCTCACCTCACGCCTCAGACAGCTTGACACCCGCGAACTCCGCGAAGTCTGGGGTTTCATATGGTCAGCAATCAATGGATTCTCTCAGCAAGAGTTGGATTCAGATATTATTTTATAGCCATCTTCTCGTCACGAGACCCTCGAGGTCAAGGGCGCTGGAATGTTTCGTAGTGGAGGTCGCACAGCGATCTACTCACATTGCAATGATCGTACGTTATTCATTCATGTTCCTGACGTCTCTTCAACGCGTCTTTCATATAGACGTTGTGGTTCATGCAAGCAGCTCTCCAGGATGTTTCTGCTAGCGGTCATCATACTCAGTCCTTTGCAATATGCCAACGCGTCTTACATATGTGTCATGAGATAATATTCGGCGACCTACCTGCACCCACGCTTGGACCGTACGGCGCCCTAACTCTACCTCTCCAGTCTCGATTTGCCAGAAGGAAAGTAAAGCATAACATTGAGCCCGCTTTAGCTGGGATCGGACTTGTGCTGGCCGGTGCTCCCGCTATGCCACGACTCACACAAATCATGGGCCAAGTAGCAGTTGAACAAGGACGAGCAGAGGAGAACAACGATTTCAAAAGTGTGGAGTCTCGAGAAGATGAAATTGCTCTCGGCCTAAGTCCGGGCCAAACATATCATCGCCAGACTGCAATCGGAGAAGACGCAGATGATGATGACAGCCCCGACAGCGACGATACACACACAACGCCCACCATAAAGCTCGAAAATGCACCCACACCAAGCGCACTGGCTAAGCGACGATTGATAGGGCCTGCTCAAACTGTTCCAGCTCTTCCCCTCCATCTACGAAACATCCGACGAACACAAGCTTTTGAAGACCCTCTGGGTCAACATGACGGCGACCACGTCGCTGTTCCTTACCTATCTACACCGTCCATATCTTCCTCTAGATCAACCCCTCTTTCTGCAACCATGAATCGTGCCGATGCACTTCTAGCGTCATACGATCCTCAATCTCAGTCGCTACTTTTGAGGAGTCACTACTGCCGATCCGAAGTACGTGCCAACTCGCTTCCCGAGAGCAAAACGACTCATGTTATCAAGGTCCAATTTCTCCTCAGCCTTGAGAACATTTGCAACAGGCTGCTGGTCATTCCCAAGCCTGCTCGAGTCAGCGCTCTTCGGGCTGAACTGACTGCCCTGAACCACAAACTTCCCGCTGAGGTTCATTCCTGGTCTTTATTCGCTTTCATTTCTGGTATTGACTGCTGAAAAGGTCTGTATGCCCATGTGGTGCTCGTCGTCCGATACTCCAAAGCCACAGAAACTTGCAAGCCAACCACACCATCGGATAGTCCGAATACCACCTGGGGAGAGTGTTGTTTTGAACTCTGCCGAACGAGCGCCTTACCTTTTGCTGATCGAAATTCTCAACGATGACTTGGATTTCGAACCGATTAAGAGGGCCAACAAGGAAGTATTGAAGAAGATAGTTGCGAAAGAAGACGAGCGGAAAGGCACCTCTCGTGACTTGAATCCTTTCCAAAACCTCAGAACAGCTCGCCCTCTTGAAACAGCCACAGCTTCTGGCTCAGTCATGGAAACGTCAACGCCCTGGGTACCTCCTCCTTCGACGGTCCCCACGTCCCCAGTCCTTGCAGATGATGACGAAGAAATCGACCTGGTGGAACAGTTGTATGGTGCAGATCAGTCGCTCCGATCTCGAACAGCGGACTTGTCCGAGTCTATTGTGTTGCCTCCTGCGCCTAAGAACAAGGAACTTGACATGGTAGCTTGGTCAAGGCCATCGCAAACTCCCTCGACGCCAACCTCTGAGACTTCACCCCCATCTGCGCGCCTATCACTGTCTTCGCGTCCCAATACGACACAGTCCCCAACCCGCTTGTCACAGGCTGGATCCCCTACCCGCGCA
Source organism: Tephrocybe sp. NHM501043 (assembly GCA_018855915.1). Lineage (NCBI taxonomy): Eukaryota > Fungi > Basidiomycota > Agaricomycetes > Agaricales > Lyophyllaceae > Tephrocybe > Tephrocybe sp. NHM501043. Next base: position 24,533 of record JABCKO010023770.1, read on the forward strand.
AACATACCAGATGTTATTGGAACATTGTCTTTGGATGACTATTCTGAACGAATGCGAACCGCTGCGATCATGCTCGCACAGTTGAACACCAGCCTAATGCGAGATCAAGCTAGCACTGCGCCTCAGCCTGGGCCTGCTGGAAACACACAACAGGTAATTTTTTATCTGGCTAATTGGCGACAAATGGCTCACTAGTCCGGATCAGTTTTCCTATAAACTGCCTCCCCCTCCCCCGTCGGCAACTGAACATCGTATGAAAGTTCAGTACACAGAAGCTGCGGCCATACGAGATCGCATTATGAAAGAAATGCTTGCGCTTGAAGAGCAACGTATGCAGCGTATGCGGGAGAATCGCGAGGACGATGGCATGATGCGTCTGGACATCAGTGGCAGCTCCAAATCAGCAGAGGACGAAGGCATCATTCGACGCGAACTCAATAAAGCAGATCCATCAGCTGTAGTGTTCAGCGAGTCTTGGGCAGCGAAGAAGGTGTGTGTTCGAGGACTCATTCCGTCGCCCATAGATCCCTGAAACAAGTAATTCAGAGTCGCATACGACATGGATCACCTTACGGTCATTTGGGTAAGATCTTTAACATTCTGCTTAAATTTTGTATGATTTAACAACAATACAGCCAACTGGGATTGCATCTCCGTCATTGTCAAAACAGGGGGTGACCTGAGACAGGAGCAGCTTGCTGTCCAATTAATACACGAATTCCAACGAATTTGGGAAGAGGAAAAGTGCCCGTGCTGGGTTCGATAGTATGGCTGTCGGACTTTGTTTGTTCAGACATTGTGCTGAGGCCCTTTTTAGCTTCCGCATTTTGATTACTGGAGGAACGTCGGGATTGGTTGAGACCATCACCGACGCTGTCTCGATACACTCGATCAAGAAAGCGGAGTATGCAAGACGAATAGCAGAGGGCCGATTGGGCCACGTCACACTCATGGATCACTTTAAATCAGTGCGCATGCTTTTGCTTTGTTGCTCCTACAGGTTCCTTACAGCCATCAGACCTATGGCGACCCATCGTCCGCAAAATTCGCTAGAGCTCAACGTAACTTTGCCAAGTCCTTGGCAGGTAACATGCATCCCTTGGTAATATCGCTCAGCCGTAGCTAACATTGAACCCCAAGGATACTCTGTTGTAACGTTCCTTCTCCAGGTCAAAGATCGGCATAATGGCAACATTCTGTTGGACCGTGATGGTCACTTGATACACATCGACTTCGGTTTCATTCTAAGTAATACACCTGGAAACATTGGATTCGAGGCAGCACCATTCAAGCTACCCGTCGAGTATATCGAAGTGCTAGGTGGTATAAATGGTGCCCCCTTCCTTGAATTCAGGCATCTTTTCAGAGAAGGTTTCGAAGCCGCTCGTAAGCATTGTGACAGAATCATCAGTTCGTACTCCTTCGTTCATGTTGCATCTTGTGTTCTGACTTTTCATTTCCAGCTCTGGTGGAATTGATGCAGAAAGGTCACATTCGACTCGGATTAAGCTGTGACTTTGTACATTGACTTGTTGGATAGATTCTGCGCTCCCATGCTTTGCTGCCTTTGGGGAACAAACATCTGTTCAGCTTCGCGATCGATTCCAGCCAACATTGACGCACTCCTTGGTCGGTAATTATGTCGACAAGCTGATCGACACCTCCTTGGGGTCCCATTGGACCCGGTTATATGATTCAGTAGGCCCATTTTCGTTGTGTTTCTCATAGTACACTGACTGATATCTACTACTAGTTTCAATATTATTCACAGTCGATCCTTTAATTGTACTTTCATAAGTTCGATATTTGCATTCTTCCGTTTGGGTGCTTGTTAGGATCAAGTTGAATTAACGACGTACATACCGCACCTTTTTGTCATAATGGACTTCACGCAATCAGTTTTGAAATGATCACCCCTTAGTTTTATGCTGTCATAGATGAAAAGTTCAATAGCGATTGAGTGTACATATGTGGATATATAAGCCCTCTACGTGAACATGGAATCGTATCTCTTCAGGCAAGAGTACCATTCATAATCTATGAAGAGGCATGAGGTTTGCTAGGTGACCTAAACAATTTGATACTGACCAAAGTTTTGCGACTCGTCACACCAACATTTGCCTCTAGAGTGGGCATCTCCTTGAGGGCAATGTTGGAAAGGTTCGTGTCGATAGCCTATCCGCACGTTAAAAATCAGTGCATACGTGGCAACCAACTACAGACCTATATCGTTGAAGAAATGAATTTGCTCTTTCTTTGCAAAGAGCGCTGCGCCTATACTGTGGACGGGTGCATCACCCCATCGCTGAATGATAATGAGAAAACGCGAAAGGCAAAGAAAGAGAGGAGACACCCACTTCGTAGTAAAAGCCACCCTTTTCATCGAGGAAATCAAAAAACTTGGAATAGGCTTCACTCCTCCAAAGATCGAGGTCAGCAATTTCAAAATTGCTCCAGACTGGATGTGAGGTTCAAAAACATTGATCAAGACCCCAAATCACAAGGAGTGCTGCTTACAGTGGCAACGATTATAAGTTGTTCCTCCGTCATCGGAAATGAAAGACATAGCATTGCCAGTTGGAATCAAATCAGAGTTCTTGCTGATGAATTCTGAATACAACGTCAGTTGGGCCGAATTATATTTGAATCGATAGATACGGGCCTTTCACGGCATCCCAGAGAGTGGGAATCGTAGATTCGTATTCATAGAGGGAGACAGTGAAACCTGTAATCTTGCTCAATCGTTTGTCGTGTCGAAGGGATGTTTGTCGTACCGTAGACTTTATTCTGATCCTGCATGATCAAAAACGGGTCGTAATCAAGGTCGCAAAAGAATTTGACATCGGGCCTAATAGAAATTGAGTGTCTCGCCCTCTTCATTTTGAAGTCAAAGCGCACTCGACTCTAGAATCAACCATAGTCAGTCTCTGTGATACAGAGGAACTAAAACACATACCTCCAATAGTATTTGTAGGGCTTGAGGAGCTCATGTCTGTAGAAGAACTGAGCTCATATCAGTATCATAAATTACCGAGTATGAGCAAGGACTTACTCCGGAGTTGAAGCGGCACATGTTGCGGTACCTGAGAATCATTCAGAATACAGATTCAACTCCCCGCATATAAAGGACTCACGGAACACTGCCTAAATAAAACATCTTTAACAAAGGAGGAATAATTGAGAATGAATGACAGCTTGCCTCCATAGATGACACCATTCTTTACCATCTCATCTCGCAAAACAGACGCTCTGTTTTCGTCAATAGATTCTGGCTGAACCCAATGTTCTTTTGGTATAAGTCCAAACTCGACTTTGGCTTCTGTTAGCTTCATCACACGCCTGGGCGAGCATCAGAACTTATGTTCGGGAAAATAGGGACTGCCGCACTTCTTGAACGCCTCATCAAATGGCTGATCGTTGAGGAAAACATAGGGATATTGAAACTTTTTGTTGAAACGATCCTCCATCTGCTTCATGCTGCTCACAACACCATTCAAGTCAGTGTTTCGTGCTGAACATGCGGAGATGAGCATAGACCATGCATCTGGTAAAACCAACGCACCTAGCAGAACAAATGCGGCGTTGGCTTTGCGTGCAGGTGGTGTCGTTGCATTCGACTTGACATAGTAGTCCTCCGGAACACTCTCTTTGTACGGAGGTTGGTTCTTGCTGCTGGTAATTTTCTTCTTGATATTAGTGAGAGAGGTTGCATGGCCGTAGGTATCATTTGAAAAGCTGAGAATGTAGTGCAAGCTGACCTAGATTGCAATAAGTGTTCGGCGGCTCTTTCTCGGGAAGATGCGATACAACTTACAATGACAACGAGCACCAGCAGTATGTACCGCATCTGGGCGTTCATTTCGATGGCGGCTTCGTGGTCAGAAGCCAACGAAAGTAGAAGAGGAATTGAATGAGGGCCGTAATTTATAGGGGATCAAATATGTTCAGGCAACAGCACCAAGACTTATCATATTGGACACGTGGCTAAATGATCGCCTGGTGACGTGCAGTGCACGGGTGGTCAGACCTGGCAGATGTGGTTACTACACTCATTTCTATGGTAAATAATTATACATGCTACACAAATAGATCTTCGTATCTTTTTACACATGAATTTTGGGCGTAGTCTGCAGAACATAAGAGTAGATTCGGGCTTACACTTATTTCCAACACTTACCGAAACTGTCGCCTGGATCGCAGGAGCACCTTCCTCGTGTCCAATCGTCGCCTTGCGGGCAATGCTGAAAGGGATCATGTCGATATCCTATATCTCGGAAGAAATGGACCTGACTCTTGTTTGCAAATAGAGATGCTGCAATGCTGTGAACTGGCGCATCCCCCCAACGCTACAATGCTCCATGATCAGTGACAAGAAACAATGTGCACTGCCACAAACCTCGTAATAGAATCCCCCCTTTGACTCAAGATAATTAAAGAATGCTTGGTAGGCTTCACCCCGCCAGAAGTCCATGTCGGCTATTTCGAAATTGCTCCAGTCTGTCAGACAATGACATCATTCGTCTGTAATTCGACAGAGGGAGAAGGCCACCCACAATGGCATAGATTATAGGTATCCCCACCGTTATCAGATAGAAAGGCCATAGAATTGTCCGTTGCTACATATTGGGGATGTTCGACAATGAACTCTGTGGTGAAACAGCACATTTCATCATGCCGTCCTTCGCCACTGTCGGACGAAGAACATCGTACCTTTGACCGTAGACCACAGGGTGGGTATCGTCGCTTCCCATTCAATAAGAGAAATCGTGAAACCTGAAAAGATACATAAGTCGTTGTGCTTGAATCAGGGCAGGTAGTACGAACCGTAAACCTTGTTTTCATCCTCCATGTAAAGGAAAGGATCATACGAGACATCACAAAAGAACTTTACATCGGGCCTATGTGCGGCAGATGTTTAGAAAGTGCGGTAGCGGGAGCTTATTCGAGCTTACTCTACTCTGTGTGAGATGGATATCAGTCCACTGTCTTGTGGGTACTTAATGCGACTAACCTCCAGTAGTAACGGTATGGCTTTAGAAGCTCATGCTGGAAAAAGAACTTCGCGGTCTTTGTCAGTGCAAGGTGTCACATATATAGATAGAACATACTCACACCAGAATTAAAGCGGCACATATTGCGATATCTGCACGAGAAGTTAGTCACCTAATCTGCGGTCCTTGGGAGGAGAAGACTAACGGTACGCTGCCTGTCGATAGGTCAGCTTCAAGAAATGGTCTTACCTTATTTACAAGCAATGACATACCAGCGTAGATGATACCTTGCCACATCATTCTGGTCCTCCCATCCCTTGCTCTATTCTCGTCTATCCAGTCTGGCTGGAACCAATGCTCTCGTGGGATGAGACCAAACGTTATCGGTGCGTCCGTGAGTACAGAAACTCGCCTGCCATACATTTAGACGAGCTTGAGTGACAGATATGATAAGATGGCGTGCCTTTTGAACTCGTCTGTAAATGGCTCCTCGTTGAGCAACACCCAAGGATAGTTGTGGTTTCTATTAAACCTATCCTCCATCTGCTGTATGCTGGAAGCCACTCCTTGTAATTCGCTATTCCTGCAGAGCAAAACGAACGTCGCATTCGCTCGCCGCTCGTAGGTGAAATCGGTTGTGTTTCGAGAGGGACCCTCAACGACTATTGGGACCATGGTCGTTATGTTCACAGAAGTATCAATGAGTAAAGTCTCTGGAGGCGATCGAAACTGGTCAGAGATGTGTGAAGTAAATGTGTCATAGTCTTTGAGGACGAGCCCCAAGAAAAAGTGCAAGCTCAGCTATGCCGCGTACTTAGTCGTGGTATATGTTTCACGCGACGAAACAAAGATCTTACCACTACCACCAAGATAACGGCAACATAACGCCTAGGTGTGAGCATGTGGTCCTGGTGTATGCAGCTTGAAACGGGAACACAATCACAATCCTGTAGCGCCCACGAAGGGAGGGATGAAAGTTTACAAACGCAATGGCGATCATAAATCCGCAGCTGAGAAGCATATATATAAATATTGCGCAGGTCTCGAAATAGCCGGTTGGAGTGCGAGTCTCGGAGTCGGAGTGACCAACCAGATGGTGAGGAGACAGGAATAGATCCCGTTTAGCAACGATCACAATTGGAGCCGAGTGAAAACACACTTAATGTCCACCAATGGCCTAAATTATTTACAAGTAGCTGCTGCGGGGCGCTTCATTGCGAATAAGGGAAAGATCACTTTGCTGTCGCCAAAGGCGGATAGAACGAAGTGTAGGTTTGAATTCTTGCATTGTGGTTGTCAATGGGGTGGCCTTCATCTATTCTGCTCCAGATGCCCCGCTAAGTACATGGTGGAGCCTTCCTATCAAAGTATCAACGTACACAAACGGATAGCTCATCGGGAATATCTAGCTGACATTGGAAACGTCAGGCCTTCAGGACTGAAGGAGTCTGATTGGCTGTCTGGCCTGTGACATCCTCGAGTTATCGAACCCATTCTTGAAACATGTTAGCTGATTCGGCGTATGGGATATTATAGATGTATCAAGGAGAAATTGTTAGAATTGCAGGGTATGTTGTGTGTAGAAGGTCATGCGTAAGTGGAGTTGTTAAAGCGAAGAAGAAACAGAAACACATTCACCAATACCAATAGTACATCCAGGATCTCCGACGTATCCGAATCCGATCCGAGCATTGCCACCTGCACGTGGCGCATGTTACACGTGATCCAGTGTTGTTTGTGCATGCTTGGCCAGACTTTTTCTTTGGCTGCCACGGGAGTGACACAGGCAAATTTCAGTTGGTTAGTCCGTCATGGCGTCCATCTCACACTCTGAGAAAGGAGGGGACATTCCTCATACCCCCTCCCTTCCGCCAAAGTCCTCTTACTTCAACCCTATATCTCCCTTCACCGATGTGTATGATCGTTTCAACCAATGGCGAACGGACTTGGGCCTTCCCCACCCTGGCACGGTCGAAAACCTCCAGAAGGAAGTCAAAGGTACGTGGCCGCATTTGCCATGCGAAACCGTAGACTTACACTGCTGATTCTGTCTAGCTACTCACCTCACTAACTATATCTTTGACGGTGCTCGTGCCGACTTGACAAAGAGCTTGTCAGCGAACCCACTGTTTCAAGTCACACACTCTTTCGCTTTGGGCTCGCAAACCATGCCTTCCTCGTACAACTTTGGTGCAATCTTTGCCAACCAGTCGGTGAACATTTTGAGATTTTTGGGTGCTTGAGCGCGTCTAACATGACACGTCCCAGATTTTCCTCCAGGGTGGTGTCGACCATGATGGCAATGTCAATGCTCGTCTTAACCAAGGCTGGTCGGAGAAGAACGTAACCAAAGTGCAGGCACAGGTACGTCGAGCTCCCACCCTGTCACTTAACATCGAATGACGTGTCCTTTCTTCAAGTTTTCTTCCCAAGCGAGCCAAAACATGATTCAACTGGAGCACGACTATGCAGGCCAAGACTTCAGCATTAACGCCAAGGCAATCAACCCCTGGCCAGCAGACCTTACCGGCATCTATGTCGGCAGCTACCTCCAATCCTTCACCAAGAACATCGCCCTCGGAGTTGAGACACTTCTGCAGCGACCGTCCCCTGACATGGCCGAGCTTACCACGTCATATCTCGCAAAATACACAAGCAATGAGAAGAACTGGATTGCTACCGCCCAGATCCAACCACAGGGTGCAGTGCAAGCCACTTACTGGCAGAAGCTGAGCGAAAAGGTTGAAGTGGCAGCGGACTTGCAACTTGTTGCCACTCCGTCTCGTCGGGATGCGCTGGCGACATTGGGTGCCAAGTACGATCTTCGACTGGCAACCTTCAGAGCACAGGTCGACTCTACCGGGAAAGTTGCTGCACTGCTGGAGCAACGGTTTACTCCCGCCTTCGCCTTTCTGGTTTCAGGGGAGATTGACCACTTCAAAGTATGATTTGCCTTATTGAACTTCAGGAGTTTGCGCTGATGGCCGTGTTGTAGAACGCTGCTAAAGTCGGCGTCGGTGTGATGATCGAGAGTACTACTTTGACACCCGAGGAGATGGGTATGCCTCCTCAAGTATAATACACGTATAATTTGTTATGTTAGATTATCTATATGACCCTGCTCCTTGTAATAGCGAGCACTGCCAAAGTACGATTTTAATGCGTATTTTGTAGCAGCTTTCATCCACACCGGTGGTGTTGGCTAGACAGTATAGAATTCAAGCTGGATAAACCAAAATCTCGCAACGATATAACGACGTGGGAGCGCGGTTACGGCTCTATTTTTTCCTTCTCTTATAGTGATTTTGACTACCCACTATTTATAGACGGCGCCACATCGAGAGTACAAAAATGCCCACGCCGAGAATCGAACTCGGGACCCTTGCATATCACAGTTGTCAGTTAGCCTCATAAGTACAATGCTCTACCGGCTGAGCTACACGGGCTGCCTGTTCCGCCACAGCCGGGCTTACTTGAAACAAACAAGGGATTAGCAAATGAGGACAAAGGTGGTTGTGTAGGTGCAGATATGGTACAAAATGGTACAAAGAAACAACTACGAAATAGACCATCAATATTGGAGTCCGAAGATTACAGTACAAAAACCCAAAGCAAGTGTCCTCACTTAGCCCACAATGACAGAACTGGAAGCCGTCAATGCCGCCGCCGTCGCTGCTGAGGCTGCTGCCGTCGTCGCTGTTGCAGCTGCTGTCCGGTCAATCCGCTCAAGGCGCTTCGAGATCGACTCTACCATCCGCAGGGTAAGCGCAAGCTTCGACCACAACGACTTGTACATAGCGGCATTCTGAGTTTTGAGCATATCCTGAACCTGCCCACGCAAAGCTTCGATGAGTGGCTGCATTTGTGTACGCACACTATCCTGTAAAGGCTCCTCCAGAAGCTCGACGAGTTGGTCATGAGTGAGCCCAGGCACGGGAGAAGGGGCGGAGACCCTGGTGTAAGCCTCAATTGCTTGTTCCAAAGCAGAAATTGTTCTTCGGTCCTTTTCGCGCGACTCTTGGAAAAGTTGAAACTTCTTTTGCATCTGGGTAAAATGTGAACGCATGTAAAGACGTGTGGGTAGTAGGGACAATCACCTCTCCATACTGCTCCCTGGACGCGGCAATACGGGTCTTGATGTTATCCATTTCTAGCTTCTGTTCGTCCACGGTAACCAGTAGTTTGCCTACTTCGTCTGCCAGCTCCTCTACCTCATCCCCTATCGTGTCGATGTTCGTTTTGACCTCCTTGTACACATCTTCGCCCAAGGGTGGCCGAGCCTCCAGCTCGTTTGCGTACTCTTCCAGCGCATTGTCGATCTGTAATTGGACATTCCCGCGGATATCCGAGTCCTGTATGGTTAGGTCATTGAGGAAGGTGACAAAACGGCTATCGAGATCAGTGAGTTTGTCGCGCATGTCCTCGAGCTCTTGGGTGGTGGGGCCGGGTTCAGGTTCCACAGGAACATCGGGTCCCGCATCACGACGTTGTTTGAATGGGTGGGAGGAGGGACCCTCCTGCGTATCGACATGCATAGCATCTTCGTCGGTGTCATTGTGTGATCGGAGTTTGGCGATGGTGGTATTGATAACATCGACTTGCTCCTTGAGCTGAGCAACGTCCTTGAGCATGTCCGCATATTTGTTGAGCTCGCCATCTTGTGCGTCTGTCAGGGGCATAGCAGGCCAGGAATCTGCTTTCATGAGCCGGTCCAAGGCGTCCTCGCGCTGCTTCTTGATCTCTTCGCGTTTGTGGGCGAGCTGAGCGAGCTCGTTGTTAATGTTAGCTTTGCCATCTTCTGGGACGGCCAAGTAGCTGAATGTGTTGGTAAGAAGGTTGTGATTTGCGATGTCAGCTTCGACTTGTGTGAGTTGTTGACGAAGTGTTACGTTCTGCGCTAGGATTCTGTACAAGCGACAACGATGAGAATGAAAGGAACGGAAACTGGGGAGATACTTGCTTTATTCTCTCCTCCCATTGCGACTGGTCTGTGGATGACTTGAGAGGGTGTTTCTGGGAGAGAGCAGGGGGAGGGGCAGGGAGTGGGGGCAAGGGTTGCTGGTCAAGAGGCTGCACGGAAGGCATTGTCGGCTGGTGGGGGGAACGTGAGGGTGAGGGAGAACGGCGACGGTGGGGAGGAGACGGGCTCCGACGGCGATTTGCGATGACGCGAGCGTGCAGAGAAGGAGGGGGTGCGGTGGACCACCTTGGATCGTCTGGGTGGATGAAATGACAGGATCGGCCTCTGAAGCAGCGTCTCCGCGACGCTGACGGGGTGCCATCATCTTCGAAACCCTGGCATCTAATCAGTGTCTGCCTAATTACGGCACGCGTAGCTTACAAGACATCTCGTGCTGAACACCATGATAACGCTCAGAACAATTTCTATCGTGGCTGTGCTAGTCCTACTGTTACTACTCCCACACATTGACTATCTCAGACTCGTGCGTCATCACTGCAACGTCCTTCCGAACAGGCATCACTCGCGGGTACACAAACTACAACCCGCCGTCAGCCATTGCTTCCAATCAAACATACCACACGTACCCCTAGGTTGTATTCGTTCATCACTTCTGCTGCAATAATCTCCTTGTCTTTGAGCAGCGTTGAGTACCAATATGTCATCCCACGCAACTATATCCCATTCTGTCGTCAGCCCCGTCCACTCACCACGCCACTCACGTACCTGTGCCCACACCAAGCCCATTACCACCATCATTGCTATCCAGTTCGTCCACCCAGTCGCCATCCACAAGAACGCATGCGCAGGCGAGTACACAGTGAAAACAACCATCTCAAGCTCCCCAGGCGACCACACTTCCATCTGCTGCACTCGCGCAGTCCTTCCCCCCGCCTGCCCCCCACGCGTCGGCAGCGTCATTCCCAGCAGAAAGCGCCAAAAGTACGAGATCCCATACCACAGACCACTGCGAATCCGCGACACCAGAGAAGGAACCTCCAGCGGTTCGAAATCCAGCTGTGCCGATACAAAGCGTGCGCTCGGAGATGACACAGGCTCTGTCCGCTGATGCAACCGGTACAGCTTTATCCGTGTGAATAGATATACCGCATTGAGAAACGCAGCTGCTATCAGAAGCGCCGTCACAGGCGTTGTCTGAAAACGCTATTAGTCCCATAATTCATCGATAGCAAGGAGTTTCGTACCCAGTCAAACCATGACGAGCCCTCGTCTTCGTGGTACATGTCTTCCCATCCCAAGTCCGAGTCGGGCACCCTACCACTTTGACTAATTCTGACACAGAGATGCACAAGATGAAGCGCCCCGCCGATGAGCCGTCCCGATGTCGTTGGCGATGGAAGTGGCAAATTATGCGGGAACAATGCGATTTCAAACGCAATTCTCGAAGGAAGCGATGCGATCCTGACGCGTAAAGTTAGCAACGGAAGCAGCGTGGCGACTTTTTCACGTACCTCTCGGCGATGCCTTTCTTACGAACGACACGCTTGGCGGGAGTGCCTACACCCGTGCTTTGACGCCCTTTGTTTTGGGCGGGTGTCCCATATGGGGGAGGCTTCCTCGAGCGAGCCGCTTCCCAATCAAATGGAACAGACGACGAGATAGAAGGCGTCGAAGCGGGTGAGCGATAGGCGCCAATGGAAACGCGGCTTCGTGGTGTTAAAGGCAAGGTTGAAGACGCCAAACTTGGAGAACTGTGGGATGAACTTGAATCCTTACTTCGAGGGGTTCGGGGGGAGCTTGTGCTGGTCGCGGCATTGTTTGTCTGCGCTAGTCGTCGGAGCGACATCGCGAAGATGAGTCGAGAAGGAACACAAAGGACACAAAGTACGTGACGGAAGTACTTTTGTGCACAAGCACGTGAGGAAATTTAGGCCCAAAAGGCGTCCACGTGGTCTACACGTGGTGGTTGAACAATGAAAATGGCAAAAAAACCGACAGTTGGATTGTTCTAACTGCTTGTTCTTAACCCCCCACCTCCTTAACCTCATTTTTTCAATCCGCTGCGCTACCCCTTCACAAACCCTTTCCGTTTTCACCATTACGTCCAAAACGTCTATCCTACGCACTACACAGGCCCCATCCTTGTCGCCTAGTTCTTCAATTAGCAACGGTAAGCGTCGCTCAAGCCTGTTTGCGTGGCCCTAACACCTCATAAGTCCATAAAGTCAGGATGGCCCAACCCTCTTCCTCCCGCCATGAAGGTGAACGTGAACACCGTCATCGCAGCGACCGTGAACGTGAACGCGAACGCTCTCATCACCACCATCGCACCATCTCATCGACAACCCTTCTCCTCGTCCTTTCTCTTGTCCTCGCCGTTCTCGCGGTGATGCTCTCACTACCATCGGCTGGTTCCGGCGAGCCAGGCAGCGATTCTGCCAAGTCGGGTGTTCTAGGATACCTGACTCCCAAACGAACGCAAGCTCTTATTGCCCGTGAGAGTGCTGTCGCTATCCGTGAGGCCGAGGTTGCCCGTCGTGAAGCCGAACTTCTCGCTGGCGCTCCCGGCGGTGTTGTCCCCGCCCCTTCCGCCATCGCTTGCCCCGTTTGTCCTTCAGCTACCGTTACAGAGACCGTCCCCGGCCCAGTCCAGACTATCATCAAAGAGGTTGTCAAGGAAGACTCTCTTACACCCCCAGGTTGGGTTGGTACCCGCGCGGAAGAACTCCTTGACCGCGAACTCAAGATTGCCGAACGTGAACGAGACATCAGCAAACGTGAAGAATCCGTGAACCGTAGGGAACATGACGCTTCACGCCGCGAAAGCTGGATTATGGAGCAGCTTCAGTAAGCTTATATTTTGTTCCTTTTACGCGTCGTTGTTCATTGTCTCGCGTCAGTGCTCTCGGCAATGACAACCCTCAAAATGTCGAGGATGAATATGTATATGAGCCCGTTGGAACAAAGCGAAAAGCCAAGGTACCGCCGCCCACTCCGCGCCGCTCCGAGCTTTGAGACGAAGGAGGGTGTAAGAAACCATCGAGTCCGTATATCTCGTCCACGCCCCTTTACTCCTTCGTCCGGGCTAGGGGGACTTCGGTGCTTTCCTCGTCCCCCTCGTCCTCTTCGTAGGCCACTGACCAGCCGAGGACGTGTTGTGTTAATGTCCCGTTTGGGTGACGCGTCGTGATCGAGACGATCGAGACTTCGATCGAAACTCGATCATAACACGTGATTGCATTTTTTTCCCTTCCGGCTGGTTTTGTGGTCGACGAGCTCACTAAAGCTATTGTTGCAACCATGCTGACGACGTCTGTTTTTCTTACAGTACAATGAACTCCCGCCCCTTGTTGTTTCCGAAATCGCCTACGAGACCGAAACCAAAATTGTAGTACAAACTCAAACCGTTACCGTTCCTCCTCCTGCCAACACTCGTCTCGCCGCCAAGCCCAAACCAGAGGGTGTCACTTCTCAATCGACGGCCTCTAGTCCCAGGACGACTGCAGTAGAAATTGTTTCCGAGGAAGATGATCCTCGCGCAACCCGGACCGCTGCTCGTGGTCCCCGTGCAACGAGGCGGCCACCCTCGCGCTGGTTCGGAGGCTGGTAATTGCGTTTAACGTGAATTTGTATTTTTTAAGACTAGTTTTGGACGATCTCATCTCTGGGTGATATTCTTGCTCTACTCCATCCCCTTACTTACGCTTTCCTCCCTTTTTTGATTACGCCCTACTATACACCCTAACTCGTTGACGGATGGATGTACTCACGACCCCATAAACGTGACGCTTGTCAACTCTTTACTTACGATAATTAGTATATTACACGAAGTAGATAGTGCAGTAGCTAGCGTTGAATATGACGATTCTTGACATGTCAACTCGACCAAACAGCTGAAATTTATTCGAACGAGTGATAAGTACCTCGACCAAACCTGCACGATCGTGGCGTAGACTTGCATGTTGTGGGCTGTGAGGTTACTTTCGACACGCCAATCTGTTTCAAGATGCGTACCAGGCGCCCGTCGGCTGCTTTCTGGACCATCTTCTGACCATGTTGAGATATTTGGTGTCCGGTACCCGACAGATTCCATTACCAACGTGACCCCAGCCATCCTCGCGAAGCTCCCTCAGCGCCTCCACGCGGTGCCTGCTCACCCTCTCAGCACTCTTCGATCTCTCATTGAGTCGCATTACCCAGACTTTGCGCATCTGTCTTCGCTGTCGCCGCTCGTCACACCATATAAGAACTTTGATGAGCTCTCATTCCCGAAAGACCACCCAGGACGCGCCGTCACCGACAGCTACTACATAAACAAGGACTTGATGCTTCGGACACATACCTCGGCACACGAGGTGGAAGTCTTTCGCGAAGGAAAGGACAAGTTCTTATTGACGGCGGACGTTTACCGCCGCGACGAGATCGACGGTTCACATTATCCTGTGTTTCACCAAATGGAGGGCGCGCATATCTTCAATGCGGACGCGTCGGGCTTGAAGGCAGTAGAAGAGGATAACGAGCGGCTGGCACAGCAGCTTGCGATGTCGAACATTGTCATTGAAGACGTGCCGCACATCTCGTCGACAAACCCAGCTCAGCCCTCGCACGATCCCATTTACTCAGAAGCCGTCGCGCGAAACCTCAAGCTTTCGTTGAATACTCTTATGCTCAGGCTATTCGGCGGCGTCGCTGGGGCGACCAATGAGAACCCACTGCGGGTACGGTGGATAGAAGCATACTTCCCGTTCACGAGCCCCAGTTTCGAGGTAGAGGTGTTCTTCCAGGGCAAATGGTTAGAAATTTTGGGCTGTGGTGTAGTCAGGCAAGCCACTCTTGACACCGCTGGTGCGTGTCCTTTCTCTGCCTTCAAGCCTGTGGTCTCATTAGCACTTCACAGGCATTCCCAATAAAATTGGCTGGGCCTTTGGTCTCGGCTTAGAAAGGATCGCCATGATTCTCTATTCAATCCCAGATATTAGACTCTTCTGGTCACAAGACCCTCGGTTCCTCTCACAGTTCGAGGAAGGCAAAATCACGGCCTTCCGTCCCTACTCAAAATACCCTTCGTGCTTCAAGGACGTCAGCTTCTGGAGCCCGAAGGATGAGAATCTTCATGAGAATGACTTTTGTGACTTGGTGCGCGACGTCGCTGGAGATATCGTGGAGGACGTCAAAAAAGTTGGTGGCTCCTACTTCAATCATCCGCGGACACGACTCAGGTCCATTTTAACAGATTGACGAATTTGTACACCCGAAGACCGGCCGCACCAGTACGTGCTTCAGGATAAATTATCGTTCAATGGACAGGTGCGTAGCGTTCGATATCCCACTTGGCTTGTTATCTCACTCGCCCTTCCCAGATCCCTTTCTAACGATGAAGTGAACGGTATCCAAGCTGAGGTCGTTTCTCGCTTGAAGGAACAGATGGGAGTTGAGATACGTTAATTATGAAAACCTATAATAATGCTCTACGGTCCATTACGCGCCCGCTCTCTAATACCACAACCGGGATGACTGGATATATGTACAATTAATATTTATGATGTATCCTGCGCAACGCCGACCTGCGCTGCCCTAAGCACGCGGTCCTTGATCTTATAACCGGTTTTCTGCACGTCTATCACAGTCCCTGGCGTCTTCCCGGGTATTGGAGCCTGGTAAAGGGCTTCGTGGAAGTTGGGATCGAAGGTGTCGCCCAGGGGGTCAAAGGGTTTGACGTGGTATTTGAAAAGGGTTTGTAGCAACTGGCGCTGGGTAATCTCGACGCCCTGGTGCAGTTCTTGCAGGTACTGTTGGGGCGTTTTTTGGGTGGAGGTGCCGGAAGAGGACGCCGAAGATTCTGATGGTGGTTCAGCAGGCGCGAGTGCCGACAGTGGTATGGATTTCAGTGCCAGGCCCAGGACGTCTGCCGTCTCCAGCAAGTCTGTCGCAAACCGTGTGATCGCGAAATCTCTAGTTTGTTCCTTTTCCCGTGCAGCATTACGCTGCAAGTTGAGGAAGTCGGCCTGGAGATACCGGAGACGGGACTGTGGCAATGTGAGTAACGAAAAAGATTTCATGAACTGGACACGTACAGTCAAATCAACGACTTCCGCCTCTTTCGCCTTGAGTTTCTCCTGCTCAGGCGTCAAGGCTGACTCTCCCGCCTTGCTGCCCTCCTTGGCTTCGGCATTCTCAAGCTCCGTTTTCTCCGCTGGCTTGTCCTCCGAGTAATAGCGGCGGCCCACGACGGTGGCGCGAGCAGAAGAGCGTACAAGAGTGCGAGACGAGAATGAAGCCGTGCTGGAACGGAAGAAATGGAGGGCGCGTGTAGCAGAGGCCATCGTCGACGTGTAGGTTTTGGTTTTCTGCCGTGCCGTAGATTTCCGCCAAAAAATTACGGTGGTGCCGTGAGAAGTCCGGCGAATTTGTCGCGTGACACGCGTTTCGGACAAACCGTGACATTCTGAAAAATTCCAGACACCCAACGTCCGTTGAATCTCTGACTCGTCTTAGGT
Source organism: Tephrocybe sp. NHM501043 (assembly GCA_018855915.1). Classification (NCBI taxonomy): domain Eukaryota; kingdom Fungi; phylum Basidiomycota; class Agaricomycetes; order Agaricales; family Lyophyllaceae; genus Tephrocybe; species Tephrocybe sp. NHM501043. The sequence continues at coordinate 40,942 of JABCKO010023770.1, forward strand.
CTCTATTTAAAAGGGTGCAGGCACGCCGTTAATTATTGCCCTGCGCATAGGCACGCGCTCTCTCCATCGCCAGCCCTAATTTTTTCCTGCAATTTACGCCTGGTCAAACGGGCGTAAACAAATGCGGATGTCTATTTACCGGAGGCTTTGCGGCCTTCCTCGCTCCTTATCCGTTTATCATCGTACGATGGCAACTCAGGCTGAAGCTGGTGCAAAGATCATCGACGGTACTGCTGTGGCCAAGTATGTTACTGTTCCATGCTATCCGATTTTTCCCGCTGATCTCTATTTTTTTTCTAGATCGGTCCGTCAGGGTGTTGCGGACCGTATCAAAGACTTCCAGGCCAAGTATCCCCGCTTCCAACCGACCCTCGCCATCGTCCAAGCTGGCGAACGTCCTGATTCATCCACCTATGTGCGGATGAAAGCCAAGGCCGCTGAGGAGATCGGCATCAAGTTCAAGCACGTTGTAGTACCTGCCGAGACTAGCGCCGAGGAGATCGTAGAGATTGTTGGAAAACTCAACGACGACACTCAGGTCAGCGGAATTATCGTCCAACTTCCTTTAGGCGAACATGTCACTCCCGAAGGTGAGCGCCTTGTGACCGAGGCGGTAAGTCCTGAAAAGGATATCGATGGGTGTGTTTTGTTTATCTTCTTATCTAAAAATATATGACTTATATGCCGGCAAGGTTCCATGCATACAATATTGGTCATCTCTCTTCGCGTGCATCGGTACCTCTCTTTGCGCCATGCACCCCATCTGCCGTTATTAGACTACTAGAATCGACTGGAGTCACCATATCTGGATCTACTGCCGTGGTTCTTGGCCGTAGCGACATCGTTGGCAGCCCTGTAGCTTCCATGCTGAGGAACCGCGATGCGACAGTGACCCAATGCCATAGCCGGACCAAAAACATAGAATCTATTGTAAGTACAACTATCAGCGTAGCCTGAGTATCCACTTACTCCTTCATCAGATTAAAACCGCAGACATCCTTGTGGCTGCAATCGGCAAAGCGGAATTCGTCAAAAGAGAATGGCTTAAGCCCGGTGCTGTCGTCATCGATGTCGGAATCAACTACGTTCCTGGTAAAGCTATTGCGCATATTTTTTATTCATAATTTGCTTATCCCGCTCCAGATGCTACGAAAAAGTCTGGCCAACGTCTTGTCGGAGACGTCGAATACGCTGCCGCTGCTAAAGTTGCATCGTACATCACACCTGTTCCTGGAGGTGTTGGGCCTATGACTGTGGCCATGCTCATGGAAAACACTCTCACTTCCGCTGAACGCCTCTGGAACAAGTCGCGCGAACTTAAAGTCAAGCCTCTCCCATTGAACATTCTGGAGAAGGTTCCTAGCGATCTTGCGATCGCCCGAGCTCAAACGCCCAAACCTATCACCCAACTCGCTCACGAAATTGGACTCCTACCTGACGAACTTGAGAGCTACGGCAAGTATAAGGCTAAGGTTGACCTCAGTGTCCTCGATCGTCTGGCTCATCGCAAGGATGGCAAGTACATTGTCATCGCCGGGTACGTTAATTTCTGCATACGCATCTCTGTAGTATTTAACCCTTCACAGCATCACCCCGACACCCCTTGGGGAAGGCAAATCTACCACTACGATCGGTTTAGCCCAGGCTCTCGGAGCTGAACTTGGCCGCCCTGCTTTTGCTTGCGTGCGCCAACCCAGTCAGGGTCCTACCTTCGGTATCAAAGGTGGCGCTGCTGGTGGAGGTTACAGCCAGGTCATTCCTATGGACGAGGTACAGATTTCGCTTATGTCGGAGCCCACACCATCTCAATCTTTAAACGCAGTTCAATCTGCACTTGACTGGCGATATTCATGCTGTAACAGCTGCGAACAATTTGCTAGGTAAGGAAGATCTTGGCCTAATCTCTAGTCTATACTGGATCTTACCAAATTAAAGCCGCTGCCTTGGATGCCCGCATGTTTCATGAAGCGACACAAAGTGACAAAGTCAGTATTTCGATCTTGTCAGGATGTCCCTCACCAATTTTTTTTAGGCTTTGTTCAACCGTCTTGTTCCCTCTAAGAAAGGCAAGCGCGAGTTTGCACCGCTTATGTTCAAGCGACTTCAGAAACTTGGCATCAACAAGACGGATCCGAACGAGCTGACACCCGAGGAGATCACCCGCTTTGCACGTCTCGACGTCGATCCGCAAACCATCACATGGAATCGCGTTTTGGACACAAACGATAGGTTCTTGAGGAAGATCACACTTGGTCGCAATCCCACAGAGCAAGGTCATGAACGCGAGGCTGGTTTTGACATTGCTGTCGCCAGTGAGTGCATGGCTGTTCTAGCCTTGACCACTGGCTTGGAAGATATGAAGGCACGTCTGGGCGCTATGGTGGTGGCGACCAGTAAGCAGGGAGATCCTATCACTGCTGACGACATTGGTGTCTCTGGTGCCCTTGCCGTCCTGATGAAGGACGCGATCAAACCCAACTTGATGCAAACCCTACAGGTCCGGACCTTCTGGTTATAGATGATCATCTCACTCATTTCATCGTCTGTCCAGGGCACACCTGTCTTTGTGCATGCTGGCCCCTTCGCCAACATCGCGCACGGAAACTCGTCTATTCTCGCTGACAAAGTCGCTCTCAAATTGGCGGGTACAGAGGAGGGTGACTCTTCGGACCGTGTAGGCTATGTTCTGACAGAGGGTGGCTTTGGCGCCGATATGGGCATGGAGAAATTTTGCAACATCAAGTGCCGGGTTAGCGGGCTTACTCCTGACGCTACCATCATCGTGGCCACTACCCGTGCCCTCAAGATGCATGGTGGAGGTCCCGATGTCACTCCAGGCAAACCATTGAGCGAGGTCTACACCTCTGAGGACCTCGTCACTCTCAAAGAGGGGTGCAAGAATCTGGTGAAGCACATTCAGAACTCGCAGAAGTTCGGGATTAAAGTCATCGTTGCCATCAACCAATTTGCGTAGGTCCTCCTCAGAGCACGACGGAAGATAGAGTTGACCGTGGTTGTATAGCACCGATACTGCAGCGGAGCTTGAGCTCGTCCGTCAAGAATCGTTGGCCGGCGGTGCCGATGCTGCTGTGGTCAGCAATCACTGGGCTGAAGGTGGTGCAGGTGCTCGCGCTCTAGCGGAGGCGGTCATCGCAACCTGTGAAGGGGAATCGAACTTCAAGTTCCTTTATGACCTCAACCTCCCGATTGATGAAAAAATATCTGTCATTTCCAAAGAGATCTACGGTGCTGACGGCATTGAGCTTAGCGAACTCGCTCGCAAGCAGGTGGATACCTATACTCGCCAGGGATACAGCAAACTACCCAGTAATATTTCTATCCCTTTCGTGGTGATGTTAACGCTAACCTCGGTTCTAGTCTGCATGGCGAAAACCCAGTATTCCTTCTCTCATGACAGTAAACTCAAAGGTGTCCCAACAGGTACGTTATCTTCAACAACTGCCACCAGCGTCAGTCTAACTTCTTTTCAACAGGCTTCACGATTCCTATCCGTGAGGTCCGTCTGTCTGCGGGAGCCGGGTTCTTGTATCCAATTTTAGGAGACATGCAGACCATGCCTGGCCTTGGAACACGCCCAGGTCGGCATTCTGATTCTTTCAGCCCACATTATTTTGACCCTTTCTTCCTTCAGGCTTCTGGGAGGTTGGCCTAGATCCCGAAACTGGCCTTGTCACTGGTCTTTTCTAGATTGAAGATGATACCTCATATGGAAAGTTCTCAACGAACGCCTACTATCTATCTTCATCGGATGACTATGCGCATTGTCTCAACGTGGTCTTTGGTGCTGTTCAACGCAGGGTTGTGACCGATATCACGCTAAGTCATATATGGATAAAGGATTGCTGGCATGCAGGGATTTGTCTTGGCCATATGTTGTAATATCAAAAACTCATATTCTTATCGTACCATTGCATTCCTACGACACGGCCACCAGGCAATCTCGCATGGCTGAACCCTGAGGTTGATGTTGATCCTTCTGAAGGGTGCTGAGATGTGATAGGTTCAAGGTTTCCACTCTGCACATCGAAGATGATGTTGTTTAGCTCCGCATCCACTCTCCTTTGGTACGTTTTACCCAATGAGTCACTATAGCTGAAGGTGTTGTTGTTCGTTCCATTTCCAGTGTTTCCAGTTGGGGCAATGTTGAAAAAAGCCACTGGATGTTCAAATGTGAAGAACAGCCTTTGAACTTGGAGAACCTCAACTAACCTGATGTTTGTCGCTCACTAATCTTTGACCTTGAAATCGCCGGGAAAGGAAGTACATCGCGATCATATGAGTGGTCAAACGATGCAACAACTGATAGTACTCTGTCAGTCCAGAAAACTTCGGCATCCATAAAGCGTACAGCTGTTTCCACTGGGGGACAATTGTGTCATATTAATGCCCAAGGGGTAAGAAAAGGTATCGACCAATGCAGCTGAGTCATTGTGTAAGGCCAATGTATTGCCATGTACGGTTTGTAGGACATTCTAAACCTGAAAATGAGTCCTCTCAGATGTTCTGCAGTGTGAAATAACGTGCCTGTATAGTTGCGTTTTTCAAGTAATTTTGCACGTTGGAATACTCCAGGTCCTGCGACCACACAGCGCGCGTTAATTGGCCGCTTCCGCTGACAATATCCGCTTCGATATGAATCTGCCTGGCTGCTGTGACTGTGATATTGATATCCCCGTTTTCTCCGACACTGCCTGAGGTTGTCGTAGACGCAAATGATTGTGCCATGTATGATAATAGTCTACCAGTTGTGGGCTTCATGGATCCATCGGTGAAGACCTGCAGTAGGCCAGAAACGAACCAGTTCTCCAGGATGGTGTGATCCTCTTCAGCTGATACAACATCTATCGTAACCTTGTGAGGTTTGCCGTCGACGAGAACTGGAACAAAAGGCGTCAAGTCGATGAAATAAGTAGGCAGGTCTAGTGCCCCGTAAGACGTGATTGGTCTGACAAGAATACGGTGTGAATCACATTTGATCAGGTAGGTTCAACCTACCTCCAAGCCGTGGGTGCAATGCCTCCTGTAAATATTGTGACGTAAGGAAATGCCACTCCCGCGACCTGATCATCCACCAGTAATCGAACCTCCCTAAACGGACCTTGTTGAGACGATGTCCCAGGAGGTAAACTGGAGAGGAATTGGTTGGCTATATTGAAATACTAGAAGGCCTTGAGGTAAGCAAGTGTTCTGAGCAAGGTGTTGGGAAGGAAAGCAGACCCAAAATTCTTCAGCCCCATTTCCCGATGCATACAGCTCTGCGAACACAGTGACAGTGTTCTGTGGCAGCGTGACGTTTAGCTTTCATTTGTCCGTTCAGCCTCTCAATTGATCGCCGTGGCTAAGGCTAGTATTTACCGAGAATCCTGGAGGAACTGACGCATCATTGCCAGTGTCGTTTGCGAAGGTTGAGAGAGGAATTATGAAATCAGATTTCTTGGCAGGGGGATGCTTTTGAGATGACGCATAGTATGTCGCATGCAATGTTGCTGGTTCCTCTCAACCCAGGTTTAAGAGTTCACGCGCTGGTCAACTTACTGGAATATATGCCATCCAAGCCGGTCTGAATCAAATTGTCCAATTGAAGTATGAAAGTCCCAGGTTTTGCAAAAAGGGGCGTGTAGCGAGTGACGTCCTTGATGTATGTCCAGATAATTCCGTCTCCCCGAGTAGGTTCAGGTGTAGACGTCCTCCAGACTTTGACTAGTCGGATTTTGTCCCACAAGTGGAAGATATCCTAAAAGACGTACTTTCAACATTATGAAAGGTGAATATTCCCAGTCGATCAAATTGTGTCCCATTGGAGGTGACAGTTAGATTCAAGGTCACACCAGCCCAGGAGCCAGGAGGCCCGCAATCAGTCGGTGGCCTAAGAATAAAGGTGATTTTGATGTCAATTTGATGTGGTTCGACGGTGCCGACAAGGGGGAATGCTAGGGCTTACGATAGTTGCACTACTTCGGCGCTAACAGTCTTTGAATGAGCTTCACGGAGAAAAAATATCATAGTGGATATCACCTTCCGAAGGAAAATGCAAAATCACGCCTATAACCGGGCTCAACGACTGTGTCCCAGGCTGTGTAAAATGCCTCACTGTAAAACTTTCACCGTGCATTGACGGGCATCTCGAGGGACAGGAGGGGGCTGAGAGACTTGAAAGTCAACTAGTACAGCACTTTGAACAGATACAGCAAGATGCAATAGAAGGACGCATAGTCTCATCGTGGGATTTCCTGGGCCTGGGTTGAAGTAGCAAGCAGAAAGGGGCTACACAAAATGGGACGGGCTTGACGAATACTTATAGGAGTTTGCGGTCGGGATAACATGTGAAGCAATCAGAATTTCACCCACGAGAACCACAAACAGAGAACCCCGTGTTTCTACCAGAACAAAATATCTGACCTGAAGCTGATCATGGGCAGGGAGTTACTGTACTTGGGCATATGGGCTGACGGCCGATATAGAATTATCTGCGCGGCAGGATCACACACCTCTACTCCCCGGAAGCCTCACTTGGTCGTGATCCTGGATAGGTACTATGCCCTCTTTTGGTGCTATAGTCGTCCAAGGCGGTGCTGTGTGAGCCAAGTTGCCTCCTTCCTGGTCCAGGGTGAGGGCGGTGAGAGCTGCGTTGACTCTACGTGTATAGGTATTTCCAGCAAGATCGGAATAAGCAAAAGTGTTGTGGCTTGTTCCATTTCCAAAGTTGCCATCCGTTATCAACTGATAAAAGCCATCTTCATGAAACCTCGCACATGAGGGAATAATCATTGTCAGAAGTTGACTCAAATCTTACCAGTTATTTGACGCTCATTAATCGTAGAATCAAGCGCCAGAGTGCTGGGAAGGGCAGTTCGGATGTATGAGTGATCGAGCAACGTTGTCCCTGTATGTGCAAGCTTCTAAATAAGTGCCATCCCAGTCAAAAATAGCAAGCAGTAACGCGCAATTTCGCAAATCAGGGCTTTTGTAAGCGAAGTCAATATTTAATGGGTATGAAAAGTCATCAGTGACCGCAGGAACCCCGTTATGTGTCGAGAAAGCTCGTCCGGAGGCAGTCTGTCGAAGAATCTTTTGGCTCATGAGCAACCCGTAAGCAAGCGTTCAAAGTGAACACGGACTTGTTTAGTTGCATTGTGTGAGTATAACTGGGTATTGGAATACGACAGTTCTTGTGACCAGACAACGTGGACAGGCTTGGTTCCACTGCCGCTTGTAATCTGGGCTTCTACATGAAGCTTTCGTGATGCCGTCACAGTTGTATTGACCTCCCCCGAAGCAACTGCTCCGGTGATTGTAGTCTGTGCATACAGAGGCGCGTCGTATTTGATGATTTTTCCCGTAGTTGGTTTCGAAGACGGGTCTGTGATGACTTGCAGTAAACCCGAAACATACCAGTTCTGGAGTATGGCGTGATCGTTTTCGGCAGAGACAACGTCGATAGTGAATTCATGGGGGTTTCCATCCACAAGAAGAGGCACAAATGGGGTGACGTCCAAGAAATAGGCTGGCAGCTCTATTGCACCATACGCGGAGATAGGCCTGGTTTTCAAGCCGTCAAGACAGTGAGCATTCTCTGACCAGGAACCATACTCACCTCCAAAGGCTGGGAGCAAGACCACCGGTGAAGATGACGGGATAAGGCAAGGCAGCGCCAGCGATTTTACCGTCAATGAGCAGACGGACTTCTCGGAATGGGCCTTGTCCATAAGTGACTCCGTCAGGAAGGCTGGTTAGGTACTGATTAGGTGCATTGAAATACTGTTGAAAGATTGACAGCATGATTTCAAGAGACTGAGTATAGAATGTGAGTTACGGACCCAAAATTCTTCCTGGCCATTTCCCGAGGCTATGATCTCCGCAAAGACTTTCACTGTGTTGATTGGGAATGTAATATTTCGCTGTGACTTTTCAGACGCGTCAGATTACAAGCAGAGAATGGCATACCGAAAAGCTCGGAGGAACTGAAGCTGCATTTCCCGTGCTGTTTGCTAGCGTGGAGATGGGGATGATGAGGTCAGCCTTCTTCGCAGGGGGGTTCTGTTTTGAAGACGCATAATAGGTTGCGTGTACCACAGCTTCAGGAAAGGGTCAAACTTAGTTGCGAAACCCTGAGTACAGGCGCGCGACTTACTGGAGTATACACCATCAAGGCCTGGCTGAACGATGTTGTCCAGTTGAAAAATAAATGTTCCTGGGCTTGCAAATAACGGTATGTAACGTGACACATCTTTGATATAGGTCCAGATGATACCATCTCCACGTGTAGGTTCGGGAGTAGATGTCCTCCAAACTCAAAATGGAGTCAATTTAAGCAGGTGTAAGCACAAAACGCGACTCGCTTTCCACATTTTGGAACGCAAAGTGGCCCAATCGATCGTATTGCGTTCCGTTGGAAGTGACAGTTAAGTTGAGCGTGATGGCAGCCCAGGATCCCACAGGGCCGCAATCAGTAGGAGGCCTATTTTAATTCAGAATATGGCCTTGGTGGTGGGAGTAGAGACGTACGTGAGCTGTACTACTTCAGCGCTGTCCATTGAATCTCAGCACCAAAGTCATGAAAGTCATGAGGGGTTCAATACCTTCCGTAGGAAAATGCGAAATCACGCCTAAAGAGATCTCAGTATGGTGGCGCATAATATGAACTGGTTATCGGACTGAAGGACTTTGACAGTGCACTGTTGAGCGTCTTGAGGGACAACGGGTGGCTGAGAGACCTGGAAGTTCCGGAGAACAGTTCCATGGGCTGCCAGCACACAGAAGCTGCACACAGCGAGTATTGCCCGAAGCGAGAGCATGACAAGGAGCTTGGACAGGGTGCATTTTTGGTATTTAAAGCGAAGCATCTGATCTAAGCGAGGGTCGGAATGCGGCTTGATACTACAATTGTTTGGGACAGATCGTTTGCATATGGCACAAGAAGGCAAAGAATCAGACCATGGGTTTCGAATATCAGCAACATATCGGGAGGGGTCAAATGACTTGTTTGAGAAAGTCCAAACCAAGCATAAATAATATATCAACGCGATACACACCATCTGGACGCTGTCTACAGGGGTATTCGTATAAGCCGGTTCAGCTTCGAAAGGAAGATATAACCGAAATTGAAATCCAACTACTTACAAACCACCCACAATATGGGTATCTCCCGCTCTAGAACTGGTGCTGGAAGACATCATCTCCATTTGCTTGGGTTTCCTTCGTCGCAGTAGGCCCAGCGTTGTGTTCGTGGTAGAGTCCGCCTTCGGCGGCTTCTGGGAACTCAGCTACTGAGTCTCTAGAATTCATGGTATCGCCTCCAATTGAAGACCTGCTCTTCTTCTTCTTCTTCCTCGATTTTTTCCCCTGACTCTGCTCCTCCGATAGGGAATATGCATCCTCCGTCCTTGCCCAGCGGTCTTTCTTGACCTTCTTCTCCTTCTTGCGTTTCGGTAGCGCAGCATCCTCAAAATTGGCGGGATAGTGCCACCTTCCGGACGAGCCGCCGGTGGTATCGGCGTTGTAATAGGACTCATCTTCTGGGCGCCAGAGATCTCCGTCGGGCTGCCTCTGAGGGCGGGACTCTGTGGCGGGTAAATCGACACTGGAGGCCTGCTCCTGTCCTTCTGCATAGGGCTGACCATCATGAGTAGACTCTGGAAGGCGATCGTTGTAGCGATGGGCCCATTGCGACCTGCGCTGGTGGCGCTCAATCGTCGAGGTATCGACAAGGCCATACCGCTGGGCCCACTTTGGGGTGCGAGCATGGTTCTTGTTGTTCCGTATGTTCTGTGGTGTTGCATGAGTAAGGGTGGATGTGGATTATCGACGCAGGAAGTACCTGGATGTAAAAGTTGTGTCCATGACCTGTATAGAAAATGAATGGAGGGCTATGCGCAGCTGGAGAAACAAGAACTGACCAGGTATATAGCCGCATATGGTCAAAAGAAGGTTAAGCCAGAAGTCCTTTCCTATGCCAAACCTTGCAGCGACGGCTGAAGGAGGTAAGAAAAAGGATGATTGTGAGAGAACTCAAAAACTAACCAAGAGGGGGAAAGAGAGTGCCCATGATGAAGAGGAGAACGGCATAGCCGTGGTGCCTCTTGGGCTTGAGCTCGATCTTTGTAGGGACGTATGAAGACATTGCAGCGCTAGGTCATGAATGGCACTAGCCGCTGGGGAAGAGAAGGGTTTTTACTGAATATACCAACTGGCGGCAGTGCAAGTGATCAAAACACCCTGGGTATCACTTGCCAAATCCGGTCTTGCTTTCTCCACCACCATGGACCACGACGACCATGTCCTCAATCTCTCCGACGTCGTCCACGATGAGACTATAGATATTGACCCTGACGACACACACCTCGACGCCACCACAAACGCTCACCCTTCCCCTTCCCCTTCCCCCTTTGACCATACTCCCTATTCTGGTTCCACCCACGCACCACTCGCTTCAGATAATATATCCATCGACACGCTTGAACGCGAAATCGCGAGCCTCCTCAGCGAGAATGCATCTGCAGCATCTGCAGCCTTACTCAGTGCAGCTGCTCAGCAGCGTCAAGCGAATTTAGCACTGGGAAGCAACGATGGTGTTGGGAACGATGGACACGGTGATGGTATCGCGGGCCTCGGCCTCAACTTGAGTGGCCTCGCTGCAGTGCTACAGGCTGCCCACGCTCAAGCCGCAGAAAATGAGCGAGTGGCAGAGGAGCTGGCAGCAAAAGACCCGGAGTATGCTCGCCAACGCGACGCCGCAATATCTGTAAAGGAGCAACAGACAACCAGGACTGCCCCTGCTTTTCACTCTCTCACTGCGGGAGAAGCTTCTGCCCAGACTAACAGGACGAGAAGAAGGGGAGATACCAGAAGTGGATCACAGGGCTCCGATTACCTTTACACTGATCGCGACAGTGGGAGCGACCGTGAAGACCTTGACCTTGACAGTCATGGGGAGTCACTCACGACTCCAGCCAGCTCACGGGCGCGACCAGGTACGCCTCCCAGAAGCTCACCTCCCGTTACCGGGGAATTCTCTGACATCAACGACATCTTGAACCAACTTTCCGCTCAATTTGAACCTGGCCCCGCCCACGGACACGGACACGAGATATCGACGCCCGACTCGTCCCCTGTGGTGTCTCATGTGCATTCTCACCTGGCAGAAGCCGATTCTCACTTGATTCAACCCCCGACACCTGACGTGCCATCCGTAGCTCGCCCTGCAGTGCCTCAACCAATTGCCTCAACTTCTACGATACTCAACCCAGCTAATGAGTCGTCGAGAAAGTCTCCTAAGAAGTTAAAGGAAAAAGAAAAGGGACCCAATGTACATGCCTGTGACAGAGACCAATGCAATAAATCCTTTACGCGGAAGAGTGACCTTGCCCGGCACATGCGGATACATACTGGGGAAAGGCCGTTTGTCTGCAACCATGAGGGTTGTGGTAAGACATTTATACAGGTATGTACTTCGTCGAGTTCATGGCATATCGCTTAACTTCTCCATTCCAAGCGATCGGCACTCCAAGTCCACGCGCGAGTACACACTGGCGAGAAGCCGCATTGTTGTGAATATCCTGGATGTGGCAAGACTTTTGGTGATTCCAGCAGTCTTGCACGACATAGGAGGACCCACACAGGGAAACGACCTTATAAGTGTGAAGACCCTACTTGCGAGAAGACCTTCACTCGACGGACGACTTTGACGACTCATATGCGCACTCACGATCCACAATGGGAACCTGATCCCAATGTGTAGGCTCAAATTCATCCGCTACATGTCCAAGCGACTAAACTTTTACAATACAGAAAATATAATTTCAAGGGTAAGAAACGAAGAATGAATGAAGAGGATGACGACGACCAAGAATTGGTAGAATCGGTTCGGACGATATCTGCGCTGTTCCAGGCTGGGGGAAATTCAATGCAAATTCCATCTTATGAGGAGCCTTTGGAGGTACGAGTTGCCAGCATTAGTGCAGAGATTGCAGCAGCGATTGCAAAGGCGCAGTCTCGTATATATCCTGATGGTGAAGACGACGACGATGACGAGCAATCCGGGTCTGGACAGGAGATTGACGGCCCTGAGATGATTGGTCCTAATACAAGTGGGATACGAGGCTTGGACACAGGAGATACCCGGACCGTGGAGAAGGACAGTGTAGGACGGCTCGTTGAGGAAGATGATGACAGTGACGCTTTCCCTGTACCTTTGCGGACGCGCAAGGGGAAGGATTCGCCTGTGGTTGGCACGAAGAGGAAACGCTGAGGATTAGTGTTGTTAATACTGAGCGATGCCGCTGTTCTGGTTATTAACAAGTTACCAAAATGCTTATGTGGTTGTGAAGCCTGTATTGTATCTTGCAGCCAATAGGTGAATGGGCGAAGCGGCTGAAGCGGGCCGCCTCGGCTAGATAAGATGGCATGACTATGATCCGGCTTTGTGAAGGCTCATTTGCACGTGCTGGTGTATCGAATTCTCCTAAAACGCTGAGGGAAACGGCCCAGCTGTGTTCCGTAACGGTACACCGTCCGATTTAGCCCGCCTCATATAACAACCACCACCACCCCACATACGCAACCTCTGACAGAATGTCTGCCGAAGAAGCACCTAACGTCGATCTGATCACCCTTACTCGGTAGGCGGCTCTGCCTGTTACCATTTAACCCTTCACATTGACGATGAGCTCTCAGTCACGTCCTTTCTGACCAGTACAGACTGGGCGCGTCTGCTACAGGCGATCTGACGCTTCTCTTAACTGCGATCCAGGTCACATCCAAGTTCATTGCCACTAACGTCAGGAAAGCAAGGCTGATCAACCTGTGAGTGGTTGCTAGACATGTGAATTCAAGATCTGACACAGCTTCTCCGCCAGCGTTGGCCTCGCCGGAGAGACGAACGTTCAGGGCGAGGAGCAGAAGAAATTGGACGTTTTGTCAAACGATATTATGGTGAACGCCCTCCGTGCCTCTGGCAAGACTGCAGTCCTTGTATCGGAAGAGCTAGAAGACGCCATCATTATCGAAGAAAGGAATAGGGGCGCGTATTGCGTCGTTTTCGACCCCTTGGACGGAAGTAGCAATATTGATGCTGGTGTTAACATCGGAACCATCTTCGGCATTTACAAAGTGGTAGGTGTACCAAGTACCGAGCCTATATGACTAGTGTTCATTGGTTTCACCAGCAACCTGGATCCAAGGGTACCATAGAAGACGTTCTTCGACCTGGTAGTGAAATGGTGGCAGCTGGATACACGATGTGAGTCTCGATAACAATGATCAAGGCACACACGCAACTCACCTCCTACAATCAAGGTACGGCTCCTCTGCCAACCTTGTCCTATCTACAGGCCAAGGTGTGAATGGCTATACCCTAGATGCTGCGCTTGGAGAATTTATTTTAACCCACCCTAACGTACGTCTCACCTGATCCCATTTTCAGTCTGCGGGGTCTGAGAGTACTTTCAAAGATCCAAATACCATCAAGGGGCAAGATCTACTCTTTCAACGAGGGAAATTCAATGTATTTCCACGCACCTATGAATGCTTATCTCAAGTCCATCAAATACCCCACTCCCCCCAAGACACCATATAGTGCACGGTACATTGGCTCCATGGTTGCCGACGTGCACCGCACGCTTCTCTATGGCGGTATTTTCGGATACCCGAATGATAAGAAAAGTAAAAGTGGGAAGTTGAGGCTGTTGTACGAAGCATTCCCGATGGCTTTCCTGACCGAGCAGGTGAGTTGATTCGTGAATTGTGAACGGTGTTTTCTGACAAGGGATCTACGAAGGCGGGAGGGATCGCCACTACAGGGATGGGTAGGATCTTGGACATTGTCCCCAAGAGCATCCACGAACGCTGTCCTGTGTTTTTGGGGAGCCGAGACGATGTACAGGACCTGATGAAGTTTTACAGAGAGGTGCCAGAAAGTTCTTAAGAGTAATAATTCGTGTATTTGTAGCTGTTGTTTCTCAGTACATCGGCCCAATGATTCAGACATTAAATAATGACCGGATTTGGTCGTTTCTTTTGAAAGCTTCACAAATGACCGACTCGACAGTGTCGAAGCCTCGTATCAGCCTCAAGCCCCCTGTTAGGCCCAATGACCATTATTCAAATCCACAGGTACCTCGACTCAGAGTTGATAGTTAGCTTGCGCTTATCCATTGATAGTCTGCGACCCCAGAGCCAGCTTCAACTCGCAGGCGCAGTGCCAAACGTCTTCAAGTGGTTTCCGACGAAGATGACGACGAGCAGGGTCAAAGCCAGGCTCACTCGAATACTCTGAGCTCTCCCCAGGCAACATCTGCACGCAGAGGGCGCTCTAGTTCACATACAGTAGAGGAGGATTCTGATTTCGAGGCTGAACATGACCTTGCTTCGCCAGTGCCTGGATTGTCACCTCATTCTCCGACCTCATCCTCTTCTCGTCGCAAGAGACCTAAAGGCAAGAAAGGCCATGATGGTCCACCTACCAAGAAAAAACGAGTCCAGCAGGACATCAGTTCCGACGAGGAGTGCCACGAAGCACTTGGTCTCATGAATGACGAAGAAGCCACCCTGCACACCAAACGCCAGCCGAAGCCCTCTGCCAAGGCAAAAGCGAACAAGGGAAAAGGAAAATCGTTTACTACTGGAGCAAGGGACGAACGCAAAGCGAGACAATCTCAGCCTAGTACCCACCTAACATCGACTAAACGACGGCGTGAAGCATCTAAACCAGAGGATGATGATACAGTAGATGTTGTCGGCGACAAGGATGCTAGGTCAAATACGCGCAGTCCTTCACCGTCACTGCTTAAGGAAACGGCACCCCCACCACAGAAACGACGTAAATACCCAACAATTACAAAGAACAAAACGGCTGCAACGTCCGAGCCTGCTTCTAAGGCCGGAAGCGCCACCGGTGTAAAGTCTACGACACAATTACCCGATCTTCTGAAACCTACTGTGCCAGGCACAAGGGTGCCTCCATTGATGATTGGGACTTCCGACTTTGATCTCAGAGACGCGAGAGTGTACAACGACTTGTTTGCAAAGGTGCACTATTCATTAAATCTATGTCAATGTAACACGGCTATAACGTTTTACGCAGCCTGGGGGCAACAGCTCAGGACAGGCTCTGCAAAAAAAGAATGAAGAGAGGCAGAAGGAGATCACGAAGATGAGAGATGAGGCGAGGGCTAAAAGAATGTCTGAAATGGTCAGTTGGTACATGTCATATTTCGCTGTTGCTGACTTTGTGCATCGTAGGCGAATTTTTTCGACTTACAAGCCCAATTCGAGAAAATAAGGCAGTTCGAGGAGACGTTAGGAAACAGATGTATGTATCCCAATATCCTAGCTGTCAAATGGAGAGACATTTGGGAGTTCGATAAGAGGAAGGCAATGATGGAACAGACACGACCGGATGAGGGGCCCTGGAAGGAATCAGGCCAGAGGGAGGAGGGCGAATTACGTGTCCATTCCGGAAAATGATAATTCAGGGTTTTCTCCATGTCATTCTATAGCAAGCTCGCACAACCATTGTTCACTTTACATAACATCGAACGGTTCCCTTCAGAAGCCACTTCCAATATCCCCCGTGTATGGGCATAGAATTTCAGAATAATTGCTTGTCGCCGTTCACACATCCCTCAACATGTTCACATTCTAATTCAGTCAAATTCAGCAGACATTCTAGAAAGTCGTAGCAAATCTGGAACGGAAGCTTGGTGAGGTCGCAACAGACGTTCCAACAAGAACTGGGTGACGGCGAAATACTTCACAAGGGTCCCGCCGGCAAGAGTTAGCCTTGGAATTATGACGGGCCTTTGAACGCCAATGTTCAAATGGGGCACATTTATATCCAACCCCTGCACATGCAACACTTGTCATGAATCATGATCATGTCATTTGCTCGTCAATTGGGTCAAAACGCATCTTCCAGGAAATAATGCCTACACGACAGGACTTATTCTAAGTGGACCCAAATGCACCTCGACGTAAGAAGAAACCATTTCATTCTTCCGTATTGAGTATAAAACTCAGACTATCTATGGCCTTCTGTATTTGAGCGAAACAAGTCTGGAACCATTTCTTCGGGTCCTTTTGTGGTGTGCTAGGGGTCTGCAAACTGATCGCCTGGATCTGATCTGCCAAGGATGGCTCGTGTATGAGATTTTGGACAATCGACTGGAGACTGTTGATAACCATAGCGAAGGCTGCCAGCTCTGTCGAAATATCGGAGGGATTCTGGGGTGTGTATAATGTGGCCACTAATTCGTCGGAAGCGACAACAAGGGATGACGACTGTGGAGGCAGAGAGTCTAGATTTTCGACGACCTGTGAGGATAGTGTAATTTGGCCTGACGGGATTGTTAAGATGTCTTTGATGATACGCTTGTGAAGGAGAGTGGAGAGGCGTAAAATTGCGTGAACCTATTCAAACAGAATGAAAGGACATCATTGTAAAAGAAGGGACTGGCCCACCTTCTTGGTTCGCTCTAGTTCATCGCTTGTCATGCGCACTTTGGAATCGATGCCAAGTTCGCCCCATCCATCATCTTCCCAATCACTCTCAGATGCGTCATCCATCGAACCCTGGTCGTTGACCATCCCATCAACCTCCTGAAAGCCGTCATCTAAAGAAGCATGGTCCTGAGCCAGCTTTTTCTGCACAGCAGCAACGTTGTCTTTAGATAGACTAGATCGAATATTGGTGATGACTTCATGTACGGCGCCCGTTCTCACCATGTATTCATCGCCAGCCATTCCTGTGCTCGCGGGGCTGGGTGTAGCTTCGATATCAAGGAAAGTTCGAATTAGAGCTTTAACAGCTACGATGACATCTTTTGCAGCCAATGTGATTTCCTGATTGAAAGTGGAGCCATGTGTCTGGCCAAAAAGACGAACACAATGAGATAATGCAGTGACGTGGTTGGCGAGATCCTTGAGAGGTGTCAAGGTCGCGGTGTGGGTTGGTGAGGAGGGTTTGAGGGCAAGGGCTAGTTTTGTAGTTGCGGCATAGATGAGGGAGAGAAGAGAAATGAAGTCAGTGCGGAGGACATCGAGCTCAGTGTGTTGGGTGTCGTCGAGAACGATGGCGATGGACTGCAAAGCAGCATCGCAGGCGGCATGGGTGAGTTGAAGGGACGCGGTCGGTGAGGGCATGAAAGTTAGATTGAAACCACGTGCCTCCAACATTTTCTAAAGTTCACGTCCATGGTGGTGAGTGGCCCGAGTCAAGCAGAGCAGCTTCCTTCTAACGACCACCATCCAGTTTCTAGAGGCACTGCGGCTGGCAGCGCGTCCAGCGGCAAGAACGGCACCGTCGCTGTGTTCTCGCCACTTTTTCTCAGCTTCAAAGGCCGTTTGGCGGGTGAAGCCCTCAACCCCTTCTGTTCTCGCTCTTTACTCTCGTCGTCAGCTCTCCCTAGGCTCCATTTTCTCCCGCACGCCCCCGCAGCAGACACCCTCCCCTCTTGTCGTTGCCCATATCTCTCGGTTGGAAGCGGAGGCCAACGTCACCCCACATGATGTCTCCAAGCAGCTTGCATTGTTTCAGGCTCTCGCCGAAACTAAGCTCAAGTCCTCCTATGACCTTATCATTAGCCGTTGGGAGCGAATGTGCGAGTTTGTACGTACGGCTTTCTGCTCATATGTATGCTTTGTTCATTTCAAAATCAGGACAGTGCCTCCCCATTGCTTCACTCTGTACAGGCATTTCAACTATACCTCACGGCTCTCGTTCAAACCAACCAGCGATCATCTGTAAGCCCCGCCGTACGCCGACGGGACAGTTTACTTGCAGCTTCACAGGCTATAAACTCCGTGACACCGACACTCGAATCACAGAACGCGTCAGACGCTCCTGGGGCTTCGGAAACACCTATTCCCTCCGCCGCTACCCCGGAAATACCTGCATCTTCAAGTGAACAGATTGCACAGACCGTCCTCGCAGGCCAACCCGCAACTACCGGCATATCCCTGGGGAAATTGCAAGCCTCATACGAAGCTGGAGGTTCCAATTCTCCCATTCAGGTGTCTATAGTCGAGCGTGCGTCTCACTTTTTCTACCGATTTTGAATCACATATGAATGGTCAAACTCACAGGTAAAGGGTCGTGGGTTCCTGGCATTATTCGTACTGTACTTGGGTTTTTCCTCGGTGCCTTCGGTATGTATTGTGTGTGTGTGTGTCCAGTTCTTGCTTGGTGAACTCTGGCCATGATTTTAGTCATCCTCGTCGTCCTCGCCGTACTTCTTGAGAACTCAGGGTTCATGAAAGCGGGACCACGGCAATCTCAGTTCGAGCCATCAGAGGGCAAAACCGTCAAGTTTTCTGACGTCCATGGAGTTGATGAGGCAAAGGAAGTAAGCAAATTCTTATTTTTAGGTGGTCACCAGGTCCAATGCCGACCCTCGTAGGAGCTAGCCGATGTCGTGCAATTTCTAAAGGACCCAACGGCTTTCGCTTCTCTTGGTGGCAAGTTGCCCAAGGGAGTCTTACTTACGGGGTTCGTTCTTGTATTAAGTTAACGTTCTACTTTCCTAATGAACCCTCAGGCCACCAGGAACTGGCAAGACCCTTCTTGCTCGTGCTATTGCAGGAGAGGCTGGCGTTCCTTTTTTCTTCGCCTCCGGGTACGTCAGAACCTCCGACGTTCTTCGCATTCCTGATTAGTTCGCAGCTCCGATTTTGAGGAGATGTTTGTCGGCGTTGGTGCGAAACGCGTCAGAGAGCTTTTCGCTGCAGCCCGGAAAAAAGAACCTTCTATCATTTTCATTGATGAACTTGATGCTGTCGGCGGGAAGCGCAGCAGCCGTGACCAGCAGTATATGAAGCAAACCCTCAATCAGCTGTTGGTCGAGATGGATGGCTTTCAGCAGAGTGAGGGCGTCATTGTGATAGCAGCAACCAATTTCCCGGAGAGCTTGGACCAGTAAGCCTGACTCGTAATGAGTATGTAAAGCTGAGTTTCATTTTATACAGGGCACTTGTCCGACCGGGCCGATTTGATAGGACAATTGCGGTCCCCTTGCCAGACGTTCGAGGTCGAGTCCAGATTCTGTCGCACCACATGAAAGGTGTTACAGTCAGTGCCGGTGAAGACCATCAAAGCTCTATTGATTTAGCAGGTTTACTGATGTGGATGTGGCGTGTGGCGGCCTCAATTCGCTGGCAGATGTTGACCCCAAGATTCTTGCGCGAGGTACCCCGGGATTTTCGGGTGCGGATTTGCAGAACATGGTTAAGTGAGGATAGCTCCTTTATATCTTTTCTGTTGATCTCACTGTTTTGGCAGCCAGGCTGCCATACAAGCGTCAAAGGAGCACGCCTCCCAAATTCAGCTCAAGCATTTTGAATGGGCAAAGGTGCAGCATTCTTAGATAGTACTTAATTCACTCTGGCTAAATAAATGCAGGATCGGATCATAATGGGCGTTGAACGCAAGAGTCAATACATTGAACATGATGCCAAACTTGCAACGGCATATCACGAGGCTAGTATCTATGTTCTCGTCGTCTTCCGTTTTGACTAACTATGCAATTAGGGTGGACATGCTCTAGTAGCTTTGTATACAGATGGTGCAATGCCATTACACAAAGTCACATGCGTTCCCCGTGGTCATGCTCTTGGTTATGTGCGTTTCTGACCTACGCTGAGCCCTGTCCCCCGACTAACTTCGATGACATCTTTTAGACAGCTCAACTTCCTGTAGACGACCGATTTTCGGTCAGTTTGAAAGAATACCGCGCGGAAATCGATGTGTCTATGGGCGGACGTGTCGCTGAGGAATTGAGTGCGACATTTTCATCCTTTTCTCGTCCGCTCCCCTAATTTTTTCGCTCTAGTCTACGGCACTGACGGTGTGACCAGTGGGGCAAGTTCAGATATCATGAATGCCAGCCGGGTGGCACGAAATATGGTTAAGGTAATTGTTGTGTTAGTCGACTACTTCCGCCCCACTCAGTCTCCATTTCAGCGATGGGGATTTTCTCCTTTGGGCCCCGTATATTACGACGACCGAGATGACGCGTTGAGTCCCCAGCGGAAGGAGGCCATCGAGAAGGAAGTAACGAAGTAAGTTTCTCGTTGATCCTGGGAGCACATACCTGATCCACTGTGATCAATTGTTTTCTTGTATAGGCTTGTGCGTGATGGCGAAACTCGTGCAACTACTCTCCTGACAGAGAAATTGGACGAGCTTCATAAAGTAGGTTGAAAACCCTACTTTCGGTAGTTCTCAACTTGACCGATTCAAACTAGCTCGCGCATGCTTTGGTCGAGCATGAGACGTTGGACGCAGACGAAGTGAGAAAGGTCGTGAAAGGCGAGCCGATAAGGAACATTACAGAGGTACTGGACGACGAAATTTCGAACATAGATGGGAAGAAACAGACGCCTTAACCGCTAGACCCTTAAAAGTTAGAGTGAACTTGCGTTAGCGGGGATGGAATTTGACATTGTGGCATGGGCACTTGAAGCTCAAACTTGAAGAGGCATAGCTTGGTGGCTTATCGTGTTTGCGACGATAGACAGCTGGCCAAGGTTTTAGCTTTAGCTTTGGGAGGATCATTCCAGCATTATTATCGTTATCTTCTGCAAACTACTAATATACTTTTCACCCCAGTCAATTCATGGTGGATTTTGTTCAGAGCCTAGCCATGCAACATGCCGCTGAAAGTCTATCTTCGACGAATGGTTCTGCAGTTCCCTTGAGAAGACCGTACAGCGTCCTCGACCTCTGGTCGGGGATTGGAATGTCTCTCAGGTGGGTATATAGGACCTGGGGTACGCCATAATACCCTCCTTCTCGCGAGGTCTCCCTCATTCAGATACCACTGAACTTTAGCGACTGGACGGGAAAAGATAGCCCTTACGAGCCAATGATGTATTATCTCAGAAGGAGGCGCCACAAACTTGTTGGATTGCAGGTGTCCAAAATAAATATGATTCCATCTTCAAGAATCCGTCTAGTGCACATACAATAACAAAGGGATTTCCTAGGATTGACAGGATGATGATATCTTGCTTGATTCATCAGGTTTGAGACCATATTTACACCTACGACAGATGTCGGTATAGGTCAGTGTGGCTACCTGAGAATCCTGTTCCTTCTTAGGAAACGCATAAGTGAGATCCAATACGGCATATCACCCTTATATTCAACCCACCCATGGAGATGACAAGTTCACGTGGGTACGACATGGTCAAGCATGTGCGAGATTCCTTGAACAAAATGAGAGCCTTCTTGAATCCAATCAAGCATTGTGTTACGAACTTCGGCTAAGACGTGGATTGTTGGAGTTGTTTCAAACCTGACATTACGGAGTTCCAAGTCGACTTCTGTTAGTCTGATGCAAGTGGTCAGAAGGGTTCGAAGGATGATCTTATAGATATACTTAGACGCCTTCCTAAATCATAAAGATCTCGATTCAAGGCACTCCTGAGAACCCTAAACGATGTCCCCCCAAATGGGAACAATTCGTCAAGACACTTGCCAGATTATTGGATGGGACAGATAACATGTTTAGGGACGCGTTTTTATTATTAATTCAATGGCAATCGGGCATTCGGACACTCAGCCATGGGCCACATAAAAGAACCCCCAATATTATGCCGGGGAAGCTAGTAATTGAAGTTACGCACACACCGCTGCTTCAACCTGCTCCTTACCGAAAGCTATATCTCCCCTCGGTGTGTATTGCGTCCCTTGGGTCTACGTCTCTGATGATAGGCTTTTAAAGAACGCAGCAGTTCGGGTTCAACGGCTCAGCTTGGGAAGTTCTCTTATCACCAGTGGATCTCTTTCTTACCTCCGCCGGAAGTGCTACGGTGAAAGGATCCATCGACAAGTCCTGTATGTCGGAACTAATTACGGTTAAATGCTATATAGATGTGTCATAGACGACTGAAGTTCGTCAAATCGACGGGATGTGGGCACTTGACATTTATAGAGGAGAAAAAAATCGATTGCCATCAATCATCTTGCTATATCAGCACTTCACATCCTTCGAGCTGTGTGTCTTGTACCTGCCGACGGTACTATTTGCAGCCAGAGAGAATCGTGGCGAACGAGGTCCGTCCTGACGAACTTAACTCGACTCAAAGCATTGTTCACAGCTCACTACCCAGATAACTGGAAATTGTGCCCAATGCCCTTGACCAATTTTGTTCTGCGCATTCTATCTAAAATCTGTCCACTTGAAGATACCACTTGCACATATATCCAGGTTTATTATATGATTGTATTATTATAGAGACATTATGGACAGCCAAAATTTATAATTCCAAGTCAAACTTGACGAGCATTTGATCGTCAATGCCTCCATCCCCGTAATCATCTTCATCTTCGTTATCCTTCTGAGCCTGAGCAAAAGCTTTTTGTTTTGCCTGAGCCTTCTGGACGTCCTCTAAAGTCCAAAGAGATATCCCCGTCTGGTTCTCATTGGGGTTTTGGGATATCGAACGCATGAAAAGTTTGGACAGTGTCAAAGCCATGTCAGTCGAGAGGTTTGATGCCGTCTCGGTTATGTATTGATTGATCCATCGTGGAAGCTTCGCCCGTTTATCGGCACGCGCGAAACGCTACAAAGGTGCGGTTTAAAGGTCGAAAGCTTATCTGTCAATTGAGCAGAAGACGCACCTTGTCGGCAAATACCATCAAACCCCAGTCCGTTTTGCCTCTCAGCACACGACCCACACACTGGGCGGCATTTCGCATGGCGTCGAAGCCGAGAAATTCGGATTCACGTATTCGATATGCGTCTCGAAGGTATTCCAGGCGAGCTTTGAGTATCCTGCTCTCTGTGTACTGATATGGAACGCTTGTTGCGAATAAGACATCATGATAGATGAGATAAAAAGGCGAACGTTACCCAAACATAATCACAGCCCGTCCATAATTGTGGTCGAAATCTATTCCTTCAGATACCTTCCCTCGAGCTACAGAAAGCAGAACAGCACCACGTCCATTGTCACATGCCTAGACACATATCAACGAAATATCTTTGGCCACAAGAGAGACAAGAGACAAATCCTGCGATAATTTTCCAAGGCAATGCTGGTCTCATTGGCATCGGGCGTTTCCACAAAAATGAGTTTGTTCTTCCACACTTCGTTCAATATCCCCTGAAATATGTCACGTCAAGACATTATTGTCCAGCGTCGTCACGATGCTTACCATGTCATTCCAAGCTGCAACAATTGATTCCATGTAGAGATAGCTTGGGAAGAAAGCAACGATACCATCCGGGACAATTTTGCTGTACTCAATAAGGATGCTGCCAAAATTACGAACCACAGCCGGGTCGTTTCGAACTTCGAAACGAGAGCTTATCGCCACCTGGTCACTTCCTCTGGTAATCACCTGCAAATACCATAAATAACATGTCCGGTATAGGAAGAAAATGGCGACGTACCAGAGGTAAGAAAGCATTCCTTGTCAAGGTCATGGGGTAGGTTTCCTGAACAACTGGCGTGAACTGTAACATTTTGGGATACATGTCTAACGGGGATATTGTGCCAGACGTTATGACAACACTGCTGAAACGTTCGAAGACTGGTTTGATAGCAAGGGAGGGGTCAAGGCAGCTAATTGTAATGTTTGAGGACAGCTAGATGGGAAGAAAAAGAAACACACGTGAAGTGAAACACTGGGTTTGGTACTGTCGCATTGTCCGTCTCGAACGGCTCTAAAATGAGCAGAAAACCTATCGAGTTGGAAGTATCAGTTTCCATAGATGTAAGTCTAATGCAAAATGCATGCCTTTCTCATATGTTGACACCAGAGTGGCAAAACTTGCAACCTTCTGTAGGGCAGAATATTCATCTAGTCGATTGATATTCAAAGTGCGAATCAAGGATTGTAGGCGTTCAGCACAGAATCTATAGAAAACAGATCAGCTTGAGTGAATCTGATGTGCAAAAACTACCTTAATGGTCGGCGTTCGATGTATGTAATGTCTTTCAGATGTTGAAGGAAGGATAGAGGTGTTTCTGCTACAACATGAAGCACTCGCATTCGCGTCTGGGGCTCACATGAACTCCGGATGATGAGTGTTTGAGAGCATTCCAACCTTCAAATATTCGACGAATCGCTTCAAAAAAGCAACGAAATGTTCAGCTTTCCGAATATTGCCGGGAATGGCTTCATTGAGAAGGTCGTCTGGTAGGACTGCGAGTACCCAGTCAAAATCAGGGGCTCAGCATGGTTAAATTTGGCCCTACGCGGATTTGCCATGAAGCCGTCCGTGTCATCAACGGCATCTTGTAGACCTTCAACAAGTTTAGCGTATTCATCTTGAAGTTTTGCGGCATCTGTTGTTTTGATTCTAGACGAGAGTTTGTATCGCGTCAGTATCAGCGTATTGCTTTCACGTACTCTTCGATTTTGTCACCAAGTTTGATTACACTACGTGTTGCCGAGTCCAACATGGGACGTGTTAGGTCTATACTTAGAGACTCTATGCAAACGTTATCTTCGGGAATTCGACGATTAGTGATGATATAACTTCGAGGTACGGCACTGACCAATATTGTGCGCTTCATCAAACACAACAATAGCATCTTTAGACAATTCTCTTGATACCTGCTCTGCAACTTTCGGATCCAGTAGGTAGTGAAAAGAATATATGATGATATCAACGAATGGCATCTATGTAAAGTCAACCTTTCAGCGATGCAGAGAGTAATGAATCAACTTACCATGCGGCGAACTGTAAAATACGGGCATATCCCCTTGTCGCGGCCGTATTGTAGCACATCTGCCAATGTCCAAATTCCAGGGGGTATCAGACTTCCTGGTTCTAATTTGCCTAGGTTCTGTGGCTCTTTAATTAATGCAAAAAAACCGAGTGTATCTACTCACTTCATGCCAGTCACAAAGTTCCACAGATCCTGGGTCTGCCCTGCCTTTCTCGCAAACTGCAGTATTCGTCATATCACGACATCGTGCATCCACCACCTTTCCTTTTTTCTCTTTCGAAACCTGAACGTACTTGAGATACGTTTTGAATTGAGAACATATCATACATACTTCCGGGTGGATACATAGATTCTTTCGGCTTGTCAGACCAAGACCTGAATAGTTCTTCTCTTTCTCTCTCTCCTCATCCGTCTCGGCCTGAGAAATTCGATATGACATTAGCCGTTTGAGTTCCGCAAGAGCCTTTTCAATTTCTGGGACTGTTCGTGAACAATATATGAGCTTTCTACGCGTTGGGTAGAACTTGAAAAGCAGAGTCAGGTTTATTATCAAGGCCAAGTTAGTTTCACTCACTTGTTGGTATGAAACAATTAGAGAGAGCAGGGATACTGTTTTACCTGTGCCAGAAGGCATCTCCAAGACACAATGTCCCTAGTCGGATCGAGCTTGAACTCTGCAATCATCATCGTTGACCAAAAAAAGCATACAGTGGCATCTAGAGTCCTCTTCAGATCACACATATAGGCATATTGTTCTATGCTATCCGTCAGGTTCTAATCAAGTAAGTGTGCAAAAGTATCTGCTCACCGGGATATATTCTGTCGTAAGGAAAAATAACCTGTGAAGTTTAATGCTCAAGGTCTCTCAGCCTGCCAAAAATCCAAAGACGCACAGGTAAATTGTCGACGAAAAATTTCATGCCTACTGTTCGGCTCGCGTGAGCAAGGGGTAAACTATAGGTAGTGGCTTGAAAAACAAGCGAGGTTCAGGTAATGAGATGGACTCGGCACAATTGCAAGTCACTTTGTGACGTAAATCACGTGACACCTGAATTTATAAAATCCACGCTTGAACATATTGATAGTCATTAATGATTCATTTTCCAACGTCTAAAAGTCCGGATAACATAAGTAGTTACCACCAATGTACGAGAGTAAATAAGTAGTGCGCCTAGATAATGTGTGCATGATATGAAAAAGTAGAAGTAAAAAAAACCGCGACCAAGGTAATCACTATGCATTATCTGGGCCAAAGCCTTGAGCGGCTATAGAAATGGTTTGAAGAGCATCAGTTTCTCTGTCGCGGAATGTGAGCATATTATTGATGAGTCCACAGAACAAAGACATACCCTTGACCGAGAATGCCATATCCATCATTCGGAGACTGTCCTGTCGTGTCCGGGAGTGGTGATTGATCACTCTGTGTGTTGGTTGTGGTAATCGGAGTCCCTTCTTGTGCCGTGAGATTTGGTTGCGACCACTAAATCAAAATTAGCCATTGCCGCGCCCGAGAAAAAAAAAAAGCCCTTGCCTGGTATTGGATGATTCCTTGTAGGCCGCCAAGCACCCCAGCTGGATAGGAGTTAGTACAAGGTCAAATCATAGAAGATGGGATATGAAACCTTGTATCCACTGTCTGTACGCATCGTCGCGTTGGTCGTCAGTCACACCGTATGGTTGGGTAACGTTTGTGGTTGATGTCGAGTCAGGGCCAAAAGGCGCCACAGTCGTATTGAATGGCACAAAGAAGGGGGCATTGGACTGCGTCACAAGGCCAAATCCAGTGAGTGAGACTGGCTTATTGAATCTGAAAAAGGAGGATTAGTGAAATCGCGGCTCCAGAGTTAGTTAAAGCTCACAATTTGGCGGCGTCTGCATGGAGCTTGATCCAGTCCAACCCGGTCTGCACCGTCTGATTGAAAGCAGGAAGGTTGGAGTCCGGGGGGGTTTGGGAGTAATCGAATTGATCAGGGAACAATTGGAATGAACCGAAACCGATTTCTGGGATGTTGATGATGTCCTCGCTGTCCACGCCATGTGATCCGTCAAAGGCCGTTCCGGCACTCAAATCAGATTGGCGTTTCGTTTCTAAAGGATGAGTCAGTTGAACCACCACGTACAGAAATGACACAATACACACGAGATGCTGTCCATCGACCTCGAATCTTGACGCCATCAGGTTGAACACCAGCGCGTTTCTGACGTTCCCTTTCCTTTTTCCAAGCAGCTTTCCTCTCTTTCAGTAGCTTAGCTTTACTCTGAGGTTGGGGGACGCTGCGGCGTTGGGATCCTGGCG
Source organism: Tephrocybe sp. NHM501043 (assembly GCA_018855915.1). NCBI lineage: Eukaryota > Fungi > Basidiomycota > Agaricomycetes > Agaricales > Lyophyllaceae > Tephrocybe > Tephrocybe sp. NHM501043. The sequence goes on from JABCKO010023770.1 coordinate 67,934, forward strand.
CAGGAGATGGTTGAGGTGCTGGCTGTACCACTCGGGGGAACAATTTCATGCAATCAGTGCAGAAGAAACCTTGATTGCTGTAAGAGAGCTTAAGCTAACCTTGCAGGGTTGAATAAGATTGTGGAGGTTTCCTTACCCAGAAGACACGATATGGTTAGGGTCCACTGTCGCAACATGTTTAGCCAATATTGAATGCCATCGTGTAACATTTTGGGCTACACATCCAGATGAACTGGGAATGCTGGAATTGCATCTAGAATGAATTCATTAGACAGAGCAACTACAATCAAGGCCTCTTTCTTCACCGAGGGTCATTGGCCAGCTCCCTAGAAGAAATGTCAGAGAGCATACAACACGACGTGAAACGAGCTTACCAGCCGAAAACATTCGTACGATTGACGTATCGAGATGCAATTTGGGTCGTATAGTCCATGAAAGCAGCAATAAGCGTTTGGTTGGTATAAAATTGGTCATGTTCTTGAGGGCCACCGAAGTTACGAACATACGTGTCCATGCCACCTATTGATTCAGTTTTAAAAGAGAAAATGCATTGAGTAGCGAAATCGTGCAAACCGTAAGCATTGCTGAGCGCGTTCCGTGGCAAAGTCGACCCTGAAGTATCCCTGACTTGAATTGGGTTAAACCCAGGTGGCAATGTTTGATCAACGCCGCTGGTGGGGTTCCAATTGTTGGTGAGAGACAGCAGAACATATATCCCATGCTTTTGCGCCAGTTCAATCACTTTATCCAATTTTTGCAATCCATTGGTTCCATTGTTGATTGACAAGGTGCCGTTACTGATCAGCTGGAACCAGGTTCCGTTCTCAGGAACGGTGTCAACGTCTGATGCGACTGGGTATTAGCTGATGAGCACAGATAATGGGCGAGGAAACACACCGTTGAACGCCCAGGTCCTGACTACCGTGAAATTTGAAGCACGAATAGCGGCCAGAGTGTCGTCAATATCTTTCTCAGTGTTCAGGGCGCTGAGCCAGTACGCGTTGGTGCCGATAAATTTGAAAGCACTGATATACAGTCAGCCCAGTCAACGTTCAACGTCAAGATGGCATCGATACATTCCAACATACCTTCCGTTAACAAAGAACTGGCCATCTTGGGTCGTAACGAAGGGCGAGTCGGGAACAGTTGTCCACCTCTTGACGGTTTTGGTGGGGGTCGCAGACACTGCTAGCACGGCAAGGCAGAGCAGCCAGAGGGCGCTGAACATGATAGTTGCTGCGACGGGCAGGAAAGGACGCCAAGGGTGATGCGAGGACTTCGGTATAAGTAGCCTCCGGGCATTATCTCCGTTGTTTTGCACGTGTTGTGATTATCGAGTTAGACGCCCACTCTCCAGGTGCATCGTGGCAATAAGCAGACTGCAAAAGGAACACATGCATCTTTGCTATGTCGGATTTGGTTAGAGGCCACCCACAAGAGGAAGTCGAAGACATGTTGTGGGTGTTTCTTATAAACATCAAATTCAAGTTCCCGAATTCCGATCCTGACAGGTTCGTCACCGCTGCATGTCTCTTCGCTCCATCTCAACCTGATCCAGCCTCATTTCTGCTAAACTCATGTTGAGAGCTTCTCTGCACCGTCTGAGTCGGACAACTGCGCTCCACAAGCACCTTGTGGCCGTGTGCCCACAATCCCGCCGATACTCGGATGAAAATGTAAAACGCATTTTGGGTTCTTCCAAAGTTCTCCGCTTCACCAAGCGCGCTATAAAATATTCTGCCATTGCCTCTCTCGGCCTCGCTATTACAGCTTTAATCGGCTTTGAGGCAACGCACCTCTGGATTGAAAAAGTAGAACTAGCCCCGGAACAAGATCCCGAGGTGAAACGTTGGGAATGGGACCAAGAGGCAGAACAATGGTCTGGCAATTCGGTCAAGGGCGGAACCGATCCAGCTTTGGGGCATCACGGGAAGCATCGGGTTCGCGCTGCGTGGGCGGCGTACAATTGGGGCCATGGCGATGAGGCAGCCGTTGTTGACGCGGATGCCACTTCTGCCCACGATGAAGGTCAACCAAGAAGTTTGCAGCTTGTCGATGCAAAGATGAAAATGGCGGAGTCTTTCATGCGTGGGGCGCTACGTGTAGCTGACGAATGTCCAAATGCTCATCCTGAAACTATTACACAACTCATTGCTCGAAACGCGACCATTCTTGAACGACTGGGTGGAGAATCGCTCTACCAGGCAAAAACGGAATTTGAGCGTGCCTGGGCTGGCTTTTCTGGCCAAGGACTGGATGCTGCGCATATCGCCCTGAGAATCGGAGAAATCAGTTCCCAACTTGGTCAAAGCAACGATGTTCTTGCATGGTGGTCAAGGGCTATCACGCTGGCCAATGGCACGATTCCAGATGAACTCGAAAAACTCCCTGCGGTTCTTAAGACCGCACCATCCTCACCTCGTGCTCAACGCATTTTGTCCACCACACTTGTTTCATTATCTGCCTTTTATGCCAAAACGGGGAACCTGAATCAAGCACAAGCGCTTGAGGAAGCGACACTCACAATGCTTCGGTCTGTCCCACCACCCGCATCTTTGGCGTCAGCATCCGCTCCTCAAGCCCTTCATGCCTTGTATCTTCTTCATCGTTCCTCACTTATATCGATTCACCTCGCCGAAGTGCTGTATGCCCGAAAGCAACCACATACTCAGTCCATTCAATACTTGACATCCGCTGCTGACTCGTCAGAGCGCGTCGCGCGGGCTTTGACCGGCAATACCCCACCCATGTCGGAAGCTTCAACCACCACCACTTCTGCTACTCCACCTCAAGAAACAGCGCCCATACCTGCATATACATCTTCACGGTCGATGAAGAAACCAGCCAATGCCCTTCTTCGAGATGCGCGCAGGACATCAGCAGAGGCTTGGAATTTGATCGGCATCCTTAACGAGACTCAAGGCAAGGACCTCCCTGCTGCACTATGGTGTTATGAGCGCGCTGTTCAGTGGGCTGGGACTGCAGTGGAAGGTTCGATGCAGCCACGCGAGGGGATCTTACATTCTGAATGGGTTGTGATCTGGGACAACTACACACGTGCTAAACGCATCATGGACGCGACTGCTTCGTAGGTTTGGAACCATATTGTATACAGTAAGTACAGCCATGAGGCACTGTCACATGGTCAAATTGTCAATATTATCACGACATCGCATAGGGATTCTTATACATAGCATGACATGAGACCACAAACAACGCTGAAGGTCATTCATATGGTCCCCAGATGGTCGAAAAGAGGTAAAATAAGAATGAGAGTACGTACAAATTTAGTCATCTGTTCCCCAATCCACTAAAATTCCATGCAATACGTCCCTTAACAAAGGGAATCCTCCCAGCCAACCTCAGCAGCCAATAGCTGATATCAAAGACTCTGCCAGTCGTGGCTCCAAGGATGCCGACGACCCACATGATTCTTTTTGTCAACTGAATCGTTGTAAGCGCTCGAGTGTGACGATCGGAGATGCACTGTTCGAGTAAACGATCGTTTTCAGCAAGTGATTGGTCGGTGGCTGTTGCATGTGCTGCCAGTGCTGGACTGATAAAGATCGCATCACGAATGCCAAGATTCATCCCTAGGCCTCCAGCAGGTGCATGAATATGGGCGGCATCACCAACGAGTACCACAATACCCCGTCTGCGCTCTCCAGAGGAATCAAAGCGAATCATAAACTTGTCAGCGATGGCGGCGTGGGTTCTGAACCGTGTGGCCCAAACAGTCTTTGAGATGTGGATAGGGCTCGTGTTCACAGTAGGGTCGGAGGACAAATAGAGCGGCCCCTGCTCGTTAATATAATGCTGAAGATATTCAGTAGTCGGATTAGGAGGAGGGGGGCCGGCAGATAACGGAACATTGAACCCAATTCTGTAGATAGGCTCAGAATCAGGTGATTCTTTAGGTAGTGGGGCAGTCAGAAAAACCCTTCCTCCGGAGGCTGTACCATGGATCTGAGAAGTAGGGAATTTGGGACTGCCGTTGGAGAACGCAACGTCCGCAAGTATCATTTGGGCAAGACGTTCGTCAGGAGGTGTTCCGTCGGGATCATTAAACCCAACACCAGCCATATTGCGAACCTTGACATAGCAAAAAAGATGAGTATAATTGCAGCCAGATTTGCACAAGGGCACTGACCACAGATCGAGCGCCGTCAGCACCGATAACATATTGAGCCGTAATGATCTTTCCGGATTCAAAAGTGACATCTAAATCACCATTGTCATTGACTTTGAGTCCAATGGCCTTCTCAGGGCGGGTAACCTCAATACCCAGATCTTTTAGGTGAGCCTCGAGAACCTGCTCCGTAGTACTCTGAGATATGAGGAGGACAAACGGAAATTTGGTGTAAGACGCAAGGGATGCGAATTCCGTGCTCATCAAAAGGCCACTCCTGTCAAATATCTGCATAGCAGTTCCTTTAATTCCCAGAGCAATGAGCGCTTCTGCGCAGCCTATGGAGTCAAGGGCCTATAATATAGGCGATACTCGATTACTGAGCTCTGTGGTTGTAATACGGATAAATATACCTCAAGGGTTGCAGCATGAATGGTGATGGCTCGGGTGGCTTTCCCTTTACTGCTAGTTTCCTCCACAATTACAATATCATGGAAGCCTTGATTTACAAGCGAGATTGCAGCGACAAGGCCAGTTGGACCAGCGTCAACAATGAGGATCGTTGTCCTTTGTGATGACATGGGGCTTTGGGGGTCAGCACTCAGCCCTTGAAGTCGGCAAGTCCACCTGTTGCTCCTAACCGGATGTTCCGCGCCGGTCACAAGTTCGTCTAACAGTGTCATGCAGTTGCACAAGCTCTGCGAACTCTCAGAGGAAGAGATCAGTCAATCTGCTCACTTCAACATCGTACCTCATCGATCCCCAGCTTTCTCTTACCAAGCCTTTCAAGTTTCTACGCTACCATGACCGACGCACACGCGACAGCGACCGAACGTTTCCTCGCTGACCGTGCATCCCCCCTATGCAGCTTGGACATTGCCAAATCATTCGGCCAGCTGAGGTATTATATATTCTCATGTCGTCAATGGAATTCATCAGCATTAACGTATATGTAGTTCTCAAGAGAAGAAGTATGCCCACTTCTTGAGTCTTGCGTCATGGGCTGGAGCTCGAATTATCCAAGGTCCGCATGTGCGATCGTTCATCTACTGGTCGATAGCTCATCGATTTGTCAAGGGCAATGGACTCCTCAGGCATCCGACCTTTATGATCTTCTAATTCTGACATTCAGCACACAAAACGGCACCCTTGCTGACCTTAATGCCCTGCAACAACAGGCGGGTCTTACGGCTGAAGAGTGGGATGATTTGTTCCAGTATACTACTTTGGTGAGCTCGCAGTTAATACACGATGGCCCAACTAAGTTATGCGTTCTTTCAGGTTCTTGGAAACCTCGTGAATTTCAAGACTTTTGGTTTTACAAAAGTGGTACCACGGGTCTCAGTAAACAAGTTCGAGGCAGTTGTCCAACGCTCTCAGAACTCTCAGAAAGCTTTGGAACTTTGGTCAAATGTAAGTAAGCCCCTCATAACAGATATTAGTCGCTCACGATCTATCATGCCAGTTGAAAGAACATATTTATGCACTGAGCCCCGAGTCGAACCTCTTCATTGGCAAGAGAAGCCTTGGTCATGTTTCTAATTATTATCTCGGCCAACCTGTGTCGGATGAAGATGTGGCTGCTGTTCAAAAGGCCGCTGAAAATCTCGGTATTGACGTCTTGAATACTCGGTAAGTATTATGAACCGTGCATCTGTTTCCTGTCTCTCACTCCATGGCCACACTGAATAGTGTTGTAAAAAATGGACCCGATGACTTCACTCTGCTGGTTGCCTCGGCAGACTCTCACCCACCTGCCACACATATAGTTGACCTCAAGTCGTCGAAGGCTACTTTGAAAGTCGAATACGGCGACTTTTCTGGGCCTTTGAAAGCTGTTGTCGACGCACTTCATGAGGTATGTAGGACCCACATATAGCAATAGTCTCTTTTCAAACCCGTAAACGCAGGCAAAGAAATACGCAGCCAATGCAAATCAGTTGGCCATGATCGAAGGTTACATCAAATCGTATGGCAACCGATGACCCACTCTGGCCCTGCTAACCTTGTTCCAAAGGTTTGAGACGGGTTCTATTCAAGATCACAAAGATGCGTCAAAGCACTGGGTGAAAGACGTTGGCCCCGTTGTTGAATCTTACATCGGCGTAAGTACTTTTCTTCGCATCGATCAGTACTTCTCCCCTTACAGAAACGTAGTTTATTGAAACTTATGTTGATCCTTACGGTGCCCGGGCTGAATGGGAAGGTTAGTATGCTCCTCTTTGTTCGATTATCAATCATGGCTTTGTCTTCGTAGGTTTCACGGCTATCGTCAACAAGCAGCTTAGTGCGAAGTATGAAACCCTCGTTAATAATGCTCCCGAATATATCAAAGTTCTACCGTGGGGCCCCGATTTTGAAGTCGAAGTCTTCAGGAAACCTGACTTCACTGCCCTCGAAATTCTCTCCTTTGCGACTGGAGGTAAGGGCTGCGCATACAAACAGGTTTCCCAGCTTTCTGACGGTCATTTTCAGGCATCCCTGCCGGTATTAATGTGAGCCTTCTGCCTTGAGTGTATGAGTTCGTTCCCTAAAGTCTGCTTTATCAGATCCCCGTCCGTCGATCGAACATCTCAACCCTATAGCCATGCCTGAAACATTTCATAGAACTATTATGACATCCGTGAATCTCTTGGGTTCAAGAACGTGTCCCTTGCGGTATGCTAACCTTGCGCTTTGAAAAATAAAGGTACTGAAACAATCCACAGAACATCCTTGCCGCCAAAGCCCCTAGTCAGTCCTCTATCCAAACATTTTAAGCTTCATCAGCTCTGTTGTTGATCCTATCCAATAGACGAGGAACTGACATTCATCCACCCGGACGATGTCGAGCTCTATAATACCTGGGACGGCCGTGCTTTCGAACTACAGGTCGCCAATCATGAGCTCCTTGGGCATGGATCAGGAAAACTTTTTGAGGAGCGGGCCGATGGGTCCAAGAACTTTGACCCAGAGAAGGTCAGCGCTGGTTGAAATCTCTGTCTGAACTGAAATTTAATCCATCGAACAGGTCATCAATCCGCTCACCGGAAAGCCCATGTAAGCCATTTAATATGTGTCACTAGTTATCCTGACAAGATGCAGTTCATCGTGGTATAAGCCTGGCCAAACACCTGGATCAGTTTTAGGCGAAGTGTCTTCGTCGATGGAGGAGTGTCGCGCTGAAACCGTCGCGTTGTTTCGTAATTATTATCGAGTCTCAATGCTGACACTTCCCACTTAATCACTATCTTCTACAGTGGTCGGGCATTTGGATATCCTGAAAGTCTTCAACGTTGAGCGAATATTTTCTCATTGCGCGAAACTGGACTCATTTGGTCGTAGTATACCGACAAGCAATCGATTGACGACATCCAATACATTACGTTCCTCTTGATGGCTCGTGCTGGCCTTCGAGCTCTTGAATATTATGATCCCGCGACTCAAAAGCATGGACAAGCACACATGCAAGCCCGGTGAGCGTTCAATTAGAATGAAACCTCATTGGGATTTATGGGAGCCTTTAGGCTTGGAATCACTCAGCATCTGATCAATTCCGGCATCGCGCGCCTCGAGGAGGTTCGTAACGCCGACGGAAAGCTGGAGAACCTCTACGTTCGCGTACGCAGCTAACCTTTGATCATCGTCGTCGTTTACCTATTCATTCATTCTTACACCTTAGGTTGATCGCGAGAAAGTACTCAAAGAAGGCAAGGACGCCGCTGGAAAGCTGCTTATTAGCCTGCAAGTTTTCAAAAGTACTGCAGATGGGGCAGGGGCTCGCAAGTTCTATAACGAACTTACGAAGCCTCTCTCTGGCTGGGAAGGAGACATTCGTGATCTTGTCCTGCGCAAGAAACAGGTATGTATTTTTCTATTTATTTCATTCAGCGACAAACTTGGGCTTCTTTTTCAGCCCCGCAAGATCTTTGTTCAGCCCAATACCCAGATCGTCGACGGCGAAGTCGTCCTGAAAGAATATCCGCTCACAACTGCTGGACTCATCGAGAGCTTCATTGAGAAAAAGCTGTGAAGGTCTTGACAATAATCCAAGTGTAGAGTTTACAAAAACAGATAATTAGACGAGGACAGATTAAGTGTGATACGCAGAAACAAAATGCTTATAGGTGTATAGTTCCAGTATGCAAATGATGAGTGAATATATAGCAATATGCAATGATGATCACGATGTCTCACGAACAAGTGTGACAACCACCGTCACGCTAATGAAAAGATCTGAGCGAGCAAACGGGGGTCGAAGCAGTCAACGTACTCGTCTGGTTTCTGTAGAGGTGACAAGAAGTCAGCAACGAAAATGGGGGCAAGCAGTCACATAACCTACCCCTCCTGTGAAGTACTGTCCATGTCGAGCAGCTTCCCCTAGTCGTACGAAGCTTGAGTAATGAAGGGCACGGAATTTTCTTGGGCTTACTTTCAAAAGGGCTAACCCGTGCTACGTTTCTCATGCAAAGCCTCGCGTAATGTACTAGGCGATCAGCAATAAGCTGTACCTGTTCGTCCTCTGTACCACCTCTGCGTGCAACCAGGGCACAGATTTGAACAATTTCGGACGCGAAGACATTGTCTGCCAATCCATCGGTCTGTTATCATGAATGCTGTCGGTAACAGTAAGTAGGTAAGATGGTCAATGGCGTACAAATGCGATGACAATATCTCCATCTCCTAGCTTGACGCGATATGTCTCGGCTTCACTTGGCTTATCTACACAAGCCCGTGAGAAACGACGAAGGGAGGATGCGGGGAGTTTGGTTAGTTGTCTACAGGAAGGTCAAGCCCCTTTCCGAGAAATGATGTCAGTTATACGGACTTGGGACAATTGAAGAAGTGAGTTTGTGCTCGTTGCCTGTGAAGTATTGAGTTTGAACGAATGACTATGAAACCACTGTCGCCAAGGCTGAGCGGAAGAAACAGTTACGTCAACATGCTGAGGAAGCGATGAATAAAGCAACAACAAAACGAACTTGGCAGAGCGAAGCACCCCAGAAGAAGCATTCATGGTTATAAGGCAAGCTGTGCTCGCACCTTGTCTCCAAAAAGTCAGCACATAACTGTGACTTGCATTTCAAACAAATTATGAGAGACGTACCGGCTTGCACAAACTTTTCTCGTAACACCCCACCATATGCAAGGTCGAGGCACTCGTACGGTGTCATCTCCCAACCCTCAATCTCCTCGCGTTCTTCATAGTCAAGTGTAGGGTCGATTTCTGGTTCGCCTGCCCATGCATTGCGGGAGTAGCGGTGCGCGTGGAACATGAGTGCCTGAGAGAATAGTGAGGGGTCGACACCAGAATCTACCCACCCCCCAACACCATCGGCAACACCAAAAGCTATGCCCTGCACGGATTCCATGAGGCCTCCACAGCATACAAAGGCGAAAGAGCGCGTACCGAATTGTTTCGCATCTGGACAAGGAGAACATGAGTGGATCGAGAAAGCTGGATATAAAGGACACCCACAGGTTGCACAAAGAGGAAGTCCTGTCCAGCGGACGTACTGTCAATCCCTTTGGGACGCGAAAGAGTTTGGTCTCTCCACGCGCCAATTTCACTGTCTGCTGGGAATGGAGGGGCTTTCAGGCCCTTGGACAGGTTCTTCCCTGCCCAGCTGGCGCCAATATGGAATTTGTATGGACGGAGGGGTGCTGAGGACATGCAACGCGTAAATAAACGGGCCTTTCGGAGGATGGCGCGCGCCATTGCTGGGCTCGGGACATGGTGGGAGAGCATAGAAGGAGCTGTGGCTGGTGGCGCGTTCTCGATGTTTTCGTGTGCTCAAGAATCATTGTCACATGACCGGTCGCGTACTTGTACTAATGTTACAAAGATTCAACTACCTGACCCTCCACGAGTTCCAGTCAAAACCTTTCTTCTTCGAGACTTCAACCGCCCCCTTCTTGGTGGCGTCGGTGTCGGTGGCAGACCTATCTTCTACACAGGGTTTCTTCACAACCACTCTCTCCAGCGACCGGGGTCTCTTCCTCTTCTTCTCTGACGTAATTGACCTGTGGCTGGGCCCAGTACTGTCAAACGCGCCAGACCGAACTTTATTCACACTTGGGCCCATAGATAAATTTGATCTCGCTGGAGGTGTATTGGCAATCGCGCTAGGGTTCAGTCCTGTTTTCAAACTTGGAGAAAGCACAGGGACCTCGACAGAGGAAATGCGTTTAAAGGTTTTCATTCCATTACCCGAGCCTAAAGGGCTCATATAAGGAATAATATCGGGTATGGAATGTCGCCGAAATGGATTCCTGCTTTGCAAGGGCTCAGGGGCCTCGTCTTTTGGTGCTGTTGAGGTGAGGCTCGAGGCTACGATCCCCATCCCAGATCTCCGCCTGGCACTCGCACTTTCCCGCAGCGCATCGATACGCGATTGATTAATCTGGAATGCATTCTGTGTGCGGTTGAATGGGGCCACGTGAGCCACAAATTTGTCTCCAGTTGGGGGTCGATCCCGAGCCTGGTTTAGCAAGAAGGTGCTGCGTTGTTCCAAGGCTGACCATGGAGGAGGCGTTCGGTAAAGCGTCAGCTTAAGGTCTAGGTGACTTGAGGGCTTAGCGATCGCCTCTAGGTGAACCCATTTGTAGTAGGATTTTGCATTGTAGTTGTTGATTGGGTCGTAATCGTTCGATGGTACGCGCCGGCGGTCGAAGCTGTAGAAACGATTGGGCTTTATCTCAGATGCAATTCCGGGGATAATGAAATTGGGGATAATGGAATTGGTTTCAGGAGCACGCATTGCGGGTATGTGAAGTATTGAGGGGCACGGAGGAGCTGACTTGGAACCGTTGATATGTTTATGCTCGCACTGCTCAACACGTACTTGAGGTGGGGGGCCAAAGGTATAGGTAGAGCCAAAAGTATTAGACTCCCTATCAACGGGTAATTGTGGATGATCCAAGGTGTCGATAACAAGTTTAAAGGCATCTTTGGACGTGTAAAGATCCGTCCCTTCTAGAGCATCGACTGCTGCAACGAGTGGCTCCGGATGAAAGAGCTCGGGTCTGGTTCGACAGGATTTGAAGGGCCTATTTTTTGGTGGACGGCAATCTGTTCCTCTAAGGTCTGTCCAAGTGTTAGTACGTTTGACGCGTCAAACGCGTGAAAAATTGACCTATAGCAGTGAGGAGAGGAAACTTGTCCAGATGGGGATAGACGGTGTTGTCGATACTGCTGCAAAATCTGAGCCTGAGTATTCGGAGTGGCCAAGGGCCACGTCGAAGGGGTCCGTCATCGATCCAAAGCAGAGTGCCTGCGAGTGACTTGATTGCGTAGGACGAAAGAGACGTCTTGCTTGCATCGAGGGCGACGAGGGAATGGAGGGGACTGAGATTGACAATAGAAGTGTCGGTGAGGTGTGGGCAGCCGGGGAGGTCGAGGATGGTAAGGAGCGAGAAGAGTGGAGTCTGTTGGATGCGCTGGAGAAGAGGAACGTCAGAGTCTGCGAGGGGGATGCAGAGAGTGGCGAGATCGTCGGGGAGGTTGTCGTAGAACTGGACGAGGGCTGCCCAGTAGGCGGGATTGCGCTTGGCACCGTCGAGGACGTCGGAGACGGCAGGGTCGTAGGGGCGGCGGGCATCTACGGGGAGCTGGTCTGGATAGCGGGCAAGGACATGGAGACACAGGCAGGCCAACGACGGGAGATCTGCGATGTCCGTCGGGCGAGCTGGCGTTCGGCTCACGCGCCCAGAAAGAAAGATCATCCTGCTTACGTCAGAGCGGGAGCATTCTCTTCACAACGAAATTCCCACAGACCCATCATCGTCTTCTTGCCCCTTCACTCTCATTCACCTTCGTTCTTTCTTTATCTCATGGCCTCTCCGGGCGGCTACGGCCTGCCAAACGACCCCCGTAATAACCCTTTTGCTCAACGCAGACACTACGAAGACTCGGACCACGGCGACCACTACGGAAATCCAAATTCCAGCACTACTCGTCTTGCAGCCAGTCAGGCATACTATGAGCAGCAGCACGGCAATTGTAAGCCTCAACTACTTCCGCCTATAGGTCTTTTTTCACTCCTTTCCAGCCTCTGAATCGGATTTCAGTCGTGAACGTTACGCTTCTTCTGTTGACTCTCATGCCAGCGTTCCCAGTATTTCCCCCTTTGCTGACCCTGGAGCTGGCTCCAACGATCCTTACCCTGCCTGGGCTGCCGATCAGCACAAGCCAATGTCCACTGAAGAAATAGAGGACATCTTCCTTGACCTTACTCAAAAATTCGGTTTCCAACGAGACTCCATGCGCAATATGGTATATTTTCTTACTCCATATCATTTTATTCTTTACCTAATATGGACCCTTCTGCTAGTTTGACTTCACCATGCACCTTCTCGACTCTCGTGCCTCCCGTATGAGTGCAAACCAGGCCCTTCTTACCCTTCACGCCGACTACATCGGCGGCCAACATGCCAATTACCGCAAGTGGTACTTTGCCGCTCAACTCAACCTCGACGATGCTGTTGGGCAATCCCAAAACCCTGGCCTTCAGCGTCTCAAGAGCGTAAAGGGCCCCAAAACTGGCGGAAGCAAATCTCTCGACAGCGCCCTCAATCGTTGGAGGAACGCCATGAACAACATGAGCCAGTACGACCGTTTGCGACAGATTGCCTTGTATCTCCTTTGTTGGGGTGAAGGTGGCAACGTGCGCTTCGTCCCCGAGTGCCTCTGTTTCATCTTCAAGTGTGCCGACGATTACTATCGCAGCCCCGAGTGCCAGAATCGCATCGATCCTGTGCCAGAGGGTTTGTATCTTAACACGGTCATTAAACCTCTGTACAATTTTATGCGAGACCAGGGGTATGAAGTTCAAGATGGGAAGTTTGTGAGGAAGGAGAAGGAGCACGACCAGATTATTGGCTACGATGACATCAACCAACTATTCTGGTATCCTGAAGGGTTGGCTAAGATTGTGCTTTCTGACAATGTAGGTTCTCTTGTCTTCTATATACAGTGGGGATCTGATTCTTGTATAGACGCGTCTTATTGATGTTCCTCCGGCCCAACGCTTCGGGAAGTTCAGCCGTGTCGAGTGGTCCCGAACGTTCTTTAAGACCTATTTTGAGAAGCGCTCTACTGCCCATCTTCTCGTCAACTTCAACCGTATCTGGATTCTCCACATATCTGTTTATTACTTCTTCACCGCCTTCAATTCCCCAAAGGTTTATGCCCCGAGGAACGCTACGAGCCCTTCAGCACCCATGACCTGGTCTGCCACTGCTCTTGGTGGTGCCGTTTCTACGATCATCATGCTCTTAGCCACAATCGCTGAATTTTCCTACATACCCACCACCTGGAACAACGCCTCCCATCTGACCACTCGCTTCATCTTCCTGCTTGTCATTCTCGCACTCACCGGTGGACCCACCTTCTATATCGCTCTCGTTGACGGGCGGCCAACAGCTTCACAGCTTCCCCTCATCCTTGGTGTCGTCCAGTTCTTTATATCTGTCGTCGTCACCCTCGTATTTGGTATCATTCCTTCCGGACGTATGTTTGGCGATCGTGTCGCTGGAAAAGCGCGCAAGTACATGGCTTCGCAAACTTTTACAGCGTCGTACCCGTCACTCCCCAAGTCTGCGCGCACCGCATCCATATTCCTATGGCTCCTCATTTTCACCTGCAAGTTTGTTGAGTCATATTTTTTCCTGACTTCGTCATTCAGTAGTCCTATTGCGGTCATGGCGAGGATGAAAATCCAGAACTGTGGTGACAGGATTTTCGGAACGGTGTTCTGCTCAAACCAAGTCCCATTCACCCTTGCGATAATGTATGTCATGGACCTTGTGCTGTTTTTCCTGGACACGTACTTGTGGTACATCATCTGGATTGTCATCTTCAGTATCGGGCGCTCGTTTGGACTTGGACTATCCATCTGGACCCCATGGAAGGACATTTACACCCGGCTTCCCAAGCGGATATACGCCAAGCTGTTGGCAACGGGCGAGATGGAGATCAAGTACAAGCCCAAGGTAACGTAACTATGCTTGCTGGTAAACGTCTCTTTGGATTTGATACAATGTTCTTTGACAGGTGCTGGTTTCTCAGATCTGGAATGCTGTCATTATTTCCATGTACAGGGAGCATCTCCTGTCTATTGATCACGTCCAGCGCCTCCTGTATCACCAGGTTGATGGAGCCGATGGCCGGCGCACGCTTCGCGCTCCTCCATTCTTCACCAATCAGGATGGAAATGGCTTCAAAGGCAACTTCTTCCCAGCAGGAGGCGAAGCCGAACGTCGTATCTCCTTCTTTGCCTCATCTCTGACCACTTCCTTCCCCGAGCCCCTTCCTGTCGATGCCATGCCGACTTTCACTGTCCTTGTCCCGCATTATTCAGAGAAAATCTTACTCAGTCTACGCGAGATCATTCGAGAGGAAGATCAGAACACGCGGGTTACACTGCTCGAATATCTGAAGCAGCTTCATCCCGTAGAATGGGACAACTTTGTTAAGGATACCAAAATCTTGGCCGAGGAGACCGACGCAGTAGATGGCACAGCAAGCTCACCGAACGAGAAGAAGGTCGACGATCTTCCGTTCTATTGTATCGGCTTCAAAACCTCATCTCCGGAATACACCCTCCGCACGCGTATATGGGCATCCTTGCGCGCACAGACCCTGTACCGTACTGTGTCAGGCATGATGAACTACTCGAAAGCAATCAAACTCTTGTACCGAGTGGAGAACCCCGACATTGTTCAGACCTTTGGTGGTAACACAGAGCGGCTGGAGCGCGAGCTAGAGCGGATGGCACGTAGAAAATTTAAGTTTGCTATCTCGATGCAACGCTTCTCCAAGTTTAACAAGGAGGAGCAGGAGAACGCCGAGTTCCTCTTGCGCGCGTACCCGGACCTACAGATTGCCTACCTTGACGAGGAACCCGGACCAAAGGGTGGTGAGGCGCGCTTGTTCTCTGCTCTCATCGATGGTCATTCAGAAATCGACGAGAAGACGGGAAAAAGGAAACCCAAGTTCCGCGTCGAACTCCCGGGTAACCCCATTCTTGGAGACGGAAAGTCCGACAACCAGAACCATGCAATGATCTTCTACCGCGGCGAGTACTTGCAGCTCATTGACGCCAATCAGGATAACTACCTTGAGGAGTGCTTGAAGATCCGCAACATTCTCGGCGAGTTCGAGGAGTATTCCATGTCAAGCCAAAGCCCATACGCACAATGGGGCCACAAGGAGTTCGCGCGCTCTCCCGTCGCTATCGTTGGTACCCGCGAGTATATATTCTCGGAGAACATCGGTGTGCTCGGTGACATCGCGGCCGGAAAGGAACAGACTTTCGGAACGATGACGGCGCGCGCGTTGGCTTGGATTGGTGGCAAGTTACATTACGGACATCCTGATTTCCTCAACGCGACTTTCATGAACACCCGCGGCGGAGTGTCGAAGGCCCAGAAAGGCTTGCACTTGAACGAAGATATTTTCGCTGGCATGAATGCCTTCGGCCGTGGCGGTCGCATCAAGCACTCGGAATACTATCAGTGTGGAAAAGGACGTGATCTCGGTTTCGGCACGATCTTGAACTTCCAGACAAAGATCGGGACTGGTATGGGTGAACAGATGCTCAGTCGCGAGTACTACTATTTGGGAACCCAACTACCCATCGACCGCTTCCTGACCTTCTATTACGGCCATCCTGGTTTCCACATTAACAACATCCTTGTCATCTACTCTATTCAGATTTTTATGGTCACTCGTAAGTAAGAGGTATTACATTCAAAAACATTAGTCTGACAGTCTCTTGCGCGTAGTGTTGTTCATTGGAACCCTCAACAAGCAGTTATCCATTTGCAAGGTGGATTCACAGGGCAACGTTATTAGCGGGCAGCCAGGCTGCTACAATCTCATCCCTGTATTCGATTGGATCAGGCGTTGCATCATTTCGATTTTCTTGGTTTTCTTCATCGCTTTCTTGCCCCTGTTCTTGCAAGGTAAGTATGCGTTTCCCATCGTGGGCACTACCTTACATATATCTTACAGAGCTTGTTGAACGTGGAACTGGTAAAGCATTGCTTCGACTCGCCAAGCATTTCCTCTCGCTTTCGCCCATCTTCGAGGTGTTCTCGACCCAAATATACTCACAGTCCATCCTCAGTAATTTAACCTTCGGTGGCGCTCGTTATATCGCAACCGGACGTGGCTTTGCGACCACTCGCATCAGCTTCAGCATTCTTTACTCACGATTCGCCGGTCCTAGCATCTACTTTGGTATGAGGAATCTCCTCCTCCTCCTCTACGCCACCATGTCTATCTGGATACCCCATTTGATCTACTTCTGGTTTTCTGTTTTGTCGCTTTGCATAGCACCCTTTCTATTCAACCCTCATCAATTCTCGTACGCCGACTTCATCATCGATTATCGTGAATTTCTTCGGTGGATGTCCCGTGGTAACTCTCGTACTAAGGCGAGCAGCTGGTATGGATATTGTCGGCTTTCGAGAACTATGATCACCGGTTATAAAAAGAAGAAGTTGGGACATCCGTCAGAGAAGTTGTCAGGAGACGTACCTCGAGCTAGTTGGAAGACAGTGATATTCTCCGAGATCATCTGGCCCATATGTGTCGCGGCTCTTTTCATCCTGGCATACATGTTCGTCAAGTCGTTCCCTGACGTGACTGGCAAATTGCCTCCGGCACCCCTCATCCGTATTGCTTTCATTGCTGTCGGGCCCGTAGTCTGGAACGCGGCTGTCCTCATGACCTTGTTCTTCGTTGCCCTTTTCCTTGGCCCGATGATGGAGTCCTGGACGAAGTTCGGCTCAGTCATGGCTACTCTAGCCCACATGCTGTGCCTCATTGGACTGGTTGCATTCTTCGAATTCTTCGTACGTTCCCTGGATTGTTATGAAAATCGCCAATTGAACTAACATTGTTGGAATAGTGGTTCCTTGAACTTTGGGATGCGTCGCACGCTGTCCTCGGTGTCATCGCAATCATTGCCATCCAGAGGGCGATCCAGAAGATTCTCATTGCCGTCTTTCTGACACGTGAATACAAGCACGATGAGACCAATCGTGCTTGGTGGACCGGAAAATGGTACGGGAGGGGATTGGGGACCTCCGCGATCTCTCAGCCTGCTCGTGAATTTATTGTCAAGATCGTTGAGATGTCTCTGTGGGGCTCTGACTTCCTCCTCGCACACATCCTTTTGGTCATCCTCACCCCGCCTATCCTCTTGCCATACATAAACAGGCTACATTCAACGATGCTGTGTAAGTCCAAAGGCCTCATTTCACCTTAATCATGGTCTGATATATTTGTTGAAGTTTGGCTGCGTCCGTCAAAGCAAATCCGCGCTCCTCTTTTCTCCACAAAACAAAAGAGGCAGAGGCGATGGATTGTTCGTCACTCGTTGATTCGGATTCTTGTACTACTGCTGATCGTTTACTCCTCAGATCATCAAGTATACCGTTGTCTATATTCTGATGGTGGCCCTTCTTGCAGCGTTGATCGTCTTGCGTGAGACCTTAGCTTATAATTGCTGGATAGATTGACTGACATTGTCCCAGCTGTCGTTTTCCGGAATCAAATCAATATCGACACCTTTGATTGTTCCATTTGCAGGAGTATCTAATGATCTAACGTCTACACATATTACCCATCGGAGCGTACTTCATTTATACCTGACTTGGACTGTTTATGTATAGCTCCATCTTAGCCCTAGCCAACTGCACTTGCATTTTGTGTACAACATAATTACCATAGAAGCACAGAGCGTAATCTGCGGATCCTTGCATTCGTGATTGACTGGACCAGTGATCCGTTTCCGATATATGTAGTAAGTATAAGAGGAGAGAAGTAAATCTAGCACATTACCTTGACCCAGTCACGTGCTCTGTATACCATTCCTTTCCATAGTAATACCAGCGCTGAGCAGGTCAGATTTGCTGGAGCCACCACTTCTCAGATGGATTATTTCTCCAAATTCCTCCGTAATAGCAACGCCCCACGACCACAGGCCCCTGTGGATCATGCTCAAGAATTTCAAAAATCCTGGGACGTTATCAAGGTTGGCTTCATGAACGCGTCGAGGTACAGCGACTGAATTTGAATCACCCATTTCAGAATACGCTCCAACATCCCGACGAACGACAACTATCACGAGGTATAAAGTCTACGACTGTACCGGCTCATCTTCAATCACTAGTTGACGCGTTGGTATGGGAATCGACGAGGATAGAGGAAGGGTATGTTGCTTAGAGTGATTTGCTGCTTATACTATACTCAGTGACCGGCAGAGGCACCGGTGCATGTCTTGAATATCTCTTGAAGAATGGTGCGTTCAATTAATTCGCTCGGTGAAAGCGCCGCCCAACAATTGCCACAGATGTTCTGGGAACTCTGGTTCGACTCAGCGAAACCGATCGGCCATCAGGGATACAAGCAGAAGTACTTCGTGCTGTGCAAAATATGGTCGTTCTCATGGATGAGCAATTCCTTGTTCATTCTGCAGTACACAGAGCTGTTTTGAGGCTCCTTCGTAACTGCGCTGGGGATGATATCCAAGAACAGCTAGATGGCCGAAAAGTCATGGGAGCAGCGAGAAGCTCCGTGCAAGGGCAACCATCAGAGTATGAACAAGACCGTGAGTTCCACTGCTTTCTTGATAATATTCCAACGTATTCAGTTTTCGCCAGTGGTGAACCTTCTGTGCATCCTTTGCAGTCGCATTCGAACATATCGCGAATTGCTTATGATATTCTTCCATGATAAACACTGGTACCACTCTGAACCTCTGTTTTCTGTTGAAGAAATGGATGAGGATGAGGACGCTGAGGAGGAGTATGAGGTGAAGGACAATGCTCCATCGCCAATACAATCCCGAGGACCATCTCCTACACCCTCCCAGGCTACCATTAAATCTGCACCTCCATCCTCGCACAAGAAGACTGAATATGAATTCTTGCTTTTCAATTATCTTCTTCGATTCGTCCATCGTGAAGGCCAGATCGGCGACTTTGCTCGAGCAGGTTTACTGTTTCTTATGGATGTCGCAATATCGCCCGCAGATCCTCGACCAGAGACAAGTGACACTTTGTCGGAGAATGCACCGCCAGATCCCGTTCAAGAGGCCGCACTCGCTCTTGCAGAGTACATCCTCGATGGAGACTTTTCTGAGGTGCTTGGCGCTGGACTGGGAGCAGTCTATTCTCTCCTTCCTTCCAAGCTAGCCTTTCATCCTGCTGCCCAGCCTACAGGAACACCTGGGAACACTATGACGATCGGTACCATCATACCTGACATCGCTGCAGAAGGGGATAAGGTGGAAGACACGAAGGAGAAGGCGCGTGCACAGGGTGTCGAAGATGCCTCAAATCCTGATTTCAAAGCACGAATTGATCACTTCCTCAAACTGCTTGAATTTCTTCAAGACGTTCTACGCAGGAACATTGTTTCAGATTCCCTGGACGCATCCACCCTCGTAGGCACTGCTATTGGACAATCAATACTTGATGCTGTCCGTCGTATCTTTCTGGAAAATGTGCTGTATCCCACCATCCTTGAATGCTCCGACACCGATGGTAGTGCTGTTGCTGTCATGTCATACATTGATGTCATTGTTAGGACGCTACAGCCTGGCCGACTGGCTGATGCCCTCGTCGATTTCTTGCTCAGCGAAGACAATGACGAGACCCGAACGAGGCAAAGATCTTTTGCAATGCTGACGCTGAACGGCGAAACCCCTCAAAAGAAAGCCTCGGATAAACAGAGCAAACTGCGGCGGAGGAAGAGTAGCGCCATGGTCCTCCTTGAGATGGAAGCTCCTACATCTCGGAAGCAGTCCGAATACTTCACGTCCATGGGTCGCTTTACACTCCGGGACCTTCTGTTGACGAACCTGAGGTCACCATCATTGCCTACAGCCACATCAGCCCTTCAGCTTCTACAATCCATGCTACTTCATTACCCCAAAATATCCGTACAGCGACTTCTGATTGTCACACCAGACCCTATGGCCACGAGCTTCCCTCATCCCGCAATAATCAATACCATTCAAATGCCCGAACTATCGGCCGCGGAGGATGAAAACACCTTCGGATATCCAGACACTGAGGATAATGTACAGACGAGTCGTATCGGCGATACTTCTCAATTCTTCCAACCGGAAACGACCTTCTCAACTCACGAGCGTGAGATGGGGCTGTATCTTACGTTGATCTCACGTGTTGACCCTTCGCATAGTAGCGACACCTTCAGTACAGGGTATGAGCACTACTTGGGCGATGCACTTGTCTCTATCCAAAGCCAATCAACCTATCAGATAACCGGCGAAGATCTCAATGAGCCAAACGCGAGACGAAACTCCAAACACAGGCTGAATGTCAACGATCCAATCCTTTCAGTTATCCTCGAAGCGCTGAGGAGATTCTTCTCCAACACTCCTGAATACAACATCGCTCTGACCGGTGTATTGTCTATGTTAGCAATTCACCCTGATCGATCACTAGCAGGTTGGGCAACCTTCGGTATCAATGATGCGCATCCCAACGACGGAGGGCAAATGAGGGAGCCGACCTTCACAGGTGACGATGGTGATGACAGATCAATTGATTTTTCCATAGAGGCCAAGCTGGCCAATGACACCAATCTTCTTCCTGCGTCGAGTATGGATGAGACTTCGCGGCCCATCTTACATACAATTTTTTATGGCCTCGTTTCTCAGCTCGAGCGCTATCGATCCGCGGTCGACAACTTTGACAATTTCTTATTGGAGCGACGACAAGGCTTGCTTTTCTCTGAAAATATAACGGATGCCCTGAATGTTTCTCTGGACATCATGGATGAGCCATTCCCCGATAATCCACTTTTTGAACACCCTGCTCCCCCAACGGCTAAGCCCAAGTCCAAATCATCCACCGCCAGCTCCTTCGTCTCGTTTTTAACTCCCAAGAAGAATAAGACTGTACCACCACCGATCATATCACCTGAGCCAACGACACCCTCAAAAAAGAATACAAGAAGCATTGCCAGTCCTTTTGGCCGTCATTACCAGGACACAGGATCTATTGTCGTCGAGCCCTTCATTGCGCCTATACCATCTTCCAGCCCTTGGGTGCCGGCTAAAACGACAAAATGGGTTGCGGGGGAAGAGGATGTCTTTTCATCTTCGGGATGGAGTAGTGAGGCGCCGCAAACATCAGCAATGAAAGATGAACCTGATGAAGGTCCAACTAAACCTCAAACTGTGACACTTTCCCAACTCCTAGATAATGTCGTAATCCTCGAAGAAAGCATCAAAGAACTCGTGGCCATCATTCATGCACGAAGGAGCCTGGGGATTGATTCAGTTCGTTATCTTTAGCTGTGCTTTTCTGGTTGGAAGCATCAAGATATACCTGTGTTTTGTACAGCTTTTTGAATTATCTACATACATGTTACTAATACAGAAAACATATCGAAAACATTACGAATTATATCCGCCCGTACCACTACTTAACCTTCCTGCGAGGGTTCCTTGTCGTCTTTGCTTGAGATTCTGGTTTGTTGGGCGATCCTTCCCTCATCTTTTCTCCGAAAAGTCTGGCTTGGAGTTTTTCGAATTCCGCGTCATCAATATCTGGCATCGGTGGCGCTTCAGTCCGCGTTTTCTTGGTCGGTAGCTCATCGCGTTCCTCCTCAACCCTGCCTCGTTTCTTAGCTTTGCCTCGAGCCTTGGCTTTAGGCTCTGCATATTTGGCAGCAAGATCATTGAAGAAGCTGTCCAGGTTTTTCTCCTTTTTCTTGAGGATAAGCGCTTGAAGAGCAGACACATCTTCGCCATCCTCGTCCGCCATTTCTTTTCCTTTTCCTTTCCCCTTTCCTTTGCTCTTGCGATCCCCCTTCTTGCCACTTCCATAGAACTCGTCCCAAACGCCTAACTCCCTAGCAAGTTTCTCGGCTTCCTTAGCTTCCTTTTCCCCTTGCTTTTGCCGAACAAGCTTGGCTTTCTCGTCCTTCACACTATTTTCCCAGCCATCAAGGACAGTCAAAGTCCCCTTTGCAATCAAGTCAGATATTGCAACGATGAAACGTGCTTCATCCTCGTGTGTTGAATGAGGAATGTAGGCCATGATTTCGTCAATAGAACCGCCTGTGTTTGTATACGCTGCTGCGAGGTCCTCGATTTCTTCGCTGGAACCTAGTAAATTGAGAAAAAGAGGATGACATGACGTGCCAATTAGCTCACCTTGATATTCTTTTCTCATTTCGTCCAGTTTTCCACGCGTGACACACTCAAACATGGCCTCGAAGTAGGCCTCCCACCCGTCTTCCCCAGCAGCAAGTTCGAATCCCTCGTCGGTCTTCCCAGTCTCGTCATATCTGTGCCGCCTTTTCTCGTCGCTTAGTAAAGCATACGCAAAACCGATTTGTTGAAATTTGGTCGAGGCTGTTGCTTTTGCCGCATCTGTGGCTGTAGCGTGCTTGTCGGGATGGTAGGCGAGCGCGAGACGTCTGTAGGCCTTCTTTATGGCGTCTAGTTGGGCGTCGTTAGAGACCGAAAGGACTTCATATAGGTCGACAGCGTCCTGATCCGGAAAGAATTGGGTGATAGGGTCTTGGTCGTCCATTGGTGATGGTTTAATGTTAAGACGTGTTATTCACGTGAGACGCGTTGAGCAAACAAGGAGCACAAGGGTGCTCAGATGCAGATGACTTGCTTCAAAGTTCTATTGCAATGGCCTTGCGCGGGTAAGACAACATAGCGGCTATAACCATCTATCTACAAGATCTTCCAACTGCGGCCCGTAGCTGTCTATACCCCCACACCACATTTTGAACCAGACTGCCGCAAACACAAGCCCATGGGACATTCCAGCAATGACTTGGGGCCAAGTATGGTGGCCAAGCCATATCCTCGACAATACGACTGTGCCGGCACATGGAAGGAACACAACTGGGGGAAGTATCCGCATCCACACGGTCTGCGGGATTGATTTGTGGAACGGGAGATAGATACAAGCCAAGGGTATATATGCTGCATAATAGCTGATTGTCGCCGAATGCGTGCTAGGCATACTGTGATATGGTCAATAGTTGGGCAGAGATATCGAATGAAGTGGTGTTTTCGCACCCATACGTGGTCTTCTGTTTCGACGTCTGGTTCAATGGGCGAGGCTGGCGGATGGCCATCTTGAGGGCCTTGACAGTGATAGTACACATGAGCGCGCCGAGGGCAAAGTAAGCAGTCCCAGCAGACCGAGTGAGGATAATCACTGAAGCCGTAAGTCCTGTCACGACCAGATTGGTCTGTTCCAGAGTTCAACAGATGCTAAGGCGTCAAATAGAAGTAATATACTCGGTCAAGTAATGTCATCCACCAGGGACGACGCCAATGAACTGATTGCACCATTGCTTATGGAAGTGAAAGAAAATGCAAAGCAAACATGGAACTATAAAGCTCCAAACACACACAAGGAAACAAATCTAATAAATATAGTCCAGGTCAAACTAATCACAAGCATAGGTGGCGTGAACAACCAAGTAAGGAGACTTGTGTAGAAATAGTATGTAGGTATAGTTGGTTGGGCATGCTACTTCCAAATGCAGGTATTATTTCCATATCGTGCAAGAATATCCGTGATTCATTCGATTGATATGCGTGGTACCGCTGGGGCTCCACCGAGATAGGAGGACTGACGTTCGCTCATGTCAGACAACTTTGGTTCGGTAGTATTGAGTTTTGAAGGCCGTGTTGGCATCGCTGAGAAAGACGCTCAGGAGAGCACCCATGACGATAAAAGGTTCCCTCACCGTTAACTTTTGATGGAAGCAATCCCCGGTCGAAATCTGCGAAGCATCGCAGACCGACAGCAAATGTAGCGAACAGTAGAAAGAAGGCGACAATGGCTAATAACTTGTTAAATAAACAGAGGTATTCCAAGCAGAATGAGTACGCACTAAAGACTGTGAGAGTTGCCCTCGTAGTCTCATACTGTGCTCGTGACGAAGGTTGATAGAAGCGGACGAGTTTGTATACTGTGTTCGAGCGTTTTAGTGTGCCAGATAAGAGCATTCCCGGTTCAATACTCACAGACTACAATGTTTAATACGTATATCCGGCACCATGAGCTCCGCCCCTAGAACATAATGAATCACTCACAGTAACTCAACGCAGCCAGCATCATAACCAGAGATATAGACATTATCCTACGCGATGCTCGTCAGGATCTAAAATCCGCACTTGAACTTCAGAAGACTAGGACAAACCACTTGATTTCCCTCTGAACAGCGATGCCACACAGAACCAGGAGAACAAGAACGACAGGTATGGCCGCAACTGTAATGCCAAACTCTGCGGAGTTTTTCTGCAGTACGACGATAAGGAGCTGGGGAATGTTAGAATCGCAGATCCTTCGAAAAGAGTCAGCGTCTGACCTGTATAGTGACCCCAGTAAAGGAGAAAAAGTCGAACTTGAGAAGGCAAATCATAATCTGGTACCATTGATACATGGCTAGTGCATATGTTAGTATCAGGCCGACACGTTAGGAGATGTGAGATTACTCTTCATTCTTCGGTCAGCGCCGACAACGTGGAAGATTGCCCAGCTGTATCACTTGAGCAGAAATTCTGTACAGTACAGTTAACGCGACATACCCGAACTCCCCGTAGAGTTGTTTGATCCAGAAAAGCATCACTAGCCACGAAGCCCCGATGACACTGGGAGCAACAATCAAAAAGGGTTCCACGCTCTTCCATAGCGTTCCGGCGCCTCCGCAGTGCTAGTTCCACAATATAAGGAAGAGAATGTAGCAAGGACGTGAAGATGCTAACGATGTAACTTTGTGTTGCGTCACAATTTGTTCGGGTAACCAACGCGGTCTGTGTTTGATGAACCTGTAGTGCGGCGAAGACCATGAGGGCGAGGTGGAATACTGGAGGTCATCAATCCGTTATGTGATGCAGTCAGGCTTGAAAACAGGGACTCTCACAAAGTAGGCCAAGCAGTTGGATGACATTCCGTAGCCGCAAAGCATCGAAGGCCATAAAGAGCTCAAAGATTCTGATCGAGGTCAATCGCGGTGTATCGTGGAGAGGAAAATGGCACCAACTCGGCGAGAGCAAAAAGTGCGAGGTAACATGGCAGCGTCTGTAATATAACATAGGTAATTTATGCTTGAAAAAGGATTGCATATCTACTTTGTATGCTGGGCTGTCAAAATCAACCGCCAATTCGACCTTGTGGGTAACAATGTTAGAAAAACATCGGCCGACTGCAAGACTACAGACAGACCTTCCTGAAGGTTATTCCAACCATGACCAACACCACAATTGCCTCTGAAGCAGCAGGGCTATTTAGCTTTTAATTGTGATGATGTGCCTGTATTGCTCACGAAGAGTTACTTGATATCATGAAATGAGGGAAATCGGATATGAATGATCAAAGGACCATACCTGTTGAGATGAAGGCCTTCTGGGCCCGTGTGGCGAGCAATGGCTCAACAGCCATGACGACCAAGAGGTGGGAAGGGAGAGGAATGGGTTGCGGCAAAAGCTATGTAGCTTGCACTTGGGCGTTTGTGTCAAGGCTGGAAGAATTCTCAGGCCACAGGAGCCAAGGTAAGTTCCCATCAAGGCACTGGTGACTGACTTGGGCAGTTGTGAGGTGTGGGCGCGTTTGATGGTTGTTCATAAACCTCCTGCACGTTTCAAATCATAGGTGCGCTCCTTGCTTGCACTACGACCATGACTAAAGATGAACTTGCAGAAATCAATGGTATCAAGCCCAAAGTCGTCCTCCTCGATGGTGAGGAGAAAGACGTTAGCTCGATGTCAAGGCAAGTCCTCTTTCTTGCGACCTTTACTATACATTGACCCTTTTCTCAGCAATTCTATTTACAAAGTCAAGCGTACCTTTGATCACTTTTACTGGTGAGGGATACGCCTCTGTATTTTATTACACAGAACTAACTTTTATCAGTACTTGCCCTGTACGTGAGATCTCATTCTTGATATACGACCATCGTTCACCTCAACTCCCTTAAAAGGCTTGGAGGAATCAGGTACTTCCTTCTGGACCCCCTTTTCATTCTCGTTAACCCAGATCGTATAGGGGGGCCATCCGGTCAACGCGCGCACCTGCAAACACTTGAAGTCCCTCCTGGGCGACGAATATGAAGAAGCTCGCTTGAAGTTCAAAAATCCAAATGGACCACCGCCCAAATCTACTGCCAAAAAGCCGGCCTCCAAACCTAAGGCGAAACCCTCGTCTAAACGCAAGAAGGCCGAGGTTGACGGCGACAAAGACGACAATGAACCTATCAAGAAAGGTCAAAAGCCTGCATCTTCCAAAGGAAAGGCCAAGAAAAAAGACGACGACGACGACGACGAGGAGGAGGAAGTAAGACCACTCAAGAGGGCTCGTAAGCCTGCCTCAAAGAAGAAGGATGTGGACGACGAGGAAGAAGATGGCGCAGAGGTGAAGCCGGCGAGAATTCGAAAACCTGCATCCAGAGGGAAGAAGCCTGCCCAAGATGATGATAATGACGAGGAGGAGGACGATGACGAGCCAACAACGACTACGAAAGTTGTTCCTGAACTACTCTTGGCCAATAAGTGGGACATTGAAACTGGGCCTGATCCCATAGGATGGTGGATTTCTGAAAAATTGGATGGCGTAAGGTATGGTTACCTCAGAATCTGGCGTTCTGGATGCATTCTCAAACGCCCAACAGGACATACTATGATGGGAAGAACATGATCAGCCGTCTTGGAAATCCCTTTACCCCACCAAAGTGGTTCTTGGAGAGTTGGTGTTTGTATATTGATGTTTTGAACTAGAATGCTCAAGTTTGTCTAGAGTTACCGAAGGACGTTACGTTAGACGGTGAACTCTTTGGTGGTCGTGGCCAATTTCAGTCAACTGTCTCCATCGTCAAGACCGTCAACTCTCCGCATTGGAAGGGCATTAGATTTCAAGCCCGTATTTTGTGTTGACAACGGACGATCACTGGACTAACAGGTTCTCTTACAGATTTTCGATATACCTTCCAAAGGACACCTCTCCTTCGAAAAACGGATTGACTTTTTGAAAGAGCTTTTCGGCCCAGGAGGGAAATATGCTTCTGATCTGGTCAACATTGTTGAGCACGAGAAGGCAATAAGCAGAAAGCATGTTCTCGATAAACTTAAAGAAATCGAGAGCTTAGGCGGTGAAGGCTTAATGTTGAGGAGACCCGCTTCGTATGTTCTACTTGTTTGACATGGATGTATCTCTCACGAGGATATAGAGAATATGAGGGACGGCGTTCAGGGTCTCTGTTGAAAATCAAGGTACACTCTCACTTCTTCGTCTCATCCTGGGACGGGTATTAAAACGCACTGCAGACGTTCTATGACGCGGAGGCTATTGTAACCGGCTATGTTCCTGGAAAAGGTAGACACCAGGGTTCTACGGGTGCATTGAAATGTAAGATGGAATCTGGCAAGGTATGTACATTTGGTATGCCGAAGATTGACCATTCATTACTGCCTGTTCAGACCTTCAATGTTGGGACTGGATTGAGCGACAAACAACGCAAGAGCCCACCCAAAATAGGGGCTATCATCACTTATCGTTTCCAAGAGCTAACCAGGGACGGTGTACCAAGGTAATGAGACTGAAATGTATCCCGTCACCTTTCGTATTTATGTATCTGTGTAGATTCCCTTCTTACATTGGAGAGGCCATTGATAAGGATGAACCCAAGGATGCCGAAATTCCTGCACATCGCAAGCCAGGTGCCAAACCATCCGACGAATAAGCCAACGATCGCCCGAAGGGAAATATATCATACACCTTCCTTCCTATAATTAATACAACGGACTGTCTGAATGAATGATGTGATCTGTTTCTTACCGTCCGTCAAATCTGGAAATACAAAACTTTGTGGACCTAAGCTCAGTCTCCCCCCTTCTTCTTTTTCTCTTCCACTACCTCGACGTTATCTGCAGGTATGTCTTTCAAGACCCCGACCCCTGCCTCGATCATTTCGACGATCTCATCACTGACGTCTCCCTGTACGACAATCTCATCCTGGCCTTGAAGGTTTTTTGTCACAGATGAGCCAGTTGCAAACTTCGATGAGAATTGTTTGGCAGCTTTCTTCAGATCTACGCCAAAAGCTTCCAGCCCGTGAATAGAGGTGACATGTTTTCTCTTGTTTCTTTCTATTCGCTTGATGGTGACCTAGAGAACAAATGATAAAACGATTATACGATGCCAAAGCTCGAAGTACCTGTGATGCGAGCTTCTTCTTCAATGCAGCATCAGCCTTCGCCTCAGCCTTCGCCTCCTTCTTCGCCGTATCTTTCTCCAATTTCGCTTGCGCTTCCAAGCTCAGTGTGCCGACCTTAGATGTAAGTGCGCCTGTGTAAATTTAGAACTATACCCATTCGTTATGTTTGGCTTGCTATACCTTCAGAGTAGTATTTATCATACAAGTCTTCATGATTTTCCTTCAACCAGTCTTTACATCGTGTAAGGCTTGAACCAAACTCGCAGTATTCAACAGGGAATGAGCAGACTAGATATTCATTAGTCCCTGTGGAGGAAGCTAGATACGAACTCAAACGAACCTGCGCAATATAAAAGCTGGACCGGCGGTACTGGATCGGGGGGTGGAGGTCCTGCCGGCTCTTCTGTGGCGGGTGGGGGAGCAGCTGGTGTCTGATTCTTCTTAGATGGCATCCTTTAGTGGGGAGAGGAGAAGATTACAATCGACCACGTGACCATATCAGAGGAGCCCTCCAGTGAGAAAATCGGAATTCGGACCAGCCTCCGACGAACTCGACACTTTTCGCCAGTTGAAATCCGTTTTATGTAATTTCAGCAACTGTTGAACGTTGAACGTTGATGTGCGAATCATATATGTAATATCAATACATCGCAAATAAAGATTTTGAACTACGATGCCACAACACTACCAGCCCTGAAGAAAGGTTTAAGTATCAATGATTGCTCTATTAGTGTTACTCTGGAAACACCTGAAGTATATATTAGGGCAATATTTGAACCAAATTACAACAAGGGGCATGGCTGTGGCAGTCAAAACTCTTCGTTGTGTAAGGTGCTTTCAGAGACCGCAGAGGAGATAAAGAACTGCTCATCCCAGAGAATCCTGATATTTTGCCTCGCCTGTGCGAGCCACACTGGATCGTCCGAAGCCCTTCCTACTTCCAATGATGCAATTGTAGATACCGCCTCACTCGCCAAAGTTTGACAAATGCGAAACAAGCATTTCCTCCACAACTCCTCATTTTCCGTTGAAACTTTCTCAGATATACCCAAAATGGTGGCTTTCCAAGGGTTCAAGACCCTATCGGTATCTGATGGAACCTTTGTTTGCAGCGGAGGCAAAAGATGGTAGAGTCGTAAGGCGGTTATCAATCGAAACGATGGATGGGCGGGGGAAGGGTGGTTGTGCAATGTCCAATCTCTATTTCGAAGCAAGGTCAGCTTTGGTACCTTTGACACGAAGATTCTTACCCCCAATATCCTTCACTCTGAAGGATGCCCTTCATCCAACCGCCCAACTCACCTCTTGATTCGAACAATTCAATCACAACAGCATCGATCGATATCTCCCCGATCACATCCCCGCATGATAGATTTTCTGGAGAAGCTTCGTTGGTAAAGCCATACTCAACGAACAATGTATGGTTTGAATGTGCTCCGTATGTCAAAAATAGTTCATCATTTCGTTTTGTCGCAGAGCTCGAGGGGGACAGGACAGTAAAGTCGCGTCCTCGTGTTTTCAATGGTGTCTTCCCAACAGCGTTCGATAGCCGTGGCGCCATATGATTAGATCCAGAGGTGTGGTTTGCGAAATCGATGATAGGGCACATTGTCACGTTGTTTTTGTCCGAAGGTGATTGCTCGAGCCGATGGTAAAGGCATCTTGTATTAACTAGACGTTGGTTCAAGACAAGCGCTAGCAAAAAAATTATACACGGACCATTTAACCAACCCCATAAAAAGTCTTCTTCGCACTGGGCAGGATCAGATTGAAGTTTCGGGTGAGTGATTTCGTTATCTTGCTGGATGGCAATGGACGTTTTCAGAGAGAGGACCAGACCGCGCATAGTCAGGATAGACCAACAATATATTGCTTGATAGCTTCCCAATCTGCACGGAAACGATTGGCAACCTCATGAAGACCCAAAGTAATGCTCTGAGGTAGGGTGGATAAAAGCAATGAACCAGGATGGTTTGGGTCGTTACTGCAAAGCCAAGTCAAGGGGTGGGACGAAAATTCAGATGGCAAAGTAGATATGTATGGTCCGAAAATTGGGTCGACGGCAGGCTGTAGGTGAAGCGGCCTGTAAAGGAATAAATGCAGAGACATCAGCTGTATCGCCGTCAGCTGGCCTCGAGCGGTAGGATACAGAGGTGCGAGTGTGTTGGGGTTCAACAATGCGCTTGACGGAATAGAGAACAGTTGTGTTGCTCGATCGACATCCTTGAGAGCGAACAGACCATACCCAGCACCTGCCAGTAAAAGATATCGAGCATCTACAAGTGGAAGATGGAAAAAAACACGAACCAGGGCTAGCCCTCGCCTGTACAGACATCGTCGTAGGAGAGGTATCCATTCCATGCAATGCTAACCATTCCAGCAGGCTTTGCCATCCAGGATGAGCTTGTCCTTGTACCATTACAGTAAATTTAGTAACAAATTGAATTGAAAATGTATATACATTCCGGCGCCGGCCCGGATTGCTATGATTGCACTCATCATTATCTACAGATTTCGTCATTTCTGGCGGTCGTTAGTGATAAACGAGTGACTGTGTCGATACTCTCACCATCCAGCTTCTTTTAACACACTGACCATCCAGCTTTTTTTTGTGATGTCTATATTCAACGCTTCACGTCTTCTTGGAAAGACCGTCCTGATCACTGGCGCTAGCGGTGGTATTGGAGCCGTAAGTAATGCGCTTCAGCTCTTGCAATCGAACTTAACGAAGATTTCGAATCAGGCTACTGCAATTTTATTCGCAAGGGTGCGTTTGGCGAACGTCCGTCGTCAGTAGACCTTATTGTTGTTTCATTAGGGTGGGGCCAATGTGATTCTCGTCGCCCGACGTGCCGATGCGCTTAAAACCGTCACCGACGCCTGTGTCGCTGCCCACCGCGAATCCAATGTTCAGCAGGGAGGAAGGTTTGCATCTGTGGTTGCAGATGTTTCTGATAAGGCTCAAGTCGCATCACTGTTCGACACTGTTCCCCAAGATCTTCAAGATGTCGATGTGCTTGGTACTGAAAGCAATATGTATTTCTGGATCTTCATGCTGAGCTAATCTCCACCAGTCAATAATGCAGGATATGTCCTCGGCGTTGAACACGTCGGTGAAATCGCTGATGCGGACATCGAGGGGATGTTTGCAACTAATGTTCTTGGTTTGATCTCTGTCACACAACTTCTCGTCAGGAGTGAGCATTCCAAGTCAAATATGTGAACTCCGAGTCGCAGCTCACCTACAAACCAGAATTCAAGGCCAAAAAATCTGGCCATGTGATAAATCTTGGCTCCGTCGCAGGTCGTGAAGCATATGCGGGAGGCAGTATTTACACGGCGACCAAGCACGCAGTCAATGCATTCACGGGATCCCTGTTGAGAGAGCTGGTGAACACGCAGATCCGGGTGACTGAAATACAACCTGGTTTGTGTCTCATCTCTTACATTTCATGGCATTTATTTTTTTTTGTAGGTATGGTTGAAACTGAATTTTCTATCACCCGTTTCCGGGGCGATACTAAAGCTGCCTCGAAGGTTTACGAGGGACTCGAACCATGTAAGTCGGTTGTCACAGAGGAATCGATATCGATACTAATCTCTTATTTTTTTTATGACAGTAACCGCGGGTGACATCGCAGAGGAGATCGTCTGGGCTGCGGCTCGGCCTCCTCATGTGAACATCGCTGAAGTGCTCGTTTTCCCAGTCAACCAAGCGAGTGCTGGGATCAATTATCGTGGGCCAAAGCAATGAACGTTGTAGTATAGATACCTTTGTACAGATTGATAGCATAGCAAATGAGTGATATACGCGACTGGAAATAGATCTTAACTCTTCCCTCTTTTACTCCTTGTTTTGGTGCTCTTGACAACAACTTCTTCGACAGCCTCTTCATCGTTATCGTAGATGAACTTCTTGACCACCACGTTGACTTCCACCAGGTCTGTCAATGGAGAATTGGCATAGGGAAGGTTTCCAAGATTGTCCAAGGGCAAAATCTAAACAGTGGGTTCAGACGCGGTATTTGCCTATATTCCAAGACACTCACCTTGGCCGCAGGTGCTAGACATCCTTTGGTAGCGATATTTTCCTTCGGCGGTCGACGTGTTCCCAACTTCACCTGATCGAGATAAATGGCAGTGAATAACCCGCGATCCCATTTAACTCGTCTCCCTTGCTCCGATGACACTCCCGCGTCATCGTCATCCTCGAGATTCAACCTTCTGAGCTTCCGCATAGGTGTCGTGTAGTCCTCTTCATCTCCTGGTCCCCTCTTGTGCCTTTTCGGTGTAGGGCTACTGTCATCTGAATCACTTTCGTCCTCTGAAACACCATCGCTTCTCTCATCCTGTTCGCTTGAATTACCAACTCCCTCTCCACTAAGTCTCGCTCTCCTGGCAGCTCGCTCTTTCCTTTCTTTCCCCTTGTCGTCCTGTTCGCGCTGCGAGATAGTCTTGATCTTGATCATTGGGGTTTCCGGTCGGTCTCCCTCCTTCCGAATAACCTCAGTTTCCAATTTTGCAGTCACGTACCGCTGATTCCGGACAGTATTAGAAGTTGTAAGAGCCCTCAGTGCGGTAGCACTCAGTCCGGAATAGCTGGCATCGCCGATAGCGTTTGGCTTTCGACGCGGCTTCACATCAGACGATGATGATGTCCCAGGTATAGAAGGATTGAGGACTTTCCGCACGCGCGTTGTTCGACGAACACCTTCCGAGATGGTCATGTCTGATGGGACAGTCATATCAGCAATGGGATCAGGCGAGGGAGTCTTGCTACTCTGAGCTCTTTCTGGCCGGGGCGCTTCCTTGATGTTGTTGTCATCTAACCCATCGACGTCAAGAGCTTCAGTGTGAGGAACAACCGACAACTTTCGCTGTGATGGCCCCGGTGGTGGCGCAGGAATTGTTTGTGATGTTGATTTTGTTGACGATCC
This sequence comes from Tephrocybe sp. NHM501043, assembly GCA_018855915.1. Taxonomy (NCBI): domain Eukaryota; kingdom Fungi; phylum Basidiomycota; class Agaricomycetes; order Agaricales; family Lyophyllaceae; genus Tephrocybe; species Tephrocybe sp. NHM501043. The sequence continues at coordinate 101,211 of JABCKO010023770.1, forward strand.
TGCGTCTAGAGATAAGAATTTGTCGATTACTCGGCGAATGTGTTGCGGTTTCTTTGGAATGGGAATGGAAGGTAGAATGTTCATGTCGTTGGAGGTTGATAAGGAGCTCAGTGTAGCGAGACGGGGCACTTGACGGAGCATTTCTAGAGATCGCGGCTTGACTGGGGAGGACTTCTCTATAACGGTCCGCTTCCGTTTCAGGGCTGTAGGGGGTACATCAATGGCTGTAGATGATTTGTTGGCCTTGCCATCTCCTCCAACTCGTCCAGGCTGCAAGGTTCCACCAAGGGCCTTGAATAGTGAGTATCAGCATTTTAGCAAGGCGATTATGAAATAAAAAAACCCTACCGGAACGGGAACGTTGACCTCTGTTGTTGATGTGATTGTCCTCGCAGATGCTTTACCCTTATCAACCTGTGGCTTTAGTGTGGGTTTCGCATATGGCTTGACGGTTCGCGGAATCCTGCTCGTTGTTTTTTTAAGGCTGGATTTCGTTGGACTCGCGGACACCTGGCTAGATTTAGTAGGACTAGAGATGGCAAAATGAGCATCATCCTGACGTTCTTCAGGAATGGTAGCTGGCATGTCTTTGGATGAAGGTACCAGGGGGAAGGGCAGCTTGGTTGGTTTTGACGTGTTACGAGTAGACGATATGGACGTTGAGGGCTGCCAAGAGAAAGACGACGAACCACTCGATGGAGGAGGCACAAATCCATCAGGCTCCCTGGCTTTCTCTTTGGGTCTTCCAGCTGGAAGGGGCTCAATGGAGCCGAAGCGTTCCTTTGAAGCGTTTCTTGCTGGACTTCCGAACCCAAGGCCTTGCCTCTTTTTCTGGGCTGCAGGTGTGGTGACCTCGGGGGCCGTTAAGACTCTTCGGGCAGGACTATCAGTGGGGTGAATTATGAAAGGCGGCTTCTGTGCACCATCGAACATGGAGCGGCTACCACTAGCTAGCAGTTGTGAGCCTTTCAGTGGGGATATGTGGCCCTGTGCAACGGCTTCCCCGATAGGAATTCGCCGTGCAGGGGTACAGTTAGGATCATCCATAGACATAGGGTGTAAACGAATATTGCTCGAATCCCGAACCCCAGGCCGTAAAGGGTTCGCAAAACGAACTGGGCTTGTGAAGCGAAGCGGCGTCTGGGGCGCTTGTTGTGATGTAGATGAGGGAAATGGTCGTCGCGTAGAAATATTGCTCCTGGTCACAGTATTTGTTGGAATTGCGAGAGAGAAGTGTGCTTGCTGGCTGGAAGAAGGGGCAACCAGAGAACTAAGCAGGTCATTGGACGTAGGTGACAGTGATCCCAGTTCACGAAGGAACACGGGTTCAGGGGTTGAATGCATATCCTCATCCTCTACAAGCTCGAAATGCTCTTCATCGTCTGCTTCTTTGCTGCCTCTGAGCCCATCTGAGCCATCCAAGGTCAACCCTGGTGGAGGCACTGAAATCGTTTGCTGGGGTCGTAGTGGGGCACCGCGGAATGGATTTGAGTGTCCAGTTGGCGTCCGTGTCGTCTCATTGAGGGTGTTGAGAGGGAGTACGCTCGTTTGATCTTCCTCTGCATCAGGCGTTAACAGGCAATCACGTACGTGTTGCTCGTCGTTGCGTTCATGAGCTGGTCTGTTAACAATCTCCACTTCACTAGGAAAAGCGACTTGAGCTTCGATGCCTTTTGGCGAACGAGGATGAGTTGGGGATTGCGAGAATAAATCGTCGACGGAAGGATTGTCCCTTGTTAGTGCTGGTCGTGTCTCGGGCACTAACGGGGAAATGAAACGGAAAACGGCGGCTGGGGAGGAGAAGGATTCGAATGAGGTGAGGTCCACCTGGCTTGCTTTCCGAGTGGTTATTGTTGGTACTGGCGAGATATTTCTTGACAATCCAGGAGTCGCGTTAGAAGAGGTTGAAGGTGTGCTGCCTTCTGCATCGCTGGCGTTAGGAGAATTCAGCAGTGCTGCACTTAGGGAGGGGTGCGGGGGACGAGGTACAGGGGCAGCAACGTGAACATGAGTTGAGTTACTTGGTGGACTAGGAGGTGGGGAGGGGTTGTCGTGCGCACGGCTGATCTTGATTGCCAGGGCAGAAGGAGGCTCTATGCGAAATGTACAATGAAGATATTTTCAAGAAAACATACAAAATAACTCACCGTCCTGCAAAGCTTGTTCCACATCAGGCGTCCCCTGGCGAGATGAAAGGTCATCAATTGCCTCTCCTTCTTCTTCTACGATTTGCGTCGCACCAGAGCTATCTTGCGACGGTGGATCTTGACCAGCTTCCCGCTGTGGCGATCGAGACTGTGGGGTAGATAGACGAGGAGAACGGCGAACGAGCGAGCTGCGCGTTCCTGACCGTAGAGAGCTGCTACGGGCTACAATAGAACTGATACGTTTCTCTGGCGAGGTGAGGGGTCCGAAGTGAATTCTAGCATCCTCTGTATTAAAGACATCGTCGCTGTCTGACGCTGATGAATCTGGCGACGAGGTTGATGGAGAAGCGGGAAGGTTGACAGGGTCGGTCATGAAGGTCATCGAGCGGTTAAGTGTGGTAGAGGGTGTATGCGAAATAGGTGTATACGCTAAGTAATGGTGGCATCCAAGTCGCCAACTTAACGAGCTTGTCCAAAAACACGCCAGTTCAACAACGCACGTGACGGGAGAATGCATCGTGTGAAAATATCTGGAGTTAATATGTACGTTGAGGAGCCAGGGTAAATACAGAAGGGCTGACATAGACGGTATGTTTACGGTGATGGTATGTAGTGGTATGTATCACAGTGCTGCACGGAAACTCGACAGAACTGCGCTATAATGCTTTCGATGAATTTGTGGGCTAGGTCTGGAGCCAATCTGTAGGCATGACGGATGTATGGTTCGAGCGGCTCGGAGCCTCTAGCTTCAAAAGGAAACAGTACAAGTGTGTTCGAAGAACCGCAGCGTTAGCTCAAGATATAGTGGGTGTAAGGCATGGAGCAACGAGCTGCTGACGAACTGAGGCCTTCAACTATTCATCTTCAGTGAATATGTTAGTTGTCTTGTCATGGAGAATGGCGCACCGCATTATTCTCTTTCGTTAGTTTATGTAGTGATTGAGCTTGTTCATCTATTTTCGCTTTCATCTGGCTGAGAATTTCATGTATGTTCTGTTCCACCTTTACGACCGGCTGCGCCGGGGTAAGCTTGATTTCTGGCGGAGGGGAAATGTCGGAGATGCGGCGTCGTTTTTGGTCTCGTTTTGAAGATAGATCAGTTTCCTTCAAATGGCGAGGCTCGGAAGTGGTACTTCTGATGTGATCTCCGTAGCATCCGCTAGATGCTTCGGCATGCTGTTCCTGCAAGGTTGATGGATGAAGTATAACAGATTTCTTTGCGAGTTCGGCAGTGTCGACGATTTTTTTCACAGCCTCCGCAAGTGTCACGTCAACCGCTCGAGAAATGTCTCCAGTGAGCATATCAAAGGCTTTTGCCCAGACCACAGAAAGAGCTTTAAGATTGTCTTCGGCACGCTGCTTTCCTTGAGCATATTGAAGAAGTATATCCGCAAGAGGAGATGTGACAGCAGCAGCAGCTTTGGGTGAAATTTTTGAGAGGAGAGAGGATAAATCAGTGTAAACCTTAAGCTTTCTGTCGTCTCTGGCCTGAGACACAGCGTCTTCTGTAGCTTGGGCAGCCAGTCTAACACAAATATGAGTGGTCGAGTGCCACTGGCATAAACTGCTCGTATCTGCTGACCTTGAAAGCTCGCGAAACATGGATACAACTTCTTGCCCAAAATTTGAACGCGGAAGATTACTAGGGGCGTCCAGCTGTAGTCCGGAAACAGAGGCACCAGTATTGAATGCGGTTGAAACAGCAGAGTCGGTAGTGATAGGCGCATCCTGAGAGTTGGATTTGACTTTAGGAGTAGGAGCATCTAGGTCTTCTGAAAATTTGCGCTTAGTTCCAGATACCTGGAGACCCTCAATGAGATCGATTGCCAAAAAAGAAAAGTAAATAAAACGAACCACACGCAGCCTTTGTGTATTGGCATTTGGAGAATGGATTGACGCTGTCGGCTTCTTGACACCAAGATAGCTAAAATCATCGTAACGGCGAGATCGGTTCTTGCTGTTATTCCTTGAAGCGGCATCCTTGTTTCGTTTGGTATCCCTTCCACGATCGCGATTGTCATCAGAAAACTGCCTACGCGCCTGGCTACTCGACAAGTAGGGCTGCTCATCTTCCGAAAGTAATTTTCTAAGAAAAAGATCTTCTTGGGAAACTAGGGGTCCTGAGCGAGGTTCGACTCGGCGTGATGGAGTGTTTGCTCTATCATCGGTAGTGCCATCTCTACTATCTTTGTGCGAGGAAGAAGGAATGGCGCGCTTTTCCTGAGGCCTAGGCTTTAATCCTGGCCAGTCTTCATCGCCTGGATGAAGAAAACTGAAGTGACTGAGTATAAAAGCCATGCCATAGATGACAGACGGGAAAAGGCGAACCGACAATGACTGCCCTGATTACAGGTGGGTACTTTGGCCCGCCCATCTGAGTGGAAGTACTAAACAACGTTAGAGATCATACAGGAAGTCCAACATACGGGCTTACTCTGCACTGGTATTTTTTGTACACCATGGGATGAATCAAAGGCTTTCCGAACCACGCGTCACGCCTTTAACCTAATATGGAACGGACCCTTCAACATTGCCATGGCCCTAGCAATTTGCAGTGGTGAAATGTCGAGAACTTGTCAATCAAGACTCAAGGGAACATAAAAGAAAGAACCTAAACTAATGACTCGGAGGCTTTTAAGCTTGTGAGCCGCGACCCTGAACGTTGCTGAAAACAGTATCTATTTTCATCCGACGTTCGTGATGGTGTGTGATCCTTGAAATCAGGCTGACCGGCTTTAGTGCGAGCTTTCGGGCTTGCCAACTTGTCTGGTCGTTTCGTCTGGGCCGGACCCGCGCAAAATACTCATCAGTCATCATCGACATTGTGAGCGGGCTGTGCTCTCTCTCTCTCTCGTCCTCTTACCATGGGTTCACTTTTCAGCGTCGTTGGACTGAGCGTCATGGGAGCCTTTCTCAGCATTGCAAGCCACGGAATCTCTGATAGAACGCCTCTTATCCACTTCTCTTCAAAGCCCGCCATTCTTGCTGTCAAAAAGAGCAAAGATTCCAACGAGACTGAACAGGTATCACTACAAGCTTTGGTAGAGACTCGATGTCAGAGTCTCTTTACCGAATTTCACCCCATATGGTGGCTTTTCAAGTGCGTGGTTAATGCTTAGCTCCGGCCCTTCAACTAAAGCCTCATTATAGCGGCCACCTGCAAACCATCTATTGCGTTCTTGGCAATTTTTCTAAGAACGACGAGATGTGGTACAACCGGTATGCACAGGGCAAACATCCCTTACATCGCTCACGCATTAATCTTCCCGTCAAATTATTAGGATTTTAATTCGTCTTGTGGATGGTGGTACACTGTGCGCTGAGCATACTTTTTTCTTCAAGCCGCCGTTGACGTGACTGCCGTATCTTTCAGCGGTCTGGATTTCGCTCCCATCGATGACTCAAATCTTAAAGACAATACTCCCGTTGTTGTCGTCCAACACGGTTTAACTGGAGGTTAGTTCATTTTCAATTTCCATTTTGGTCAATCCCTGACGTACACCTATCAGGTTCCTACGAACCCTACGTAAGGGCTATCCTGCATCGTGCTTGCGCACCTGTAGAAAAAGGTGGCTTGGGTTACAGGGCCGTGGTCGTAAACTTTCGAGGATGTGAGCCACTCAGTTACCTAGTTGTCAATCGTTTTCCTAAAGAAACGTTGACGTAGGCGCTGGCGTACCCATCACAAGCCCGCAGTTGTACTCCGCAGGACATACTGACGATTTAAGACAGGCAGTGATGTATATTTCATACAGGTATCCCAATGCACCTCTCGTAGGACTTGGGTTTTCTCTAGGCGCGAACGTTTTGACAAGGTATCTGGCGGAAGATGGCGGCAGGTCTCGCATTCGCTCAGGATGTGCCCTCGCTTGTGTAAATATATTTTATTCATTCATGCACCACAGAGCTGACTTCTTGCTTTATAGCCTTGGGATCTGAAGCAAAACAGTTTAGGGTATGAACCGATGCCTTCATTGTCCCCCCCTCCCGCTAATTCGCCTCTCAACACCAGACTCCTGCGCACATTTGTGGGCAAACATGTTTATTCGAAGGGCATGGGTGGTAACCTCCAGAACCTATTGAAGCGACACGAAAAGTCTCTTCGGTCAGAACTAGGGCACCGTGTGGCCAAAGCCATGCCTCTTGCTCTCGCACTACGGAATCCGACTTTGGAACAGTTCGACGACACGTTTACTCGTATCGCAGGTGGTTCTGCGCCTACCTTTCCATTTGCGACAGCGGATGACTACTATCGTTGGGGATCAAGTCATCATGTCGTCAAAGATATTCGAGTACCTTATCTTGCCATTAATGCCGCGGATGACCCTGTTGTCCGACATGTCCCTATGGACGGTGGAGGCAATGGGCTCGTTGTTATGGAACTGACGCCTGCTGGCGGGCACCTGGGATGGTTCCAGGCTGGCAATGGCTTTGTCGATCGATGGACCACTAGACCAGTACTTGAGTGGCTAAAGCTAACGGCGGAAGACATCGCCCATATCGAGGGACAGGCGGGACGACTTAGCATAGATGAGGATGGATGGTTGAGAGAGGATAGTTCGCCAGAGCTTGGGTGTAAGGAAATTGAGGGAGGTGGGTTGTTTGACGGTAACGGGGGAGAAGAAGGGATGTTACAAGGGCTCTAGGCCGGTGGCTTTCCTAGATCATAGAATTTAGAGGTCTTTGAAGTACTTATACTGTATTTGGATGCATTCGAAGATTATTCGCTGTCACTAAAGGTGACCCCTTCCTCTTCTTGGTCTTCTTCAATTCCTGTTCTCTCGTATTGACTGACATCCACTGAAACTGTTCCCTCCTCCAATAGCGTATCGTCTTCCAGATTCCTATCACCGCGTTCGAACAGTTGGCGTCCTGAACAACGAGACGTCAGCGATGAAGAATGGAAGGAATAAAGAAGGTTTACCAGTTAGACGTGAACCGATCCTTTTGAATTCTTCTTTTTCTTTGGGTGTCAAGCCTTTTATTTTCTCTTCATCTTCTCTAGCCCGTTTCAAAGCAATTTCCTTATCGAAGGCGGCTTTCCACGCTTTGAAGGATTCCACTGTCACTGGAGTGCCCCGAGTCCGTGCTTCTTCCTCCTTAATGGGAATGTACGTCAGATCAACATATCTTTTTCATGTGTGAGCCTCACTTCAAGGGCTAATCGTTCCTTTTCTCGTTCTTCTTGGCCCCGTCGCTCTGCTCGGGAACGTACAAGCTGCGATAATTGTTCTCTTAGGTGTGACATCAGAGTGAAGGTCATAGCCATTCCGAGATTATCGTTCCCCTAAACCCCATTGTATCATCGATACTGCAATGAAGAGGGAAGCATCGAGGATTCCACTCACCACTAAACGAAGTTCATCAAGAATCTTATCCAGCTCTTCGTCATCTATATTTCCTTCCACTGATTTGAGAGAAAGCTCTGGTAATGTGTCTGGGTATTCGTCCGTGTAGTGCACGCATAGTGTGGCTTTTACTGGAGATCCCTGATAAGATCAGGGTTCAGAATTTATTTGGTAGACGACATACACTCCTCAGCACCATCTACTGGATCATCCGGCTCCGCGTCGATTTCGATATCCCTGTCGGATATTTCTTTACATTAGACTTACTTAGCTGCATTGTGCTTGTAAGATACGCAAGAGTGCATCACGGACTAGAGAGTTCTTCCGGATATATAGACTCCAACACCTGCGGAAGAAGTTCAATAAATTAAGAAAAAAAAATAAAGCTCAATAATAACCTCCAGCTCTTCGATAACAGCCTCGGAGGACATGTCGAGCTTGGATAGGAAAGATACACCGAGTTTGCACTGGCGACTTGAACAAAGGTGATGGCAAAAGCCGAGGTCACAACAAGTCCAAATTTGCAGTTTTGATGGCATAACACACTTTGAATTTTGGGCTGCCTTCACTCTGCCTTCACAATGTTCGGGGCCATCACTTCATTAATGCGAAACACGCTACCTCATCGTTGCAGACCTATATCGTTGGCATTACGCATACGACACTTAACTCTCTCACCCCCCCGTTTTCAGCGACTTGAGGCCTCTTTCCCTCGTTCCCAGCAATTTAATGAGGGGGACACCTGGACGGGCGTATTCGTCAACTCCCCAAAAATGATGGACGTGTATGAGGGGGACTCAAGTGATCTAACACCCGAGGAACTTTGGAAGGCAAAATCGGCAGAAGCCTTACGCCGCTTGACTGATCGACCTCCCGCCAACGCCTACACAGGTTTGGACCTCAATTGCTCATCCTTCTTCTCTTTAACCATATGTGATGCTAGGTCGCAGCGTGACTGTCAAAGGCGGTAATGTCGCCGACGCGTATGGCCGGCTCCAATCAATTCTTCAACGTAATAAGGTCCAGGCGCAACTTCGTCGAGCAGAGCGTCACGAGAAGAAAGGCGTCAAACGCCGGAGACTCAGCAGTGAGCGGTGGAGAAAGCAGTTCGCACACGAGGTAAGCTAATGCTTCGCTCACATTATGCACGACGGTTTATTTCAAAACAGGTGCGCAGAAAGGTAGAATTGGTCGCGAAAATCCGGAACCGCGGAGCCTAGGATCATTCTTCAGTGCGCTGCATAACTCCTTTTTTTGCATGTGGTGGACAGTAGACGATTGGGCGGGAGGAGGCGTAGGGTCAAGATTTATTGTAACATCAACGAGGTCTGTGGTCTGTACCGCAAACTTGACACTAGTAATGCATTTCATCTCCTTGGAGTTTCAAGGCCTTGGTCGGCCTTATATTCCTTTCCGTGTATCCTACAACTGGCACTATAACCATGCTCTCAAGGGATTTTTTTACACCTGTTCTTCATACCCGTTTGCAGAACTTGCGGCCCAAAGTCACAGCGCTTGCTAAGCAGGCAAATATATTGCTGAACATGGTGCGACCATACCATATTGCCTTCGGCGCGACTTTCGCGTGACTGTTCATGCCGTTCGTCTAGCTATCGCGAGCTAAATCTGCGACAGGGGTTCAACATGTTTGCCTTCGCCAAACTTCTATGTACATACTTATTACCATCTACTCTGGCCCTGATCGTATTAAATTTGCAATTGCATGGCCATTCGTGAACGAGGCTTACATGCACTCGATTTTCCAGAGAAGCTGTTCTGAATAAAGACGGCAGAGTGTAGTCTCTGCACATAAAAACCCACAACTCATAATGTGTCACAATGTTCGCTATAATCTTCTCTATTTTCATCCATGCCTAATCACTGCTTGTCCATAGATCATTGACGGTCGTTATCACACAGAGTGTGGAGATTTCTATGCGATGTCAACTCGTTTTCAAGATTGTCTGCGAACGAATTGTTTATTCAGCAGACGCCACATGCATCCTGTCGGTAAGGCTAATCCGAACAACATCTTCAGCTCAGTTCTTATACAGCACATCTCAAGGATGCAGGTCGAACAGTTGCATACGCCTGATGGCCCTCCCTGTAAGAAATCCAATCAGGTTCAGTCCTACAAAATGCAACGAATGCAATACAAGGGAACGAGATGGCACCCTTGGCTTGGCCTAGTATAATTTATATGTCCTTGCAATAACAATTGTAGCCATAGCTCCATGCCTTTATGTAAGTAGTGACTTTCGTTGTTCCTTCGGACAACAGCTTAATATTGCCATCTTGTTCCCCTATGGCTCATGAGTGACGTAGTTCCTATTATGGATGTTATTGTGTTGGAAGCACAAAGTCAACAATGGTTGATACGCTACTACGGTTACCTTGTGGTTGTTGTCATTGCATAAAGAGCAGAGCGATCATTATGGTCTCTACCTGCAGCCTTACCTTGAATATTTGCGTATATCTATTCTTCCGGCCTCAAGATGTATAACCTCCGATATTACGTTTCAGCATGTCAATTGCCTGAAATACCCCTCGCGCAAGGACTTCCATGGCAGGGCCATAAAAGCCACAAAAATCATCTGCAAATCGTTCCTGCAGAGTGGAGGAGGCTCGAAAGCATAGAGCTCATATCATCATCAGAACTTTTTCCAATGCTTAGAAGTTGTACGTGAACATGAAATATCACCTTTTTTTGACTTGACTTAAGACTTCGAAAAAGGGGCTAGATATTTGCCTCAGGACCGTGTAAACTTGTCAAAGGCTACCCCAAATGAGCGGCTGACCGTTCCTTGTCCTGTACTGGTCGAATTCTCATCGGATGAGGCTAAATTGAAAAGACCAAAGACGATCGCTGAGTAGGTCCGCATGCATGATTGAACCTCTCATCTGAATGATTTTACAGGTTGATGCCTTGGATTATGGATCTGCCTTTAAAGACGGCCCAATGTGCTATGCACGCTGTTTTTCCTGAGACATTGAACTATAGCTTTCGCCTCGTCGAGGACCCTCAAAATTTGGACGAAGATCTCTTCCAAGCCATCTCCTGGTCACGCCTTGGGGACGCAAACACGAAATCAACTACGCGGCTGGTCCTTGCCGTTCAAGCTCCTTGGATCCTGTCAGACAAGGATATAGAAATGTTCTCAAAATGCAGATCCGTAAGCGCACTGTCAGTCACCTCTTTTTCACAACGGTCTCGAGTTAGTCCCAGTTTCCACCTTTTCGGAAGGTCGGAGATGCCTTCTCATCTCAAGAAGAGCTGGTGAGCGAGCACAGGGTGTGGGGAAAGGTATCGTTTCCATGTTCTGATGTTGAAGCTCGCTGAGGAGCCTTGAAGGTTTTCGATCTCTGTGTAAAGCAGCAAACTCGCTGGTTTGTCTTAACTTCCTACGACAGTTGGGTTTTTGGAGCTTTTTCGGAAGGTACGTTACTTATCAAGCTACATTTGCTAGGCTCGAAATACCAATTTACTTTGACTTCAGGTTGGACATCTGGCTTCGTGACCGACGTTTTCAAATATAACGCTCATGGTCCAACAATCGTTGAGCTGGTGATGTTTTGGATAGCATCCGCCATGCATATGCCGGACAGTTCATCCATTCCCAGAGTATGCCCTGTCACTTTCGCTTTGCTGACCAAAAGTCTCATATTGGCATTGTACAGATACTTGAACCAGTTACACACGTATTCGTGCCCCTTGCAATACCTGATCAGAAAAAGTCTGTCAATTTTGCAAATATGGCCCCCTCTGAATCACATTGGGCCGGGAAAAGTGAAGGTAACTCCCCAAACTACATCTTTACTTTCGGGGGGCTCATCGATTGTCCATCTCAGATGCCCCATCATCTGCAGGTGCTAGGATCACTGAAGTTGGCTCTAACGTTTCTTGGATGGCTGGTGACCCTCCAGCTGCAACTTCCATCTATAATCATGTGGTGCGCCAGAATACAGTGTGTCTCTGGATGAAACGCCAGTCAGAGTCATGGCCCCTTCCACCTCCAGATGCACCTGAGATTAACCCAGCGGGGGCCAGAAAAGTGGAGCATGCGTCGCTTGAGAGTCATATGGGAGAGTGGCTGGTATAACATAACAACGATAGGAAATGACCTGTCAATAGACGAACAGCCGAACATATATGATGTATATGTGTAGTACCAAGACATATTATTACGATTCTACTTCAGACGCACTGAGGAGGCCCGCTGGGGTGTCGCCGCCGTGAGATGAGTTGGGAGTCCTACCCAGAACATCAGCTGATGAGCCATTCGCAGGTGCAACGTTGGCCGGAGATGCAATCGCCACGTAGAGATAAGGTTTTGGCGTTGATGGAGGTGGTATCTGGGAAGGATGTCAGAAAGAGAGTCAAGCAAATTGAACTACACACACGTCAAGGAGAGGTAGAACATGCGGGTATATTTTCATATCTTGAGTTGAGTAGAATTCAAGAAGGATACCCAGAGCTTCTGCAAACCAATTACGCCTTCGCAAGTACTACAAGGTGGTATGAGACAAACCTGCAACAGAGGCGAGTTCCGCCTCACTGAGAGTGAAGTATTCAATAGCGTATCGCGAAGCGTCAGGCGATGGCGGCTTGTGCGTAGGTGGAGTAGGCAAAGATGAGGTTGGAGACGACGCGGATATCCGAGCATCAAGGGAAGGTGAGTTTGGGCCGTCAGCTATACGTTGAGCGAGAACATAACAAGCAGCTGCTGTAATCTTGGGCGGATACAGAAGGCATAGTGGTGTACGGTATCTGCTCAGAAGATTTCTAGTACACTGAAAATTCCAATAAGTGACCACGAACGAATCATGCGCAAGGCTCCAAGCAAATTCCTGCGTCAAGATATTCTTTTTATCTGCGTCAAAAAGGTCCACCAACTCGGCGTGCGGGCTGTCAACGACAAGATCAAAGCAAATTGCTTCGAGAAGGTATTCTTCCGTGTTGAGTATCGAACTCATATAATCGTCGACTTCCTATACACCCGCTTGACCATAAGTGACAAGTCTACATGGTGGGGCTTACCTTGCAGTCTGCAGGTATATTGTTCAAATCTGTATTCGTGATCTTTGCTCGGCCAACTCTGGCTACATCTCGAAGTTTTCGCCCGCACTCTTCTGTTTTGGTGGCAAGGAAGATGCAAGATGCGGCGACATCCTATAGAGGAGGACGTTGGCAATAGCACTGGGTCCAGCAGTGACACAGTACCTGGCTAGAAAAGTCTGTCTTGGAATACCGCATATAAAACCTGTGGAACCACGTTGCCGCGGTAAACATAGCAGAGCTTGGGCTGTGTTGATTCTAGAATTCAATAGAGCCTTAAGTACAGCGACAAGTAGCAATACAAACATCGAAAGAGAGGTCCCTAGGCGAAAAAGAAACTCAACGCCTCTTGCCCGATCCTGTAGCTGTTTATCAAGAGGAATACCGTCGGAAGGAGTATTTTTGAGAGCCTCGAGCTCGAAAAGCCATTGAGAGTTATGAGACATACGAGTAGGCCAGAATGAGACGGTGATTTGGGGAACTTCAATTACAATTTCTGAAGTGTATTACATAATAATAGATATAATGAATCTACATTTGAGGTGGACGCATTCAGTACGATGATCGATCCCATCTTGCAAAGGGCTCAGACGCATCCTCTCCACCTGACCAACGAAGCACCAACAAGAACTCATATTCTATCCATGCGGGTCGTCTGTCACATCATGCTACACGAGGATCCGGACACTGCCGCCGATGGATTAAGTATTAGAGGGATCCGAATGACTCCAAGGACGGTTCTTGCAACATGCACTAACCATACGAAATTCGGCTCTTCCTTTTGCCATTCTTCTCAAAGTTCCTTCCTATGAAGATACAACTGCCACGCGGCGACCTAGCCCAGGTTATCCTCCTGGCCGTACCACGGAAGCGAGGACAATCCATGCTTGATGCAATGTGGTTCAAGTCTCGACCTAGGCGTGCCATTTTTTCAACATGCTGGCACGTAATCCTACCTAAGTTTATGATTTCAATCCCTTGCAATCCCGATATCGATCGAAGACTTCTCGGACAGACGCCTTGCTGGGCCGTTGTGACCTCCGCCCCGTCGCATTGATGTGTCACTGCATGGCATTGGAGCTGACATGGAGGGAACATTGATATTCCCCCAGATACCCACAAATGAACGGTACGAAGCCCGATCTGAGTCACCCTTCTAGGCGTTTCGCGGTGCTTCAGGTTGACGTTCTAATGATATTGATTCATTCAATGGAAGACCCCCAGTGTGCTTTTTTGCTAGGATATTATCCTGATGCCATAAGTGAACTTGACCACGACTGCATATCCACCGGCACGTCATCAAATCAGGAAAGGAAAAGTGAGTTCAAAGCAGCCAAACATTGTCAGCATGCATAAGTTTCTATGTACTGACAACTATTATACATTGCAGAGTAAAGCCATTCAGTATCTGCCTCCGCCCCCACCTCTCTGAGAGGCAGCAGCTTCAGCAGCTTGTATACACGGCGGGCACATTTGCTGGAATGTGCGATCTGCAAACGATAGATTAGCCGAGTTCCTTATGACCACGGAAGTTCGCGTACTGTACTGCTGGGGGAACTGTCGGCTGGATTGGGGCACACGACGATGAGGAACATTGCCACCGGAAGGAAGTGTACTCTTACTATTGCCAGCAAGTTGTCCTGCATTGTGGTCCACATTCTACGGCTCCGCCGGGGTGGGTTGAGCTAAACTTGCACCATCGATCAACACATTGGATCTACAATCATAGTTGAGTGGCCAGTTTTGGCAAGATGGACGCGTTCTCACCATTTCGTCGGGCTGAAAAAATAACAGGATTAGAAAATTTATGGGCTTCTGCATACAACAAAGAAAAGCCACACCAAGTTGTAGACGTGATCGCATAGGGCGAAGATGTGTTGTACTCTTTGTGACGCATCAGAGACACATCGGATTGGGAGAAAGTGTGGCTTACTGGCGCCATTTACACATGGTGGGCGTGGAAAGTGGCTATATCACCGGGAGAGAGAGCAAGGGGACTGTAATGTCGAGGTGGAGTTGAAGGCTTTATCGAGACTCGCCTTTATACTCCCCAGTCGAGTATCGCAAAAAAGAATAGAATAAAATCAGAAAACAAAACGGCTGGCACCTAGCCCCAATCAATATTCCGGGCCGTTCGTCAACAACAGTTCTATCAAGATGCACCAGGCGTGCTGCTGCAGAACAAGACCTCGCGTAGGTACAGAGACCGAAATCAGTGACAAGAAATCACCGTTTTGTCGACTTTTTAGGTGAGTTTTATCCGACCCGGTGGATGATCGGACTGTCAAAAATGCTAAAATCCAATTTCCGCGTGAAGTCATTGTGGGACAACAAATCTGCCTTCCAAATTCAAAATAGTTCGCCTTCAAGTAAATGGATCGAGAATGTGTGGTTGTCGTGAGGCGGCCATTGAATACCCACGTGCGATGAGGGGGTATGCGTCACAGGTTCACGGCTTTCATCAAGACTTCATCGATGAATTAGTCGAGGAGATGTCGGAGGCAAAATATATCATCAAGCGAAACGGATGCAAATAAGCCATGACTTTATAAACCTAAAAACCTTGCCATACTCGACTGCATGATCCAAGAATACACAACGGATCTGTCCGCCCTATAGGCGAGTCTTTGCTGGTTCTCCCTGATTTGAACATCGGATTGAAGCAAGAATGTTCATTGTTTTGTATTGGGCATACGGCAAAAAGGTTATCTATCGGCTATCGCGATGGTCTATCTATCTTGCAATTCCAAAGATTCTTCTTAGGTGCCTCAACATTTCATCAAAGCCGCGTGTTTCATCGTCATGTTGCAAATACCTCATTCCGCGAACATTCCAACCAGATATTGGCTGACACCTTCAGGTGTAAGGCTGCCGACATCGGAGAAAACGAGCGATATCAGATCTGGTCTGTAGATGATTTTAGCACAAGTGAAAAGAACAATGAGATGGTGTGGGCGACCTTGTGTAATCAACATCAGGATTATTCTGGGATATCTGCTCTTGTGTGATTGTTATAGGCGCCACATCGGATAAATTAGCCTCGTCTGGAGATCTAGACCCTTGAGATGAGGCGGACAATGAGGATTGTATCTGAGGTGATGCCGATTTGGGGCGAGGAAAGGAGAAAATGCGGGCATTCTGGTTTGGAAGGTCATATTGTGACAATGGGAAGAGTCGATGGAATTTGTAGCTGATGATGGTGTTAGGATGTACATTGTCCAGATATCAAATGGAGTGACCTTTCGGCAAGAGCATAGAACGGTTTGTTCGCCGCTTTTGCAATGATCGCTATCTGGTTGCTGCCTACTGCATTGATAAGCCCACCGCTCTCAACCACTGCCTCGGACCCAACGAGGACAAAGTCGACCTTTTCCATAACATAAGCAACGGCAGAATCCAGAATGACAGTACTAGGAATTCCAGCAGCAGCCAGGGCTTCGGCAGTCTTGATTCTGGAACATAACTCATCAACTCAGATGTCACTGAAATTGAGTTTCAAAACTGACCCAAGACCGCGAGGGCGAGCTTCGGTAACGAAAACTTGAAATATTCTGATTGAGTGACTTCGGCGCACAGTTAGTATGTTAAAATTGCGGAACCTGATATTCGCTTTCGTTCATGTGCAAGCAACAGGGTCTGCATGACCACTCTTGAGTGCGAGTGAGTGAGAATCTTGTGGGGGGGGGGGGGGGGGGGGCGGCGATCAACAAGAAACTCTCATGAAAAGTGGCTAGACAACAACAGACCACGGAGCCATCCTTGATGAATCCAACTGCAAGTTCGGCTATCTTTCTACGATAGGTCAATGCTTCATCTGCGTATTGTTGTCCTTGCCGTATGAGCTTGGTTTTGAGATCTGCGAAACTCTATTTGAAATTTGTGACGCACGGTCGAGATCATCCAAAGATCAAGAGAACATACAACTGAATCGTGAGGAAACGAGGTGACAAACGCGATGAAAAGCTCGCATCCGGCATTGAGGCTGATTGGATTTGAAGATCTGGCTTTGAGAACTTCGGCGCCATCGTTGAGAGACTTTACAAGCTCGAACATGGTACCAGCTGATTCTGCTGTCAAGGCCCAACAGAAACAAAGGGGAGGGCCACTTGCCTGTAGAGTTCTCGATGAGTTTGGTGAGCGCGAGGATCGCGGCAAGTGGGGGCGATATCTAAAACGTGTATTATGATAGAGTGTGGATAGCAGAGGAAAGGCATACTTGGACATCGAGAAGGATTCGCTGGTAGGCCTGGTAGACATCAAAGGCAGCCATTGTGGTGGTCTTGACTCGAAGCACGATTGTTACGTAATTGTCGCGCGTCAAAAAAAGACGCGTTCATAAACGGAATAATCGCGGTCAGGGACCATTTGTTGCTAGAGAAACCCGACAAACCACAATCAATAAAATTGGAAGAACAAAGCAAAGGCCCGGCAAGGGGGTGAACGTTGTTTTACCTCCCGTATTCGGCTGGCCATCGGGGTGGCCCAGTTTGGGTTGATATGAATTTAGATTGGAGCGTGGGAAGTTGGGACCCCAGTTGTACCTGGCCTCAACGCACCTTGGCCGTGGCTTTGGACTGAATTGGACTGGCGGTGAAGGATGCACGGATGTGGGAAGGAAGAGGCCAGGGAGGAGCGAGTAGGGAAGCGAGGAGGGCAGGCGGGGACCGAAGAGGGGTGACAGGGGGATGGTTGTCGGGGAGAATACACGTGTATTTTCGACCGACGCTTGGATCGGTGATCGCTTTAATTTCTGTTTTCACTGGCCAGTCGCGAAGCTTATAAAAGCCAACAGGATATGTCCCTTGACTGACATCCTCTGCCCCTCCTCAGTGAGTGCCGCTGCACCCGAGCCACTCTCTACTGACCCTCCTGCAAGTCAATGGCACACCCAAGAGCCGAAGTCATCTTCTCAAGCGATGTCCGCAACATGGACGACTGGGCCCGCCGCACCCGCATCCCTCTGACCACCGCAGATGCCCTCGGTGCAACCTATGCTCGCGCTCATCGCTGGCTCCAGGCCCTCAGGCTCAGGCTCATACGCGACTACAACTGGACAGACGCGCCATCCAGCGACACCCGCATGCTCTTCTCCCTAGAGACCTCCTCCATCTGGCGCTCCTCCGTCGGTCTCCCCGCTGGCCCAAAACTCAGGCTCCAGCTCCCAGTCCACGCCAGCTCTTTCTTCTCCCCGGAGCGGCGCGTCCAGTGGCAAATGGTCTTCCACAGCGACATCTTCGAGTCCGTACGAAAGATATGCCCCCCCATCAACGACATCCTCAGCCTCATTCAATGCCTTCTCACCGGCATCGTCACTCTCACCTTTGAGGAAAATCTTCCTCAGGGTATCTATCGCACCATTCGCGGCTTGCCTTCCGCCGCCTGGGTCAACGAAAACGAAAGTGCACTCACTGAAGTGTTCGGCGTTGCCCACTATCGTGCTTTGGCCAGAGCCTGCCGCGACACCGAGTCGGCCTACAAGCTTGAGGTCATCCCTCACTAAATCATCCCTGTCCATTATCCTCCTTCCATCACCACCAACCACCCAACCAACCGTGAAAGAGTTCTTTTGACAGACATTCCTGCCCTCTTTTAAATATTACTTTCTTCTCCTTAATCCCGCTTTCCTCTTTAACTTCTATTGCTGTCATATACTGCTTGCTTTCGACCCACTCTTGCATTTTCTATCCATTTTCCCACTACCTAGACCTTTCTAATCCTTGTCACAATACCATCGTCTCAACATATAATCCACCCTACATGCATCATTGATATCACCCTGCTACACCACTGCATCTAATTTTTAACCATTCAAGTATGTACTTTTATACCTTCCGATATGTATGCTTCCAGTTCTCTGGACTGGTGCTACCCATGCCGTGCCAGGGGCTAAATATAGAAAAACAAATTTGGCCAAAGTTTTTGTCCCGATCGCCTATTGCCGCAGCAAGTATCAATTCAACTCAATCATCAAGTTCTTTAAACGACATGCTCTCAAACGTCGTCAATTGCCAGAACCCCTCTTGCCCTAACGGCAATCCCCCATCGCGCCTGGAATGCCCAACCTGTAGCAAGTATGTCTATTTCTTTATGACCGATCATAGCTTTTACCTCTCCTAGACTAGGGCTGAAGGGCTCTTTTTTCTGCGGACAGGACTGCTTTAAATCAGGATGTGGGTCCCCACCTTGACTTACCCGCTTGACCAAGCTAATATCAATGACCACAGGGGCAAGTGCTCTTATGACCCCCTTAACCGCCCACCCCCATCTCATCGTGATCTAGAAACTGCACAAGGCAATTCATACATTAGCGACCGGGAAGGCGGAAGGTCTGTGATCAACTCGCACACTTCTGCCCGGCGCTATGCACTGACCCTCTCCCTAGACGGCACATACAACCCGTTCCCCAACTATGCTTACACAGGCTCGATACGACCTGTCTACCCGTTAACCAAGACTCGTGTCGTCCCAGATCATATACCGCGTCCCGACTACGCTGCTGATGGTGGGCGTTTACTGTATTACTCGTTGTTGTCAAGCCTTATTTCTGTCTCCAGGCAGGCCAACCTCCGAGGCAAAGCAGGCCGGCCAGCCTCCGCGGTTATTGACGCTGGAGGAGCAGGACAAGATGAGAATCGCTTGTAGGGTGCGTTAATAACTCCCTGTTGGCACGTCTACTCTTTGAACTCAGCCCTTTTACAGCTTGGCCGAGAAGTCCTTGACATCGCGGCATCGCACATTCGACCCGGCATCACGACGGACGAACTGGATGAGATCGTCCATCAAGCTACAATCGAGCGCAACGCTTACCCGTCGCCTCTGAACTATCGCAATTTCCCGAAATCGGTATGCACGTAAGCAAACCGTTCTCCGCAGCTTTCACACAATATCAATAGCGTCTTCAGGTCGGTCAACGAGGTAATCTGTCACGGTATTCCGGACCAAAGAAAATTGCGCAACGGCGATATTATAAATATAGGTGAGTGGAGTCGTTTTCAGATTTTGATTTTCAGATTTTAATCATTCTGGCATTTAGATGTGTCTCTATATTTTGAAGGCGAGGAGCTTCGCAAATTGCAAAGTGGTGTACTTCTAATATGTAACGTCTTGGCAGGTTACCACGCTGATCTTAATGCGACATACCCCGTTGGTGAAATCGACGAAGATTCAAAGAAGCTGATTCGGACGAGCCGGGCCTGTTTAGATGAATCCATTAAGATTTGCAAACCTGGTGCATTGTTCCGCGATATTGGAAAAGTCATGCACGTCTTGAGAGCTCGATTCATTCATCACTTCTGAACTAATCTCGAAATAATCAGTGAGCCCATCGCTCGTGCCAACGGATGCGCGACGGTACGAACATATACAGGGCACGGCATCAATGACCTTTTCCATTGTTCTCCCAACGTCCCCCACTACGCGAAGAACAAAGCAGTAGGCACCATGAAACCTGGGATGGTAAGTAACTCAGATTAACGTTTGCCGATCAGAGATTGATTGACCAATTTTCTAGGTTTTCACAATTGAGCCTGTGTGTAAACTGATTGCCCGATTGGTCAGGGAAAGGCTAACTCGTTCCATTGTATAGATGATCAATTTTGGAAGTAACTGGGATGAGGTACACTGGCCCGACAATTGGACAGCAACGACGGTAGATGGAAAAAGGAGTGCTCAATTCGAGGAAACTCTTTTGTATGTTTTGCTCTTGGTTTGTACTGTTGGCTTTTCCTAACTGGCTTTCACAGGATTACGGAGACCGGTGTAGAAGTTCTAACCGCTGGGAAACCCTCTGAGCTACCGTAAGAACGGGTCATACTCCCTGCTAAGCGCGAAGCAAATTATGCACATCCCATTTCAAGTAGCTAACGTGGATGTACGTATGTAGTTATTGGCGCGTAGAAAATAGGAGCGTATTTTACGAATTAATCCCCTCGACCGTTCTTCGAACGATTCCTATTTATCTCGTCATTCAAGTCCAGCGTGGCGTTTGGAAATGGTTCCGCTCGATTGACCGCTGCGAGTCGTTCGACAGTTACACTATCCGAAAGGCTCTCTTTTCGAACTCGATGTCCCTGCCGAGAATAGACACCTTCATTAGAAATCGTCGAAAGGCCACGCAATCTTTGTAAATCCGCAAAGGAGCTTTGGCGGCTCTTCGGCTTTTGGTTGACCATAAGTTCATCCGTCGATGGAATCATGCCAACCACATTGTCGTAGTCGCCGGTGTCTTCATCATCAGATTCGTCTGGTGTCCCTATGCGACTGGATTCGTCACCAGAAAACCCATTCCATGCGCTCGTGCCTCGTTTGGCGCTCCGACTCCAACCGAATAGACGTTCATCGATCCATGTCATTGGATGTGTTAAGCCAAGGCCCTGTGCGTCAACTGCACCAGTACTGCTCTTTCGGCGCCAGAGCCCAGGTGTGCCCGTTGATGGGGGTGCACTGGCCGAAGGTACCAGAATGCGCCACTGAACTTTCTCGTAAGCATGAAAAACCATACGTATCCGATGAGAACACACACCTCATCGAAATCTTCATACAATTTGGGACCAAAGTCGTTGATCAAGTCAGCTACTTCATTAGATAGTTCTTCTCTAAGTCTTTTGAGTTGATCCAGAGAACGTTGTTGTCCGGGTACTAGGGCAACAACGAGTGGGCGCAAAGATCTACACTAGCAGATTGAGTGAAGGTCTCGATACCTACAATTTGAGGTACTCACTTGAGAACATCCATACCAGCTTCCCCAAATTTAAGGGCTGCATAGTTCATGAAAGGCAACGCCACAAATACTAAGAACGGGGTAGCAATCCTCCATGATATAGAGGCTTTGGCCCGGATAGCAATGTAAGTGGCGAGGAAGGCGTAGAAAGTGTAAAGAAGGGGGGCGACGCCGAGGGAGATAAGGACCTTCCAAGTGGCTAGAACGTCGCGTCCGGCGATTTTGACGACGGATGCAGCGAGAGCCTCTGTATAACATGTAAGGAGTGGCAACTTATGAGAAATCGTCCTGTACCAACCTTTCGCCTTCTTTCGCGATATTAATGATGCCAGGATGAACATAGGCCCGTTTAGAATGGTCCCAGGAAGAGATAGTATTGTCCAGACTATAAGAAGGCCAAGACGATATGTTAGCAAGCCCAACGTCTTCCACCCAGCCTTTTGGGCTCTCGGGACCTAACAACAGAACCAATGAATGTCAGGTATAATTCGGTGCCAAGGGAACTGACATGCCTGGTGATCACGTAGTCCTAAATCTCTCACAAGCCGATTATATTTGAGTACCCCCGACCTAAGCTTCTGCACACGTGGTTCATCTTTGAAATGGACATAACCTTCCAGGAGACGCTTGTTGAGTTCAACGACTTGGCCAAGGGTCAGATGTTGACCGGGAGTCTTATACAGGCGTCGAACTGCCTGTATGAGCTGTGACACGGTGGAAATTATGTTTAACTCAAGGCTGGAATGAGAGTTTAAAAAGACGGACCATCAACGTATCATAATCAGGAGCCCTTATAGTGACGGTTTTCAGCGCATCATAGATAAGATTGAGAAATTGCGCGACCGCTTCTCTTTTCCGTACACCCCCTTCTTTAAACATTTCAACGTACTCTGGAGGAACATCGAGGGCGCTGCCAAATTCAACCACAGCCCTCGACCTAAATCTATGGGCATGGAAATACGACAAGCCCACTGGTACGATCTTGACGCGAACATTAGGATCATTTGCCATTGCACCCAGGGCCATAACCGAAACGCCAGCTTTCAAAGGGAGCAAATCCGTACGATCATGACTACCACCTTAGCGCGAAACAGCCGTGAATTTTTGCTCTGATATAACCGACAAAGAGAGCCGCACCTTCTGGGAATATACCAATGCTTCCACCTTCATTCAAACACTCGTAAACATGACGGTACATTTCTTGTTGGTCGACGAAGGGCATTTTCTTGAAGTCTAGTCCTTTGATATCATCTTTCCGGAGTTCAGACACACGCTCCCTGATCTTCGACGATCCCTTTCCACTTTCACCACCGAATTCTCTTTTGATTCTCAGTTCGGTGTCCGAAATAACCTCGCTCACTTCAGCAACCAACGAACCGAGAGCTTTGGAGAGTAAGATTTGCATCCGAGGCTTTAATTCAGAAAGGAACTTCGTTTCCTCGCCTAAAACGAGACAGGGATCGTCCGGGGAGAGGTAAATGTGTCCTGTGGCAGGTGAAGCATAGTCTGCAGCTCGTGCAACGGGAACTTTGAAGGAACTCTGTAATTGGGCGCAGGATCGAAAACATGGTCGGCACTCACTGCTATTCATAAGACGAATTAAGAACCCGACAGCTTTCCTTTCCATGCTCTTTGCGGCAGCGAGGAATTGAACATGGCGGCGCGTTTCCTTGTAGACCTCCAAGGCCAAGAGAAGTGGGTCAAGAAACTATATCCGGAATTCATTGAACAAAGCATTTCTGAGCAACATATGAGCCAAAAGTACTTGATTGTTGTGCGGGGCACCGACAAATATCACTGGCCCATCACGCGGTATGTTGAACGCGCCTCGGGGCCGTATTTCGCGGAAAAATATCTGCGTAACAATCCTCCAGAAGAGCATTACAAGATTATAAGGAACCGGGCTCTTTGAGACGAGACTCATGGCGGGAGAAACAGGGTAGGACTGCAATGAATGAATGATGTCTGAGGAGCTTTTGCATGGGCCAACGATCACACAATAAATATAACAATGACAAACATCTGTTATTAGGGGGTGCGAGATAATCGCTCAGAGTCATATATCTTACACAACTGGTATACAACAATTGAAGGGAATATGTACGGCATGCATTCAACCAGGAGGAGTACGTGCTGTCCGACTCTGCGATGAGGTTGTGCTGAGCGTGCTAGATCTATATTGGAAAATGTCATGAAGCCTAGAAAGCTTGTCCTGCGTTGAAGAGCTTTCAGGACTTGTTCGCATAAAAGTCCTTTCTTCATCCGCAGGAGGTGATGTGGGTGCACCGTCATGGTTTGACTCCATTTCTGTACAGAGGCATTTTAGCGGAATTCACAAATAAGAGGATAAGGACGGACTAGTCAGAGTATCTGTAACGGCTGCATCCCTTTCAACATCCTCTGCAGCACGACTCGCCAAAGCACGACTAATATACTTCCGAAACGCAGTGCCTGTGGACTCCAGTAATTTATCCACACGAGGCTTTTTGTGCGGATACTGCTTTAAAAAATGATGAAGTTCTGTAATGCCTTCCTTGTGTAAGGCACCTGTTGTCTCGCTCGATATATGACCAATGATAACAAGCAATTGTGCTTCTGGGTCTGGCTCCTCGATGGCCGGAGAGAATCCAGTGTTACCGTTAGCCGATGATGAGCTTGGGCTTGTTCGATGGCTGGGTGAGCGTCGATGGGCGACAGAATTCGCAGACGATGTCGTTCCTTGAGGAGATAAGGGTCTACTGGACGTTGGTGAAACTGGTTGCGTAGCTTGCTCTGTAGAACCACCATTTCGTGGATCTGCACCAGGACGAGAGCTTGAGTTGAGAATCCTATACACGTAGGGGTATACAATTGTTGCAGATGGGTCATCGAACGCAGCTGAAAGCAAGTCATAGACGTCGTCGCCATAATGAGCTGGGAAGTTTCATCATAAGCTCGCTCTCCTGGAGATATGTTATAGCGACATCGCTTACCGACGACGTGTTGGATGATAACCTTGATTGTTCTCAAAGGCATATCACCACAAGGCACCTTGTTCGTCGCGCGCGCGCGCCATTCATTAGGAGGCACTGATTGCAAGAAGTGTTCTATGGCCGGGAAGAGTTCGACGGGATCCAACTTCAGCTCGCCCAAGTCTTGGGGTATGTTGCGTGCCAATTTCCAAACACACTTTAGTATAAGTTCCGCAACTTTGGCCTCTTTGGACTCAGGCGGAGTACCGTTACCCGGGAAAGGCTTCACTATCTGCAATAGAAGGGCAAAAAGTGCGCTGGAGAACAGTAAGAAACAGATATTCGCAATAGCTGTTATAACTCACCGGAAAATCGACATCCTTCTCCCCGTCGCGAACAACCTTAGAATTATCATGTTGATGAACCGTGATAAATCCTTCACTTTATTCACAGGACTAACATCGGTTTCAAGGAGTCTGATAGTCAATTCTTCCAAGAGAGAGGTCAAGATGTCCACAGTGAGGGTTTCCGCCAATAATGCATGGTCGCAAAAGTTGTTTAGTGTCTGAATCAAATGTTTGGCGAGCCTGAAATTCTCATCGGGTACAAGATTTTCAGGTCGCTCAAAGACATGAGCCATTTGTAGGGTGATGGTTTCTATCAGGCCTTCCGCATGATCGGCCAGCTCGCGATAGGGGATGGACTCAGGACCATCTTCTGGTCCAACCGAGAGTATCATCTGTATCTTCTTGAGGGCATCCACGCTGCGTGTAGCATCACTGCTGAGAATACTCGAAATGGTTATGGCAATATCTTCCGATGGTGGGGTATGCATGGCAAGCTCGGGTTCCTTCACCATGGGACTGGGTTCCTGATCGTTGCTACCATAGGAAGGAGCTGGCTCATCCATGATAGCCTCTTCACGCATGGCGGGCTGAGACAATGGAGCCGAAAACGTAGGTCGAGGGCGGCCAAGCTTTGATGGCAATAAACTTTTTGGCCGCGCAATGCCCTTCGGAGATCCAGGTATCACAACACTAGAGTTGTCGAGGGCTTGTGGTATCTGGGATGCACGCACAGGCGATTCAGATCGACCTGCACTGGACGCAGTTGGTGATCTGGAGCGTACAGTGTGAGCAGGTGAAGCCGCTCGTGCAAGACGCGATGCTCCGGGGAGAAGAGCAGGGCTAGCTGGTCGGTGTAAGGCAGCTATGCGTGAAACCAAGGGAGAACCGGGTCTTACGGTACCAGCAGCCGCGCGAGTGATTGCAGGAGCGACAATAGAGGAGGCAGGAAGTGATGTAACATCCTGTTTGTCGTGAGAACTAGGTCCGGGCACACGTCGCAGCCGCTCTTCTAGCTGCGTCTTGTCTTTTGGAGGGAGTGGACCCACCAACGACCACACCTTTTCCCCAACAAGAGTGAATGCCTCGCTGTGACGTCACCAGTCAGTACAACAGCCCCTCTGAGAGAGAAAGTAATACCTCAATGCACCAAGAGCAGATTTCCGAACGGCCGAATCTTTATCTGAAATCATCGATGCAATGGTTGGGAAAGCCTTGGAAGGCTCACAAGCACCCATGCCCGATTTTTTCAGGATACCCGCAATTTCATCGAGCGCTCCTTGACGAGCCTTTGCGACCTTTGATTTGAGCCCATAGTCTAGGAGCAATTGGAACACGCGGCTATATGCGTATACTTTTGGCAGCATCCTGATGATTTGTTGGACTCGGCCTCGAACTTGCTCCCTGGCGTCCCCGAGCTATGGATGGGAACATTAGTACACAAGGTTTAAATGACAATACCAACGAACCTTGAATATCATTGTTGGAATGAAGCAAAGTGCTTCCCCGTCTGTCAGTTGATAGTTGACGGTGCGGAGGAAAGCGAGTACAGCTTCAACCACATCCAAGCACTTCGATATCAAGTTGGGCTGAGGCTCGTGTGCCTT
This sequence comes from Tephrocybe sp. NHM501043, assembly GCA_018855915.1. Classification (NCBI taxonomy): domain Eukaryota; kingdom Fungi; phylum Basidiomycota; class Agaricomycetes; order Agaricales; family Lyophyllaceae; genus Tephrocybe; species Tephrocybe sp. NHM501043. The sequence continues at coordinate 127,383 of JABCKO010023770.1, forward strand.
TATAGAGACATACTTGAGCGGCAAGTCGAGGTTAGCCAAACAGACAGTTTCAACGTTCTCATCGGCGTTCTGAGCGTTGAGGTAAAAATCGCTCATTGTTCCGAGGCCGTTTACGTGATCGTTAACAGCATTGTGGTCGTGACTGAACAGTCGTGAAACAAGCTCCTTTGACGCATGTGGCTCCATCTGAGACTGCAAAAGGTCTGCAAGGTCTTTGCGAGTTGGTCCTCCCTCGTTTATCCATTTTTGTGCATCCTTGCCACATCTTGCTCTCTTAGCATCCAGATTGTTCCCAAAGAACACCAGTGGAGGGGCAGGAGACGGAGACAAGGGGCCACCAGTTGGAGTGTTTCCCTTAAGACCACCAACGGCAGGCTTTGTACGGGAAGAAACGGGTCCTTCTACCGGTGTCTCTAACCGAGACTCGGGGCGAGCCGTTCGTTGTGGCAGCAAACCACGAACACCAAGTTTGGGTTTCGTGATGGGAGGAACATTGGAAGGTGGTGGTGACTCTGGAGGTGGGTTGCGTGAAGCTGCAGGAGTAATGGCGGCCGGTGGTGAGGTAGACGCCGCCTTCGAAAGTGGGGCAGGTCCAGAGGTCGCAGGTTGCGCTTCCTGTCGTGCCGCCTGAATTAGAGGGACAGCACTTGCGCGCGAGGCAGGTTTCAGCGAATTGGTCTGGTGTAAGACAAAATCAAAACCCGCGCAAGAAATCAAAGTTGGTAACAAGGTTTGTGCACCCTTCCGAACATCGCTACTGCGATCGTCAAGAGAAGCGATCACAGGAGGGGCCCAGGATTTCAGGTCCAATGAAGATGATGGAGGGTGATCTTTGAACCAGTCAGCCAACCAACCAAAGAGTGCGCCTTTCTGCATAGGATTGGTGGCCTCCATGGCAGTTGCCATACCAGGAACCATTGCGTCTATGCCCTCGCAAGCAGTGGCGATGGAAGTCAGCACTTGAAGCGCGGCTGCACGAATAGGGGCTTTCTGATCCGCCAAAACAGCACATATCGGTGCGGTGAAAAGGCGTGCATGTTTCTCGAACGGTTTACCCATTCCTAAGGATATGCGGCTTATGATGTCAAGCGCTGAAGTCTGGACCGCTTTGTTCTGGTCAGCTAGCCGCGCTTTAAGTACCTGGCCGATTTCACCTAAGCAAAAGCAATGTGATTAGATGCCTGCTCACAGGAGCGAAAATTAAATATCTACCCATGCTCCCTTTAAGGCGTTTGTTGCTGCCTTGGTCCAAAATTGCTTGCAGTGTTTCAAGCGCCTCTTTTCGAGTCTTCCATGCGTCATTTTTAGCATCTGCCAAAATCGAAGTACCCTTCAACAAGCCATCTAGTTCAACTCTAGGGAACAGATCGTCCAAAGGGTCACCCTGTTGTGCCTTGCCGCCCGATCCAGGTGCAGAAGATATCATGGCGAGGTCGGCGGATGATCGATTAGGCTCTGGGGCGGGAGTGCCTTCCACTTTGTCAAACTCAGAGGTGATGGTGTTCAGTAACTGCGGGTTCAGATCTTCCAGGAAATCCTTGATACCTACATTGGTGAAAGTGAGCAATTGTCTGAACACTGTATTCAAAGTCCTTACTGGATCCAGCAAACAGCTTGACTGTGACAAGCGTTTTTGTCGCGCTAGTGCGAACGGTAGCGTTGGAATTCTGTAGCGCAGATTTTAAAAAATCGATGAGACTTCGGAGGGCCAGACCGGCTATGCCAAACTCTGTCAAAGCAGTATTTATCCAAGTTATCGCATCTGCCAAGACTTTTGGGGCCTTTTGCTTGGACAAGGGCTCATAGGCTATGAACGATGAGCACTGTGGTGGACTTAGGGGATGCGTGGAATAAATACCTTGATTCAAAACGAACTGCAGAGAGGTTCGCTCTGCAAAAATCAGCAATGTATCACCAGCCGGTTTCTTCAGTTTCATGTCGCCGAGTTTCTCAGTGAGATGCCCAATACTCAAGGCTGGACAAGACCTGCCAAAAGTCGGACACTTTTCGGCAAGAAGGCCAAGGATGGCATATACTTTGGTCGAAACCTGCACATATCGTTAATCGCGAGCTGAAGAGTTGCTGTTTGGGAACGTACTTGAAAATTCTTCTCGTTCCAACATTTCTTCGATAATGCTCTCACAAGAACTTCCGCATCAAGGGTATCAACTTCTCTGTCGACCCATGTGGTCAATTCCTCTAGTGCAGCTAATCGAGTCTTCCAATTGCCATCGCCCAGGCCTGATATCATGGAGGCAGGCAAAGTTTCAGAAGCAAGGAGTTCTGCATCTTCCGGAGTATGTTTGTATTTAAATGCATCAAGGGCACTATTTGGAACTGCGGATGCTGGTTTTGCATTTTTGGGCGGTGCTACCGCCGGTGTGGGCTTTTTCGGAGCTGAACTTGATAAAGTGGGTGGTTTCTTCTGCTCAAAATGCATCAGTCAATGCCACAGGTAGCCATGTGCAGAAACTCACAATAGCCTTAGGAGGAGGTTTAGGTGCTGGCTCCTTGACAATCAGGGCATCGTTTTCTTCAATGGTCGGTTTAGACACAGGTGCCTTCTTAGGAGATGTAGCCTTCACAGGCTGTTGAACAGGAGGCTTCTGTGCGACGGGTTTCGACACTCCGGCTTTAGCAGCTGTACACTTGACTGAGGCCTTCTCGTATGCTTCCTTGACTTTGGCTTTTCTTACGTCCGCCAAAGCATCCATCACCGCAGTCAAAGGTCGCTCGCCCACCATCTTCATCAAGGTTCCAAGACAAGTAGCCGCTTCATTTCGTGCACCCTCAAAACCATCTTCAAGCAAGTTTGCCAATAGATCGGAAATTGGTTTGACCTGCACAGGTGGGATGGGCGAAGGGGAGGTTGCAAGACATCTACTGAAAAACTTGAGCGTGCCTTCCTTGACCTGAGGATTTTTCGATTTCATGGCTGGTTCAAGATCAGGAATCACGTCGGAGAGTGTAGTCTACACATTATTGGTTAGCAAGTCAAATCAATGAAGTGTCTCTGAGAACACTCACAGTGGCAAAAACAGCATCCAACGCGTTTCCAATGGCATCCGTAACAGTAGCCTTTCTTTCCTTCAGTCTCTCTAACATCAAGGGGACTACACCTTCTCTGTACTTCCCAAAAGCGGTCATCAACCCTTTCGCAAGTTCTTCGATACAGGATGATGCCACCATGACACAATTGATGTTTGCATCCCCAGACACTCGAGACGCAAGGGACTTTGCCAGTTCACCAAGTTCGGGTGCATCTTTCATTCTGGGGGTGGAAGCCAACAACGTCAGTAGCTCGTCAAGAGCTTCCTTGCGTTCTTTCCATTTCGAAGACTTGAGTGCCGTTTGAAGACTTGGTGAGAGCTTGGACACAATATCGACAGGTTCTGCAAGGGCACGTGGATCGAGGTTGATTTCTGCGAAATGAGCACAATCACTAAGAAGAAAACATGGAACATAAGATACCTTCAGGTTCTGCTCCAGGAATATCGCTCGTCTGTTCGTCGTTGGCTTCAAAGATCTCTGCCTCGCGAGCTTGTTGACGTGTGAGCCTATCGGGCTTGAGTGTGCCCTTGCCCTTGCCATCATTCTCCATAGACTCAAAAGCTTCCTTCAATTCTTTCACCTGAACAGGCTTCAGTTCTGCTAGCCATGGTTCGATTCCGGTGCCGAGGTACTGATACAAGACGTGCGTGAGGGTCGTCCCTTCCGCTCTGACTGTCTTGTCGCTGTGGGAAAAGATCTTGGGCAACGCTTTGAGCAGTTGAGGTACAGGCATCACTTGAACGCCGAATACGCTGTTGGTTCCTGTCAGATTCGGACCACGACGCGTATGGCATGCAAGGACATGAAACATGGAGCGTAGCCTGACTGTCACATACCGAATAATTTCTTTCAATACGATAACGCACCCTGCCACTGATTTAGGTTGCTTTGCCCCAAGTCCAGGGAGTATATCGGCCTAGAATAGGCGTAAGAATGAGATATGTGCTACATGTGAGGAGCACACCTATACAACGTACCACAACCCCTGCACCTCCATTCTCAACTTCGACATATTGCAGTGTCAGCTCCAGAGCCTGCGATTTTGTCCCTGCTCTCGTTGAACCGAAACATTTATCGACTAGAGCCGGCATTACAGCCTCACGGGTCTTCGCAGCAGTTTCTCCTGCAAATTTGACCAATGCCACCAAACATTCCACCCCTTTCTCCTGTGCAACCGCATTGGAGTCAGTGGCGATTTTCTTCAGTAGATCGGGGTTGTTGATGTAGGGCTTAAATGCGGGATCAGTGTCGGAAGCGGTGGTTTGGAAGGTTTTGACAAGAGCTTCATAAGCGCTGACGCGAGCTTTCCAATTTTTGTGGGCAATGCGGTCGGTTATGGGTAGGAGGGAGAAGTCCTCTTCTTGAGGAGGTGGGCCATCCATACCCTAAGGACTGAATCGACTTGAGAGTTAAGAAAACGCGTGCGTGTTGACAGTTGCGTTGAATCAAAATCTTGATATCTGTCTATTCACACAAAATAACGACACGTGACAAGTATATTCAACAAAACCTTCCTGCTAGTCGCGCACCAACCAACTCGACAACTTCGAGAACCCGTTGTGTATCATCCTCCACTACAACCGTCCCTTGCTTCTTTTGCAGCTCCAATGTTTGAAAGTGCCGGTTGGCTGCGGCATCTCGGTCTTCTGACATACCTAGGTTGTGGTAGATGACTGATAACAGATATTGAACATGCACCAGGGAAGCATTAATCTCCAGTGTCTTATAATCGTCCTCAGCCATCTTGACATAGGGAAGCGCATCTGCAAGCACTGCGTCTGCGATCAAAGTCAAAAATTGGTGCTGGCACAGATTGTGAAATACACACCTGCAGAGCCACCAGACGCAATCATACTTCGGGCAAGAGTAAAACATGCAAAAGCCCGCTGCTCAAGGTCATTCCCATTTATGATCTAACACAATCGTTAGCTCTCTGACTGCGTCGTATGAGATGAAAGTATTTACCTGCGGCATTATCTCCTCGAGGATTTTCTGCGATCTTTTTGGTAAATGAAACTCTATGGTGATGTCAGCCAATAGGATCACTCCTGTTCTATAGTCGTTGAACCGTGTTAGAAACTCTGACTGCCAGAGCGATTTCAGCAGCTGTTCGATAGAAGACGTGGCTTGATCACATCGCTGTTTCATGTTCAACTGAGTGCACCCATGGTAGGACTGGAAAGAAAACACACCCGCAATTCAATTACGTCGTATAAAGGATCCCGGATCTTATCCACTAAACTAGACCTTGAATCATGTGTATATGCTCTAGGATTGTAATCCCCTAGCGGACGGCGTGGAACGAGGTATTCCCGGAACAGACGATCCTGACCACTTCACAAGTCAACATGGTCGATGAGGCATCTGATAAATATTGATGGGTAAAACCTACCGACGGGTAGCACGTAAAGCAAGAATATGCCAAATCTCGTTTGCCCAGGCTGCGTAGTCACTCATAGTCAGACCACGCCAGACGTCGGGTTCCATCAGCATTGCAATTGCTTCATGGTACAACCCTTGTCTTGCCTTCTGCTTTATATCTCAGAAGCTAATTGCTGGGAATTATGCAAGGCACCTACATGATACGACCTGTTGAGGAGCATTGTGATTCTATTGTGGTCTTCTGTGCCTGGTTGGGTGAAGGCCAGTAAAATGGACTCCTCCAATGAAGCAACTTGAACACAACCTGTACCCATTGAGTAAGAATGCATAGTTTGCAATTCAACGTACACACCGATAGCATCCCATACCACAGACTGAACGGCGTGCGATGCCCATTGTTCTTCTTCGAGCAATGGTGCACCTTGAGCCTCTAGCCAATTATCGTAGAGCCCAGCTGCTTCGCTGATCTTGGAAAATGCTGCACTCATAGGCTGGTCCTGTTCACATATTAATTCCGAGATCAATATTGATGAACGAAAAGAAGCAAAACATTTTGGGTGTCTAAAAGCTTTTTGACGTCGAAAAGGACTTCGAGGGGATGTAAATCTGGTTGTAACTCGTTCAAGGCCGACTTTCTGCCGGGAACAGTCGAAGGCAGACGATGCAGCATACTGTAATTTATCAGTCACCACCAAGAAGGGATAAGAAAGATCCGACCTGATGCAATGTTGCAATACTATCTTATCTCCACAAGTACGAGCAACGATAATAGCCTCTAGTAGAAACTGGAAGGAGGTGAATATGCTGGTGGAAGGGAAGCGTCGGAAATGACGGGCCCCACCTTACGCGCTGCTGTCACTTCATTGCGCAGATAATGCATTCGTGCCATATTTAGTAAAGCATGTTGTCGAACTCCTCTGCGGTATGGATGACCGATTTGAGGCAATAGCTAGTAAATCGTTTAAAAACTTACGAATCATTGCTCTCGTGGAAATGTTGTTCAAAAAAACGCCGGAGATGCTCTGTCGCAATGTTCTCGTCACCGGTGAGGTTTCCCTTCTCCCACCTAATGGAAATCTTTAAGGTTACACAAAAAAAAAGAAAGAAAAAAAAAACAGGCGCCTACGCTTCATAAGAATCTGGTTTCGCCCAGGATTTCTTGTCTGCTTGGGTCTTAAAGATCAGCAGCTCAGCTAAGAACGCGACTTTAACAACACGAGGGGTTATATGAAAGTTGAATCAACCCACAATTGCTCAGCTGATCTTTCACAATAGTCTCATAACCAGCACACACATCGCCCAGACACCAGGACTGATAATCCATCTGGAGTTTTACAACACCAGAGAAGGACAGTTTGATGAAGCTGACAAAACATCGTCGCGTGAAGTAGCCGAAAATTGAACGACGCATCTGCGGTTTTGAAATTTATAAGATAAAGTGGTAGGGAACATGATGTTTACCAGGACCGGTGGTTCCTACATGAAGCTTTCAGCGCTGAAGGAACGTTGTAAAACGAACTCCACTGACGTCTTCATTCTTTTCGACAAAAAGTGCCGGAAGGTCTGATAGAGGACAAGTTTAGCAAGATTAAGATGCTCGATTGAGAGTGTACGCACTTCCAAAGTAATTGGTGATTTGGTCAGCGTTTGTTAAATCATTGTGCTGCACGTCCATAAAGTCGAGATGTGAAAGACGATCCTCGAATGTGCGACGTACAACGGATTTGATAGCAGATATCATGCGTCTAGACTTTTCTGAGTCAGCGCTCGGTCCCCGACAAATGGTTTGCATGAGGTCGTGGTGGAGCATGGGTCGGGAGACCTGCATAAAATATGTAAATGCATGGGCGAAAGATGTTAGTTCAATCGTGCCACCTCGGAGATCTCGTTGAGAAGTATGCGATACAGGTGAAGCAGAAAAGGAGGAGGGATGTCTTTGCAGTCAGGTTCCCTGAAGACGAAGACCAGAATTGTCAGTAGATCGACATGATGAGGCCGGAGAACATGGTCAGTGGGAGGAGGCGCGTCGTCCATCACTGGTATGGCGTTCGAAATATCTAGCCTGTCGTCCGTAGTATGCAGGCAAGCAAGTTATCAATAGTTCAATTTAGGTTCTTCAACGCGTCAAAGAGGAGGATTCGATTTATGCCATACACAACCACACATGTTTAGTTGCCGATACCGGCTTCAATAATTTTGCAACTCACTTGCGACTGTTCCAGCACGATAGAGATGGCCGTCAAGCAGAATGGAAAACGATCCGCAGCATCGTCACAGGTACGCTGATGTGAATTTATTCATCGTGCTTTACTCAGTGAATAATCTCAGGGTCCTTCCAAAAAACGCAAACTTTCCTCAAAACCTGAATCTCAACCAGGACCGAAGAAATATAACATCAAGCCCAAGGAAAGGGGAAAGGAAAAGCTCGCTGATCGCGGGACCATACCGATACCCGAAGATGACGATGCAGATATTGACTTGTCTGACCAGGATTTGGAAGTTCTTGAAGAATACGGAGGCGCTGCGTCTTTCCTGAGTTCTCTGGATAGGAAAGGGATATCCAGGCACGTTGCAAGCTCCCTATCTACAATTCACACCTCTTATCTTTAGGATTGCTAGGAGTAAAAAAGAGACAGACCGCCTGCATCGTCTCAACAAGCCCGTCAGGAAGGCAATACAAGACGATGACCTGCCTTCCATAGATTCAGATGACGAAGATGACGGCCAATCCTTTGGAAGCTCAGACGATGGGTCCCTTTCTCTTGATGACGACGCTCTATCCTCTGCAACTGACGAAGCCTCGGATGCTGAAATGGACTACGAAAAGGCTCCGCGAAAGCGCCGCCCTTCTTGGGAGCCAGAAGAGAATAGAGGTATAAAGGGTTTACCTATCAAGCTTCCGAGTGGCGACGTCCGTTCTACTGGGAAGATGTCCTTTGCGCTTGCCGCCAATGCCGCTGAAGACAGTCCCGAAAATGAACCAGATGAATCTGAAGTGGAAGAGCCTCCACAAAGAATCGATGATGTTTCTACAGGGGCTCGCTTTGGTCGGCCAGCTGTAGTTGATGTTGTTTCCAACAAATCCAAGGCGGCGCGTATACATGGCGCGAAGGAGCAACTAGCAGGCATATGCCAGGAAATTGTTTCGGACCCCGAGAATAGTGTGTGTAGTTATTTTATAAAAAACGTTATACGCGTCTAATGAACTGATTTTGTAGCTCGGCTTGTTGAGACGCCTTCACACATTCTCCCTGCCCGAAATCAGCACACCATCCCATCCAGAGCCTGTTTCGAACGATTCAGTCATTAGGAAGCTCGCAATCCTCTCACAGCTAGCTGTATTCAAAGATATTATACCCGGTTATCGGATTCGAGCTTTAAGCGACAGGGAGAAGGCCGAAAAAGTCAGCCAGATGGTAGCCCGCACAAGAGATTGGGAGCAAGGACTAGTAATGGTGTATCAAACATACCTACGGTCCCTCGAGGCTGAGCTGAAAGGTACGTTCTATCACAACTATGATATTTGGTATAAAGTCAACTGGTATAGCCCGTAGTGATCTGGCGGACATAGCGCTAAAGTCGATGTGCACCTTGCTGAAGGAAGTCACGCACTTCAACTTCCGCACTAATCTCATGAGCTGCATCGTCGCTAGATTGAGTAAAAAGTCGTGGGATGTGGTACGTGCCTGGTCACCCACCCACTTCCAATGCACTTCCTAACACTAATTATCTAGTCCTCCGATCTATGCCTGAACACTCTTATACATGTGTTTCGGGAAGACCTTACCGGTGTAGTTTCACTGGAGATCGTAAGGCTAATGAACCGCATGGTCAAGGAGAAAAGGTTTAACGTTCACCCAGAGGTGCTATCGTGCCTACTTCACCTGCGGCTTAAGACGGAATTGAGTGTTCGTGCTTCTGACACTGCAGTGGACAAGCCACAAAAGAGCGAGTCTAGTAGCAAGGCAGCCGCTCGACGGGCAAAAGGAAAAAGCACAGAGTTGCCGCATCTCAGTAAAAAGGCGAAGAAGGCTCTGAAAGAGAAGAAGGAAATCGACAAAGAGTTCCGGGAAGCGGAGGCGGAAGTTGACAAGGAGGAGCGAACAGTTACGGTGAGCCTACTTTTTATTTGACTTCTAATATATATATATTAAAAAATCCCTTACTAGCAAACCGAAACATTGAAGCTTCTCTTCGTTCTCTACTTCCGAATCATTAAAAACCCAAAACCAACTCCTCTTCTACCAACGGCGCTGCACGGCATCTCAAAATTCGCACATCTTGTCAACATCGACTTCTTCAAGGATCTCATGGCCGTTCTTAAAGAACTGATCTTGAGGGAACCGGATCAAGACGACGATAATAATGGCGTTGATCCCTCCGTCACAACTGCTAGCAACATACGACATCGACTTCTCTGCATCGTTACAGCTTTCGAGCTTCTATCAGGACAAGGCACGTTTCCCACTTGACTTTGAAACCACGCTTTTGACATATATATCGATCACAGGAGAAGCTTTGAACATCGATTTGAGCGACTTCATTTCCGCGCTGTATGCGTTGATCCTCCCGTTGAGCCTTATGGCAGATATAGACGCCGTCCCGCCATCCCTAGCTACGGGAAGCAGGCCAGCAAAGACACACTCCGTGTCTGACATGTTGTTCCGGACCCTTAATATCGTGTTTTCTCCGAGATCGCTGGGGGCTGCAGGTCCTCCTGGTCGTTCTGCGGCTTTTGCGAAGCGCCTTCTCAGCGCATCTCTTCACTGGCCGCAGGCGACGGCACTGCGAGCGCTCGAATTCGTAGGTGGCCTCGTTGCCAAGGATCCCAAGCTTGAAGCTCTTTTGTCATCGAAAGATAGGACCTTCGATGGTATCTACCGCGCAGATTTGGACGACCCCCAACTTTCGAATCCGTTCGGGACTTCATTCTGGGAGCTCCATGCCTTGCGAAAGAAGCACTGGGATGGAAGAGTCAGAGCGGAAGCGGAGAGGATCCTAAACACTATTCGTGCCTAAGGGGAACTCGGGGATTTGATCAAGGCTTGATATTATACATACTATTATGACTACATAGCGGATACACATACAAAATAATAAGGCTAGTAAGACAGCGATGATGTAAAGCTCGACGACGATCCATAATAAATGTTCCAGCTCAACGTACGTTCGTCAATACGGAGTCGTTGTACAAAAAAGTTCCCAAGCCGGAAGGGACTCTTAGAATGGCATGGATGTAGACATGGCGTGCCGTGTGTGAGGGCTTAACGCGGATGAAATCGAAGAATGCGCTGTCGACCGTGTGGACGTGGGGAAAGTCGAGTTTGGGTAGCCTTGATAGGGGGTAGGTTGAGGAGGATGGGCGGCCGGCGGGGTTGATGATGTAGGTTTTGTCATGGTTGCCCAGCGGATGAGCTTGGCAGATGGTATTGAGCCCATGCTGCGATCCAAGTCATAGATAAGGTACAGCAGGGTTTCATCGTCGACAATGATTTCTTGCGTGATTCTGGTGGGCACAGCTGTACAGATGGAGAATGAGATGATGTACAATGAGCACATGGTCACAACGCGACTCACAGGCATCAAGCCATCTGCATCGACTCAGCGTTGACTCGGGCAGAATGGCATTGACGGTCCCCATTTCGATGTTGGAGACGTCAAGAGCACCCATCACCTCGGACGTGCACAAGCTGTTGGTGTAGACTCTAGTGATACATTTGCCAGACATGTTCCACACCCTAGATAGCGAAACGGTCGCAAAAAAACCATCTTGACCTGATGCCCCACGGATGCCATCTTCTGCTGTGATACACAGACGAATTTGCAAGGTAAGGGCTCTTCGTTCAGAGGGTGGAGCTGACATCAGGGCATCAAGTTTGATTGAGAGCGGTACCATGCCGTCTGCTGCAAAGCATATGGACGTAGCACGGCTCGGTGACTGTGGGTACGAGGGGTACGCGCCCATGGTTGAAACACGTTCTGAGGGTGGTTGTAACGCGATCGGCTTGGAGGAATACGAGTGATGATGTCCTTGGTAGGCGTTGAGGGAGTAATGGGTATTTTGGATGGGAAGCTGATCATGAGAATGGAAACCAGCCATGTCTACCGGGTATACGGACAAAGAATTGGGCATGGAGGTGGAATACACCTCTGGTGAGGCATAAGGGGAAACGGAGTCTTTCGACGGGGGAGAATGTGAGCCGAATGCATAGCCACTTGTGTACTGCCCAGGAGTCGGAGGGAAATCGCTCTGAAGTTCCGGAGGAGAAAAGTCGGGTGACGCAGAGTTAGACGAGCTGTCTGTCTCATCAAAGTCCAAGGAGATCAGCGAGCCATCTTCGAGCTTCACAGGTGTATCCGCAGCAGGCTCTTCACCACCAGCGACAAGATAAAACTCTGGAGACAATGAGGGGGCGGAACACAGCGGGGTGTGAGCGGAAGATGATACGGACCTGGTTCTCCCTTCCACATATTTCTTAGGACTTGGATGTGGCTTGCAACCTGCTTTTTTGACCTGTCGATGCCAGCCTTGTGGAGGTAATCGACGAGAAACTGATTGCGCCATCGACTGCGTCCTCGCGACTGGGAATAAGTCGCCCACGGTGAGTCCCAGTATTCGCGGAGACCTGAGAAGATGAAGATCTTTGAGTGGGAAGAGAAGGAGAAGAACCAGTGGTAGGTACCTTTTACAAATATTTTTTCGATGCTTTCGGGCCATACTTCAGTGCCGCTGCCATCTTTGAGGAGTTTGCGGTGCTTGCGTTGGGGGGTGAGGGAACTTGTTGGTGGCTTTGAGCGAGAGGACATGGCTTGAGGGGGCAAAAGGGCAGAAAAAGACGAAACCCGGTGGCTTAAATACATGGCCCGGAGCTATGTGGTCGGGCGAAAAGACCACAGCGATAGCCATGAGATGCGATCGTGAGATCCGAGATCCGGGACACATTAGGAAGGTGAGGACCATGCACTGGGAGACTGTTGGCATTACCATCGCCCAGATCTCATCCTCATCTATGCATGCGCACTCGACAATCGACTGCACTCGCCCCCAGCTCCCCGCCCTCCCCATACCACCCGCCCCGCCTGCGGGCACCAGCCCTGCCCTTTGTACCTGCCAAATTGGGCCATGGCTCGAGGGGAACAATGCAGCGGCGCAGACTGACGGCCGATCTTATTGTCACCCAGATCTGGCGGAAGCAGATTCGGAGCCGTCTTTATTTGGAAGGTGAGACCCCGGCCCACCTGATATTGGAGATTGCCCAAATGGGGAACTGTGAGAGCCACCTCCTCCTGCTTACATAGCTACCACACGTCTTCACCAATGTCCTCTGCTCAATCGCTGACCCAGAAATGGCTGCGCCACAACGTCCAGCCATACCCTCACCCAGACCGCGTCTATACTGACATCGACAATCTCCTCCTGCGTTTCCCCACTCTCCGTCCAAAGTCCGACATATACAGTAATGTACTCCTTCCAGCCTCTGTTCGCCACGCGTCTGACACATACAACCAGCGTTCGACGATGGCCGTACACAGCTGCTCCTCTGCGCTCACGGCTTGCTCCCCATCTCCTTTCGTGGCGCGTCGTATAACATCCCTGTCGCAATCTGGCTGACAAGAGACTATCCCAACCAACCGCCCCTCGCATATGTCGTCCCCACAAACGACATGCTTGTCAAAGCCGGTAAGTTTGTCGACGTCAGCGGAAGGTGTGAAATCGAATACACTCAGAATTGGGCACGCAAGAGTGAGGTATGTCTGCATTGTATTATTTCCTGCCGTCTTCGTATCGATCAACTCCCAACAGGGCTGCAATCTGGTCTCTCTCACAGAGGCAATGCAAGATCAGTTCTCCAGAGAGCCTCCGGTATATGCCAAGCCTCCAGAACCTACATCGCGGCCCACTGCTGTCGATGACCCTCGCAGTAGACCACCGCCGCCTTTACCATTATTGCAACCAGCCACACTTCCAATTCAACCGATTGTCCCCGATCGACCTGTAATTCCCCCCAAACCTGTCCCAACAGCAGCCTATTTGCAACCCGGTACCCAGCGTCAAACGGCAACTTCACCCAAACCCGTATGTTATTCTAGCCCCACTCGACTATCACATGTGCTCACAAGAATCTGAAGGATAACTCTAGGCCACATGGAGCCACACCGGCGCGCCCACCACCACCACCACCTCAATATCGGAGTGTCTACGCGCCCCAGACAACGCCCCCGGGATATCCCATACCTGAAAGTGGAAACGCATTCATCCCCCATCCAACACAGTCGTCCTACCATAATCCTCACGCTATTGTTCCTCGGCAAATCAATTTCCCACATAGTCCGCCTCCTCCTCCACCCCCACCACCACCACCCCCTACTTCGATCATCGCACCAGTGACTTTATCCTATTCTGCACACCAAACCCAATCAGCTCAGTCAGAGACTCTGATCGCTCAACCGATTCGGGCGCCCGTAAACCTCCTTGATGAAGATTCTCCGGATACACCTCCCAATACCATACCGGTCTTTGCACTGCCTCCGCCGCCGCGTCCACCGAACCCGGAGCTACTCCGTTTGCACGAACAAGTGCATCATAAGCTAACATCGGAATTAAGTTCCCTATCTCAGGCACTGGCTCTTGACGCCGAGCGCCTGCGCGCTCACCAAACGGATCTCCTAGCCGGTGAGCCAGCCGTCCACGACGAGATGGCGCGTTTGGAGGCTGTGCGGGACGTGTGCCGGAATGTCGCCGGTAGAATCAATGACAGCGTCCGGCAGGCGGAGCTAAACATAGCGGAACTTCGTCGTAAAGGTGACCCCGAAGTGGATGAGCTCATTTGTTCCACGACTATTGTTCACAATCAGTGACTCTTCCTTCTTTCCACGGGCCCCACGCGCTGTCTCACCAAATTTTTTTAGACTCATATCCCTGGTTGCGGAAGACAACGCAATTGAAGATACCATCTATCATCTACATCGGGCACTGAATTCCGGACGTATTGATCTTGAGAGGTTTTTGAGAGCAAGTATCGATATTCTATGTTGCTCCCATGTTGACTGATCTTAACAGAATACGCGCCTACTGGCTGAAGAACAGTTTATGAAGCGGGCTCTGATAGAAAGAATCCAGGCGGGAATGCCAATGGGGATGTCAATAAGCTCCGATTGGTCTTGAGTTGTATGTAGTCAATGTGTAGACCAGGAACCAAGCTGGACTAATTAAGCCACCCCATTCAGTCCTTATTTATCACCTACCCCTGAGCGCTGAGCTCCTCGAACTCATCATTGCCTTATTGGTCGTCGTTTTGTGTGTGTTCTTTTGGAATTCTTGGAGTCTGGGATGTGTATATTTTCCTGCATGTTCCAAACTTATGCGATACGTCTCACGATTTGAAGAGTTTCCGGATTGCGGCCCGTGGATGAGTGCGAAATGGTGTTGAAGTTTTGCTATGTAGATCTCTTTTAAGACATTCAGTCTAGGCTAGTGTGATCGTGAAAATAGATAGACGTAAATATATGAGATCGAATAATCATGTTAGAGACGTGCGACGTAAACGGAAGTACGAAAGAGACGCAAAAGATACATGTAACACAGTGAAACCATATGTGGATGAGAAGAAATTGTCAGAAGAGATACGTACGTAGGACCGGCCGGCTTGAGGCGTCCGCGTCATCCCTTCAGGTCTGGTTGAACCACTCTGTGACCAGCACTCCCGACCCACCGCCATACTCTCATTTCATCACCTCCTTCGATCTCTTGTAGGTTGACTCTCACATTCGCATTTCCTTCCACGACACGCTCGACCTGATTCCATAGACGACTTCGGGAGGCCACGGAGTGGTCGTCCTGAAGGATCAAGTCACGAAGTTGAAGTGACGAGAGATAAGGTAACGGTGTCATGACAGGATCTGTGTGATGGGCAAGCTCTTGGTTACGCAGAGTATCAAGCGCAATTTGCACCAAACCCGCAACACGCGCAGTCTCAACGCGTTTCTGAGCCCTGAGGGTGAATATATACAACACGACAAGAGCGAGAGCAATCGATACTGAATGGTAAATGTTAGTAATAAGCGGCCACAGTAAGTGAACATTAAAGCCTCACTCAGAATATGAAAGCGCCACTGGGCCCATAGTTCTCTGAACTTGACAGTTATGATGCAATCCCATGTCAAAGATGGCGTGGTGTGAGCCACATAACGATGGTTTCTAAAGGGAATGAGCGAAGGGCTGGTAGGAAAGCTGAAAAAGAACCTACTCGTGATCTTCCCCTATGATGACCCCGCCCCATTGGATCAGCTGTTGGATGGCTTCATTGAAAGTATCGTCGAAAACAGGCAAAAGTTCGGGCTAAACAATATTCAGTTAGGATCAAGCTAAGAAATATTTCGATATCCCAACTCACAGGTGTTTTCTTTTTCATCATCTTCCTAAGACTTTCCAACTCCAAACCCCATTTTTTCGCGCTGCCACCATCAACATCAACAACATCCTCTTCTGACACTTTGCCGCCGGCACATAAACGTTGCCCCCTTTCCTGTCCAAGCAACGATTCCACAGCCTTGCCAAGGGCTCCAATGTTTCGCTTTCTTTTCGGGTCCTCAATACAGCGCGGAGGGAAAGCAACACTGCCGAAACCTGGTAAACCATCAAAAACAGCCGCTAGTTTCCGTAGGAGGCCAGGTGAATGCGAAAAATGGGAGACTTCCGAGCGGTGTGGTGTAGGTGAGGCCGGGAGAAAGAATAGCAGTGGATGTGATCGCAACATGAATCCACGATCACAGACAACGCTGGTTTCAATGCATTGCGCATGATCTGGACACGGCGTACAACTATCTGGAGGGGACCAAAAACCCGGAGTCACATCCACTGTCCGGTTCGCTCGCAAACGGTCCAGAACATCATTGGAAGCGCTGCCAGCCATGCAGTATCCAATAGAGGCCGATTCTGTTTTGTAATCGCCTAGCCAATACGCTATTGGTACTGCTATTGATGCCATGAGGAAAACAAGAATTGAAATCCCAAATATCTTCCAGAATGAACTTCGGCGTTCGATTGACGTGTCATCTTGCGAGTCGCGCTCGATTTCAGGATCTTCAATAGCCTCCGAGTCTGTGGAAAAGTCAGCTTCTGGTTCTAGACTTATGTCCTCATGTTCAACAATGCTTGATGCATCCTCCTCCTTGATGATTTTTGGTGGGCTTGTCCCGATAATATCGAGTTCATCGCCACTTTCTTCAAGCTGTGGCTTTGAGACAGGAGTGCGAAGCCTCGAAGGGGTCAAGCGCAGGAATTGAAATTGATTCGTCGAAGGGAGGGAAGTCAATTCAGATTCAAACGTGGATTGAGGTGGCGAAAACGGCGACAATTTTTTATCCTCAGGAGAGCTAGGTAATCGTGGGGGAGATTGTAATGACATTTGCGGAGGAGCAGAGGAGGATTTGCGGGACGTCTGCGCACTGGGTACGCTCCTACGGCTAGCCTTCGGCCGCACTGGTGATGGTCGGGCGGGCGATGAAGATTCTGCTCCAGATTGAAATATGTTGTTATCTTCCCAACCACTATCATTAGCAGCCTATATACGGGGCATTCGTTATCAAATCACTTGAATCTGTAAAATACATACTGTGTTCGAAACCCTTCGTGCTTGAGCACCCGCAGTTTCTGCCTGTGTGAAAATTAAGGTATCGTCAAAGGCAAGATATGGGAAACATACTGTTTTCCTGCTCCTTCCGACTTTCTTCATCGGCAAATCTTCCTCCGGTTCGCTCTCTTCCACAAGAGTTGGCTGAGTAGTGCTCTTCCGCGAAGGCCCACCAAAAGTTGGTTGAGCGGACGATCGCCGACGTTTGGGCTGAAGAAGGATTGATCACTGACCAGGCGGCTGAGGTTGATACTACTTACCGGCGGGGGAGGGGAAGTGGGCTCCTCTTCCGTCTCTTCCTCAAGAGGAACACGCGAAAGTCGCCGGGAGGCCCTTCGAGTGACCTTTTTCCGTCCTCGTCGTCAAATGGGGATCATATCTGAACAGGACGGCCAATCTACCTTGCGCAACGGTTGGCCAGTGGTACCATCCACGATGCCATCGTCACTGGCAATGCTATTTGCTTTCTTGACGCGTTCTTTCTTTAATTTCGCGGCTTTTGACTTGATTTCTTCGTGAAACAGCATCGCTAGTTTGGGTTTGGAGTATGGAGTTGGATATTTGACGTTGTGATATCCAAGAACACCAAGAAGTTGCGATACGGTAAGTGAAGCTGGATCAAAGGTTGGCTCAAGGTATTCTCCAAGTGCAATAACCTGCGCAGAGGTTAAGCGCGACATTTGAAGAGAAGTAACGCGGACTCAAAGGCCAGATTGAAGATGATATGGGTTGAACTTCACGTTGTCTCAAAGAGCAAGCGTGACACGTGTTCAACACGAGACAAGGCACGTGTCATCGTTGGGCATCCAAAACAAACTTAATACTCAGACATGGACCAGTTCAAGTTTGAACGCATCGTTTGATAGCACCTAAACTAATAAGTACAATACATCACTTCAGCGTATGTTCTCATCTAAGGTCAGTATGTCGGACGGCGAATCCCCGATGTTCCGAACCATTTCCCTTTGACCTGTACAACTGTTCTCAACAAGGAAAGTTTATAAGTTTGTCAGACCGTTACTTACCATCAGGTTCCAGTAAGCTGCAGGGAACAGGTCCTAGATTTTAAAAGATTAATAGATGAAGAGCAATAAATCGGAGAACTGCCTGCCTTTTTCAGGTGGTAAAACAATCTGATAACTTGTGTAAGCATTGATAATGAATATCAGTCATTATTGTACGAACCTATGACTCTTTGCTTGGTCAAAGAAATCTGAGAATGACTCTTTAGGTTCCAGACCATATTTGAACTCAGCGAGCATTAGCTCGCCATAACCAGTCAATAGCTAAAACAAATCAGTGATTAAGTATTTTATAAAAAGGATGTCCAGACGTACAGGGCAGCTTGTGTATCCGTCGTATTCGGCGCCGCTCACTTTACCCGTCTCCATTACCGAGAACAGGTTCTCGGCGAGGACAGGAGCCTGGGCTGTGATGGCAGCGGCGGTCTTGGACGTGGGAAGCGATGAGCAGTCACCCAAAGCAAAGATGTTGCCATAGTCGGAGTTGTTGTGCCTCAAAGTCGATTTATTGATATCTACCCAGCCAGCACTGTCGGCGATGGGAGACCCCTTGACCAGATCAAGGGGTCCCATAGATGGTGTAACGTGTAACAGAGTGTAGTCCACATCAACCATAGACCCATCGGCCTTCTTGAAAGTGGCCCGGTGGTTGGGGGAATCGATTGCCACAAGGTTGTGTCCAAAGTGGCCTCCAACGCCTCGTTCGACCCGAAGTGCATCAAGAGCATCAGAGTATTTCTTAACACTGAACATGGTTGGCATGCCCGAGTAGAAATCGACTTTGATTTTGTCACTACGATCCGTGCGACGGTAGCGATCCCAGGCCATCCACATAATTTTTTGAGGAGCTGAGGAACTGTCAAAGAAATAAACATGAAGAATCGATTCTCACATACCCCCCGCGCATTTGATAATCCCGGCAGGTTGCGTGAAGATCGCTTGGCCAGAACGAAGTCCTTCAACGTCATCCCAAACCTTGTCACAAGTGTCGTAGGAATAGATGGACGAAACTCCCGAATTGGGATCCCCAAGGGCCTTGGATAAACCTTTGATGCTGTCCCAATTGATCTGAAGGCCAGTGGCAACCACAAGAGCATCATAAGCCAGATCTCTGCCTGTAACGGTCGTCACTGAGGAAGTTTTTGGGGAGAAAGACTTGACATTTTCTGGAATGTATGCGATATGCTTTGGAACGAGCGGCGCGAGGGGAGCACGAAAATCGGTCTTTGGTCGAAGCCCGGAACCAACGAGCGTCCTATTTGAAGATGTTACATAGGCAATGAGGAAAGCTGACTGAGAAATCACCATCCAGGCTAAGGAGACATATAGACATGAGAGTCGTGTGGGCGACACAACGATATAACACGTACCTGGTAGTAATGGTAGTCTGCTCCATCTGCAATTGCAATGTCACCTGCCTCGAGAGGATTACCAGCAGCTGCAAAACGGTCATATATCTGTTGTGCAACAGACAAACCGCCACTCCCTAACCATATGACCCATGTAAGTCATGGAGATCACGAAAAAACGGCTGGAAACGGAAGCACCTCCACCTACGACGAGAACCTTGTACTTGTTCTTTTCTGCTATAGTAGCCAAAGAACGTAAGATGGGCGAGTAGGCCCGCGACCTGAGAGTCGATAGCCCGCGTCGGGAGACACCCAACATGAGGAGATAAGTTTTTTATGAAGTGTCAACGGCGCTCAATGCACAATGTATCTCCGGATTCCGACCCGTGATCTTCAACTTGACCCTTGTAGATGGCTACTCTTGTATTCTGCCAGGGTTACCACTTCTTGTCATCTTGGACCTGCGACTATAGTTCTTTCTGAGGTCATATGCTTCCTAGCACTCCCCGTCCCCCTCATAGAGGCCTCCCCAGCAACCCACGTCCCTCCTCCCGTTCTAGAGCCGATGTCCCTGCGAATGGATACCACACTGATGCTCCATCCTCTTCGTCTTTGCGCTTGACTACGCGCACTGAACTGCGTACCCCGCCTCTTCCCGATTCTCGCCGTTTAATGCGCGATGACGTCCCCACGCACGAACATGACAACTCAGTCTCATCAGCCGCGTCTTCTCTGCTGGATCGATTGAAACCTGACAGTGGGTATACATCCTCGCGTACAAGCCTTGAGGATGATCGCGGGAAACCGCGCTTCTTGCCTCAAGCTCAGAG
Organism: Tephrocybe sp. NHM501043; assembly: GCA_018855915.1. Lineage (NCBI taxonomy): Eukaryota > Fungi > Basidiomycota > Agaricomycetes > Agaricales > Lyophyllaceae > Tephrocybe > Tephrocybe sp. NHM501043. The sequence continues at coordinate 147,650 of JABCKO010023770.1, forward strand.
CACCTCGAGCTCTCTGCGTCACAGACCTCTCACACAAAAGGATAATCCACCATCCATAGGTAAGTTGCCGCCTTTTCTTGCCTTTCGCTTCTCATGATATTTCAATCAATTAGACTCCCCAGGAACATCGGGAGTTGGAGATGCTCTCTGGAACCGTGTTGCCAACGTAGCGAGTACCCTTACTGTGAGCGTTACGAAAGCTTGGTCTGCCAAAATCACAACTTCTGCAGGTGAAGGTAAATGACGTTGTTTTGACCTTGATTCTGCGTGTTGAGCTATTGCGCAGACACACCACCTGGCCAAGAATCACGCCTGACCCGTGCCTTGAAAGCCTACCACCGAGACAAGGCTCGCAACACCTCTGATCTTCCCACTTGGCTCTTCGAGGAGCACGAAATTCGTCCTCCAGTCAAATCTCGTGAAGTAAGCAACAGTAGTGATCAACCAACAAATCAATTGCCCAAATCTCGTGGCCTCCGCGAAATCTATGATGCCTACCAGTCGGAAACTCGCATTCCTCCATGGCCACCTAAAGGCGATGACCCTCCTCCTTCGAAGGCAGCCGACAGGCTAAAGGCACTGCGCGAAGCCAAGCGTTCTGCTGCGAGCTCTGTGGATCAACGTTCGCCACAAGAAACATTCAATATTGGCGAATACGATGCTCCAAAAACAGTCGTTACTCAACGGCGACGAGTGGGATTGCCATCTGGCCCCCGACGGCTGTGAGGGAGATGACAGGGGATCATTGATGTGTTACTACTTCCGTCCGTTAGAGGTGACAGGTTGAGGCTTGAGCTGACGCTGAATTAAGGGTCATTTAATTAGTACTGTAGTGTATTTATATTGTATGTACTTTGAACACTGTATTATCGCACCAGGACGTACATCTATATTCTAGGCAGCAACGATGGTGGCTTTCCTTGTATCTATGATCTGAGTTCGTCTGAGGTCCTTATATGTATATAACTACATAAGCCAACAGTTCAACGAACAGTCAATTCGACACGGCAACGGAAGACGTTGCTGTCACCTGTCCGGCGTGGCCGATTGTCAGAAATATAACGTTTGTGTTGTAGACCATCATTTGCCATTGGGGTGTGGTACCAAGAGGGATGAAGTCAGACAATTTCCCCCCTTAGAAAGTTCTGAAGTTCAAGGATGAGAGAGGGAGCACTAGCTATAGATTCACGCAAGTATACATAAGTACGATACTGGTCGAGGGCCAAGTTCGTCCAATCTATCACATCTTGATCTCTTCCTCCTCGATCTGTGATCACCGTTTCCATGGGGTTTGATCTCCAAGTACGTATGCCTTAAATCATGCCCTTCATCATTCTCTCCCCTTTCACCTTCCCCCTCGTCTCTATTTCTCTTCCTTTCGTTTCTTTCTTTCGTTTCGTTCTTTCTCTCTCATTTGAGTCGAGTTGATCCTCGCTAGTCCAACTTCATTCGAGGTACGTAAACCACAAGACTGTCATTCTCTATCTAATGTCGTTGCCCAGATCACCATCCTCTTTGAAAGAGCTTTTCAGCAAATCCTCCTGGGAGGTTCATCAGTCTTTTAATCCAACGAAATCCACCCCTTCACGGTTTTCCCCTTGAAATTCTAAGAAATGGTTTTTGTCACTCCTTTCCTTGGTGTTGCTGCCCTTCTTTCTGGCATGGTCTCCGCTCTTCCCCGCCCGATGCCTCAGGACAGCGCGATTGGCGCAGAAGTGGGTGTATCTGCTCCCAACGGAGTCGCTGTTACAAACACTGCTGAGCTTGCTTCGTGAGTGAAATATTTGCGCATGTTCTCCGAGTGTATGCTATAAGTAATTATTAGTCAATTAGCCAGTGAGACCAGCATTGCGACCCCAGCGTCCACAGGTGCATCCAACTACGGTGCCGCAGCAGCTTACGGCTCTGGTTCCTATGGCTCTGGGTCAAGCAGCGCTGTCGAATCTGTTGCATCCTCAACCTCTTCAGCTGCCTCCAGCTACTCTACGCCTACATATGGATCCGGTAACTCCAACTGGGGGGGATCCGGTTATGACGATTGCGTCTCTCGTAAGAGCATCTGATTTATTGGGTCCGTCTCATTGCCTCTAACAGTGGTGATGTTTTGTTACAGAATGCCTCGCTCAGTTCGGTACTCCAGAGTCCTCATACACACCTACCTCCACCAGTCAAAGCGAAGGTAGTACCGGCACTGGCGCCACGCATACTATCATTGTTGCCCCCAGCCAAGGTGTCTTGCGCTATGTTCCTTTCGCTGTCAATGCATCAGTTGGAGATACCATCAAGTTCATGTGGAACGCAAACAACCACACCGTCACGAAGTCATCTGCTCTCCTGCCTTGCAACAAAAGCAGCGATGCCCTGTTTGCTTCGGGTACACACGACAAGGACTTCACCTGTCAGTTATTTCGGCCTGATATTCTATGCTACTTCACTCAACCTTTTTATAGTCACTCAGGTTGTCAACGACACGAATCCCGTTTACTTCTATTGCGCCACCCCTGGCCACTGTCAAAAGGGAATGTTCGGCATCATGTACGTATAGTTCCCCCTTTCATGCCAAGCATTATCTAATTTAAAATCATAGTAATCCTCCGAGCGCCTTCGGTGCCGCTACCTCTGTTTCGGCTTCAATGCAAAGTGTTGGTGCTAGTGTACGTTCTCTTGTATATATTTGTATTTGCTTCTGCTGACTTGCTTCAGAATCCCGATGTCGCTGCATATGCCTCTTACACCTCGCAGCAAACTTCCAACAACCTCGGAGCGTCGAAGTGGGGAGGCAACATCGATCTCGCTGCTCTCCCCGACTGGGCACATGCCGTTGCCGCTGAGAACGTCCTTTACACTCGTAACTTCCTTGCCTCCAATGCAGAAGTTCTTAAGGACGATGGAAGTGTCGATCTCAGTGCATCTGGAACCGCTCCTCTCATGATCCCTCAGGATGTTGGTGCTGCTCTCAGCAATGCCGTCGCTGCTTCGCCGTCACAAGCAGCGACGTCTGCCGCCGCGACCAGCAATGCTGCAGCACCCACAGGCGAGAGTGAGGCGCAACTTACTGGCAATGGAGCTAGCTCTCTGTCCTCGCCTAAAGTCTTTGTTGCCCTCTTCGTTGCTGTGGCAACTTTCTTGGCTCTTTAGAGAGTCCCAGACACATTTGACGACGGCGAAAAGATTCCCTTGATGACTACAGCATTGGACATTCTTAGAATATCATTGCATACTACTATATACCGTTTAGGTTGTTTTCTACATGTTGGACATTGCTGCCCTTTGATTTTGCTGATTATTCATTTTAATACTTCGTATTCGAGGTTATTACTAACACATTCTCTTCCGCCTTGTCATTCGGATACATAGTAGCCGAATACAATTCAGGTTTGACACCCACTTCAATTAAAGAGCGTTGTCATCTAATTATCTCGCTTGAAGTTCAGAACCAAATATGTCGTCTATTTCGTCCTTTAGCTTCTGCCTCTTCTTTTTGCGTTCTTTTGGCCTCTCTAGCAGGGTCGGTGATGGCTCAACGGCCTTGCGTTTGAAAATAGTACGCGCAGGGCCTGAAAGGAGAGGAGATTTATATGAGTTGTTCAATGGATGCAAATAACGACGTACTGTGACGTTCTCGTTCAACAAAGGTTATGTCTTGGTGCAGACTTCCCAATGTTTGATCCATAGAAAGATTCAGCGCACTGCAGCCTTCGAAGTTTTCCAAACTTGTAGGTGGAGCTGGGAGATTGGGGGCCTCTTGGTCATTCTTGACAAAGTATGAATACACACCAAGCTTTGAGAGGGACTGGTACATACATGAACTAAATCATGGATACGCCTCGTAATGTCCGAAATGGACTGCAGGTTGTCGTAAACCTCTGTGCAAGCCATGCTGATTCGTGAAATAACAGCAACGAGAGTCAAAATTAATTGGAGAAATGCTCCAGATTGCATCGCCAGAGTAAATGATCTATTATATTCTAAGGGTTGGTCTTTCCGTGTCACTGGAAACTACTTACCTATAGGCTACCGGTAGCTTTTCTCGCATCTGGTACGTGGGCTCAATTACCAAAGAAAACAGAGAGTGCTGTGATGTTCTCACTTTCAAGACCAATGCAGAACTTGAGGATAGCCGCTGAGAAATGGCAGTGGTAGATGAAGCGTCAGGGAGGTGTGTCCATGAACCTTTGATAGCCTTGGAGCTTGCAACATTTCTGAGCGAACGTACAGATTTATGCAAAACCTCTTACTTGCTTGATGGATTTGTAGCAACGAAGAAAGAACTTCTAAGCATCTCAACGGCTTGATATATGTGTAATCCATCGAGACGTTTGCAGAAACGTCGAGTCTCTGTGACGTGTCTCCAGAACAGAGATAAACGGTGTTGATTTTTGCCTTTGTAATACAACCTCTCGAGAAGTCTGTGTTCATCCCGAAACGCGCCAAGAGCCAATTGTAGTCGCCGTGAAGAATTCTTCAGGTCCTTGAGCAGTAAATCAACAGAAGCATGACGAGAAACCTCTAATGTGCCTCTCGCCAGCGACGAGGGGCAGAAAGGCTTGATATCTCGCTTCAGCGACATGAAAATTTGAGGCGTCAGAGCCGAAACAGTGTGAGGGGTAGAGGTGATGAATCCAAGCTTACGTAATCTTCCAGTGATCGCATATATCACGACTAGGCATCTCTCTGCTTCAATAATTAATCTCTCCCTTTGAAATGGCGCAGCCAGGGCAGGATGCAAAGTTCTTTCAGAGAGGAAAGATAGAGGTCTGTTTTATAATTTTATACGTCCAATCCGTCAAGGCATATTGACGGTATCACAGGAACTTCGCGCTGAACTGCAGGCGGCAGAGACCAAGGACAAGAAGTTCTTGAAACGAAAGACGGCACTTAAGAAGATTGTCGCGAATATTACTATGGGCAACGATAGTTGGTACACTTTCTCTTCTGTGCGTAGAGGACTGAGTGATCATTGATATACTCCCGTCTTGAGTGTCACCCCTGTTTACCGACGTGGCTCAATGCCTTGGTACTCCGTTACTTGAGATCAAAAAGAGTGAGCCAGCCTTCGATGACTATCGCACATATCAGATTGCTGACCACGCACAGTGGTTTACCTCTTCCTTGTGAGTTACGGTCGATCAAAACCAGACCAGATCCATATAGTCATTCCCAATTTCCTGACAGTGAGGTTTTATCTTGCTGCCCGTCTTCATATCATTCATCAAACATTTGCAGGACTGCAGCGATCGTAACCCCCTGATCCGTGCGCTCGCAATCCGTACCATGTCATATATTCCGATTCCGGTAGTCACCGATTCATTGACCGAGCCCCTTCGACACTGCCTCAAAGATCGGGATCCATACGTTCGCAAAACTGCCGCTATCTGTGTAGCTAAGCTGTACACAGCTGATCCACGTAGAGCGGAAAAGGGAGGATTTGTGGAAATGCTTCGAGATCTCATGCTGGACGGAAACGCCACTGTTGTAGCAAATGCTGTTGCTGCTCTGTCTGAAATAGGGGACAGACATGATGGTGTTATTTTCAAGCTCAACCTTGCGACTGCAAACAAGCTCCTTGCTGCACTTGGCGAAAGCTCTGAGTAAGTGACCACTTTCCATCATTTCCGGTTTGGCTAATCCACACTAACAGGTGGGGTCAGATATATATACTCGATACCCTACTGCGTTACGTACCTGAAAGGCATGCTGATGCGGAACTCATGGCAGAAAGAATTATTGTTCAACTTCAACACGCAAATTCCGCTGTGGTTCTGACCACAATCAAGGCGCTCTTGTACCTCATGAACTACATGGAAAACAAAAAGCTGATAGATTATTGTTGCAAAAAAATGGGACCGCCTCTCGGTTCGTGACTCCTTGGCTTCAAGTAGATCGGCCAAACCCACTAAATTGATCATATCCCAGTAACCCTGCTTTCTTCTGGCCCTGAAGTGCAATATGTTGCTTTGCGAAATATTCTCCTCATCATTCAACGTCGGCCTGCTGTCCTCAAAAATGATGTTAAAGTTTTCTTCTGCAAGTATAATGATCCGATATACGTCAAACTCGCCAAGTTGGAGATTATGTATCGCCTTGCACGCGCAGAGAATGCCAACGAGGTGCTAGCTGAATTGCAGGAGTAGGTCTTCTATTTCTGCTTTTGAAGCTTGGCGTTGAATATCGTGAAAAAGATATGCATCTGAAGTGGACGTCGACTTTGTGCGGAAGGCGGTTCGCTCTATAGGTCGGCTAGCCATCAAAGTGGAAGCTGGCGCAGATAATTGCATCCAGGCGTTGCTCAGCCTTATTGACACAAAAGTTTCTTATGTCGTTCAAGAAGCAGTGATCGTTATCAAGGATATATTCAGGCGCTATCCTGGCAAATACGAGGGAGTGATCCCCAAACTGTGTGAGAACCTCGATCTTTTGGACGAAGCCGAATCCAAGGCTGCGATGGTGTGGATCTTGGGCCAATTCTCGGACAGAATCGATAATGCAGATGATCTCCTTGACGATCTATTGTACACTTTCCTCGATGAAAGTGTCGAGGTATGTCCGGGATGGCCATCCTAGCTGCGTGTTAATCACCGTTTCATCATTAGGTCCAACTGGCTCTACTAACCGCGGCAGTGAAGCTTTTCATCTACAAATCGAAATTGGATTCAACAAAGAACCTTGTGCACAAGGTGCTCAAATGGGCTACCGAAAACGTTGATAATCCCGACTTACGTGACAGAGGTTTCATGTACTGGCGAATGTTGGCTGTCAATCCGACAGTCGCTGGTACAATTGTCCTTGCAGAGAAACCCCCTATCACGACAGATTCAGACCGGATGGACAGGGGGGCTTTAGATCAGCTTCTTCTACACACAGGGACATTGGGTAGCATCTACCACAAGAATCCCGAAGTGAGTGTTATGTTTTTATTATCCTCTTTGCGCTGTGAATGACAATTCCCAAAGACTTTTATTCGGAATGCAGCAGGAAAGGCCCTCATTGATAGCCCAGCCCTCAATCCTCATTCCCGTGCTGCACTGGTCCCTCTTCCTCGTCCTCAGCTACCACCGGCTTCAATCAACGTCCCAGGACCAGGACCGCCAGAAACACACGATAGCCCTGCCCCTGACAAGACAGATCTTGCGACTAAACCGGCTCCGCCAATACCATCCTCCTCATCTGCTGTTTCCCCGACCGTTGGTTCAACTTCTTACAATGACGATGAAGACGACGAAGACGAGGGACCGCCTGCTGGCGCTGATCCTTACTCCAATTTAGATGGCGCATTTGGGAACTACCTGCAAGACGAACCGCGTCCTATGGGATCCGGAAATCAACAGGCTGGTAGGCACGCAGATTTAGATGATTTGTTGTTTTAGTTGTACTTTGAGTCTTTTCATTGTCATCAATTCGAGAGTATAGTCTGTACTGTGTTAGAAATTCTCTCAAGTGTATTTTGTGGTCGTAACGAGTTATAGTGCTGTAAAAGGTGATTAAATGAGTGACAGTGAAGTCAGCAGAAGTCAACGAACCTCGCCCAGACCATACATCCTGCGATGGTAGCTTATGCGAACAACTCGTTTATTGTCGTCTGGGTGACGTGGACTTTCGGGCTCGTGAATAACGATGGAGGGGCGACCGCCCTGGACGACATGGATGGGGACTTCAAATGCTCGACTCAAGGCGAGGATTTCAGGTTCACCGCCCCACTCAGCAGTATCACGTATCGTAACACAATACCGTTCAAATCCCTTTGGTGTCATGATTCCTGCGTCAGATAGGTCTTCGTCGGCAGAGGGCTCCAAAAAGGGTAAAAAGTCATCCGGATGAGAGAAGATGTATGTTGAAGCGGCATGACGAACGACTGCATAATTGGCCTGAGAGGAAGGGAGTATACCTAAAAGCGCAAGCTGATCTGCGACGGCAGAATAAAGGCAGTGACCATCAGGATTGACCTTACTAGCCTGTAAGACGTGAAATGACAGGGTGATAGGATGCAACACACCTCATGAATGTGTAGCATTTGTTCCTGGCAAGCTTTCTCGATATCTTTTTGTTCTTCTTCTGCTTCTTTAAGAAGCCTGGCTTCCAACTCAGGATCACGGGCAGCTTGTGTTTGTTCAAGAGCAGCAGCTTTGCGAGCCTAAAAGTTTCATCGTAATTTAGCTTGCGGCGACAAATAAAAGGAGATTGCTCACCACACACCTTCCGCGCTTTGAATCGACTTTTAGCATCCTGTCCTGAACGCGCATCCGTCCTCTCCGCTTGTTTGGTCTGAACCTCTTGGATCCCAGCGGCAGATTCAGCTTGAACAGCCTGATCTCGAGAATCAAGTTCGGCAAACAGATCGTCCATGAGGTCTTCATCCACAGGAGGTGTTGGCAAATTTTGCGGCGGAGCCAAAGGCTTCTTCTGTTTATTCTTCTTAGCCATAATGTATGGGAGAATATAGGATGAAGATGTTGCATAGCCACCGATTGTAGTCTGTTATCATCATCGTTATCAAGTTCAACCTAAGCTCAAACAACCCGTTCACCACATCTAGCGCAGCGCATCCTCATCTACGTTATTTTGATTGCCCTTCCTTCCATAAGTAATGGCCGACTCTTTGACTGACCTTATGCCCCTTGTGGGGCATTTGTCTGTGCTCTTCGAAGACTTGCGTGCATCTGACTCTGCAGAATCCTGGAAAGAAGTTGAAACCACCTTTCGATCACTAGCAAATGGTTTGCGTACAAGAGATGATGCAGGTGGGCAGAGTTCTTTGATGTTACAGGTTCACAGCGCTGACCACCCTTTATTCTAGTTGACAATCACTCGAACCTCGGGGAAACAGCACTTCCACAAACTTTGAAATCCATTCTCTTGTTAGCATTGCATGGACTGTCAATTCCGCCTGATCAATACACTGCAGTGGTTTTTGAACTCCTTAGGGTGGCAGCCAACCTCTCCATGGATCATGGTGTGTACATATCCTCTTGAACCTGTACTCCCAGGGGTGATTAAACTGTTTTAGACGAAAACCGTGGCCGACTTCTCGAGGCGGGTCTGCCACAGGCTATCGTAGCACTCCTAGAAGGTTATGTGGAGGATATTTCGCCGTTCTCGTACACCAACCCCGCAGATTTTACTATCCCACATCTCAAGGTTATAAAGACTTCGGTTGGTGCCCTTCTGAACGCTAGCGTTGGATATGGTGCGAAAAACACCTTTACTTGCACACTTCAACGCCTGATCTCAAGGTGTCATTGTAGAGGCCATTCAATTCCGACTGATCTCTCTCGAAGCCCCTTTGACAATACTAAAGCTGTCGAGTGCAATATACCCGACAGGATACTGGGCGAATCCATCAGCAGCTATAGGCGACCAAGATGAATGGGCCTTACGGAGCGGTCTGTCTGACTGGGGCTGGCTAGCAATATCTGAGCTCAAGGATATAAAGGATGATGGTGCGTGCGTGAAAAGGAATGAGACAAATAGTGGATGTTGACTCTTTTCAGCTCCACCTATAATTAATCCGGACTTCTTGCCTTTGCTCGTTCAGCCCCTCGTTGCTTATCTAGCGATGGATCCCACATCGGCCCACCCGTTGTCTGAAATGGCCCCAGAAGTCGCCAGTGAGCTCGTTGATGTCGATTTCAGGAATCTTCAAGAGTCATGTATGTTGATTGAATCTTCGGCCCTCGATCTCGAAAACGTACGGTTATCACTCGCCCGTGGCATACACTCTCCGGTCACTCCGACCGAACAGGGTGACCTACATTGCCTTTCCATTATCCTGGATTTCATTGAAAGGGGAACTTACCCGACCTTGTGGCGTCACACAATACCTGATGAGACTAGACGAAAAAAGATGGAAAAGGCTTTCAATATATGTAAGGCTGCCCTTATAAAAGCTGTGGTCGAAGTCGCTGGCGAGGACCACATCGGGAATGTACTTTGGAATGATTCTGAGTCAGAAGTACCAGGAGGAAAATTCGTTCGGCGGATGGTTGACTGGCTCAAGCGTTACGTTGAAAATTTAGACGCGGTGGCGTCTGATCACACTCCAAGGATACAATCGATATCTGACAGAGAAGACATGGTAATTTGCGCATCCCTTTCTTTAGGTAATCTTATAAGACATGGTAAGGTCCATTCTATCTCGAGCATGTTTACGAGCAACTCAACCAGTTCATTGCAGAGAAAAGCTCTGCCGCCATCGTCTCTCCTCCGTATTCACTTGTTCCAGTCCTCGCGTCACCTCACCTTCTGTCATCGTCTACAGACATCAAAGTCAAACACGGTGTTATAGCTCTCCTTAAACACCTCGCACAAGCGCCTCCCTCTTCAACAATCATACAAAGTGCATTGGGTAAGGCAGAGATCCTCCGTCGCATTGCTGCCAGCGGCGTGTGGGACGAGAAGTCGGATGCGATGGCTGACATTGTTCAGCTAAGCGCTATAGGCGTGGCAAAGCACATGGCTAGCGCAAATGGTAAAGTCAACAGCCGACATTTCAATAATAGGCTTCTTGACACTTTTTACAGTGGAGCATGCATATGTACTAGTTTTACCCTCTAGTCGATCGCTCAGCTCTCCCACTGGCCTATCCCAGATCATCGCTCTGGTCAAACGAACAGACTCTGTGCCCATTAAAAGCGAAGGCAGCCGTGTCCTTGTTAACATCGTGCGAACGCTCTGGGGGAATAAGCCGACACTCAACACTGCTGGCTCCGATATACCGCCCTCCATTGAACTTGTGGATCAAGACGTACAGGAGAAACAAAAAAGGCACAATGCCGCCCTTCACGTAATCCTCACGTCTGAAAATGCCTCTGTGTTGGCTAAACTCGTCGGAAGTAGTGGGAAGTATCCTCTTCTGGTTAATGAAGGGTTGGTGGCACTAACAATGTTCAGCATCCCGAAGGAAGGCGGTATGTTTATCTGTGCTTCAGGATTTACACCTGTTGATTTGTCCCGCCAGCGTTACTTGTCCTAGATGCCCTGACTGCCTCCTTGGGTGTCGAAATTCCCCCTGAGTCTCCATTTGACTCAACTTCCCCTCCAACGACAGCCAGTGATGTCGGCTCTCCACTCTCATCTGCACCCAGTAGAAACCGTGTCAAGCTGAACGTACCCCGTCACCCGCTTGACATGCTCGTTTTCACGCTGCGTAATGTCGACAACCCTGCCAACTTTCCTTCCGAAGTACGGGCCAACGTTTGCTCATTTTTGATCCAATTAAGTAAACACATCCATGGCGATAAGCTTGAGGAGGTCAAGGAGGCTATTCAACCAGTCTTGGAAGCTCTTCTCGCATCACAAGGTCTAGAGGAGCGTTTGGTGAATGCGATGCGTCGCTTACAAGATGCCTGGTCATGATTAAACTCGTCAGATGACCTCTTGCCTGCATTATCAGTACTTCACAGCGACCTGTTGGAAGTAAATGTCTGTAGTTTTTGGCATGCTATGCACCATCCAAAGTAAATACACACTAGTTTTTACTCTCGATCGTTCCTAACTATTCATCTACGTATACATACCCCTTTCCCAAATCCCTTTCTGCCATTTTGCGTGTCAATTTCAATGAAGTGCAAATTCCCACACACCGGTACCGGCAATGCTTTCCCGGAAGCCGTGAAGACACGACTTTCATATCTACGATATAAACGAAGTGAATTTGGATATACATAACTACAGAAAACCACCCGCGGCATATGCATACCCTCTGATTATACTCACATACTATCTTTTAACCGAACGATTTCGTGGCAATTATGAGCACATTGACTGTTAACGTTTCTGAGGGGATTGCAACGATAACCCTCAACCGCCCCCGGACACTGAATGCCCTCACGACTGAAGGTGAGAACACTACCCTGCTTGCTTGAAATGCACACCGCCGATCCCGTCTTTAACAGATTACAACGAACTAGCTATTGCGTTAAGAGAAATTGATGGCAGAGATGATGTTCTTGTGACGGTCTGGCAAGGTGCATAGCTTTTCGCAAATCATTATTTGAAAGGTGTGTAACGAAGTGTTACACAACAGCTCAAGGGAAGTGGTTCTGCGCGTAAGGTCATTCAACTTGCCCTCACATCACCTGAAAAGAATAACCTTGACAGTGGGACTGATGTGAAAGGACGACCAAAAGACTCGGTAACGCCAAACGTTCGCAGAGCATTCTTGTCAAACGTTGCCCAGACCACCACCGATTGTGGACATGCTGTGAGTCGTTTAAGTCGAAGGAGGCCTAACGCTTTTTGAACCACAATCGTAGTTATCATCTCACCGCAAGATACTGGTTGCAGCGCTCAACGGGCCGGTCATGGGTAAGATGGTATCGCAGTCGGTACTTTTAAAATATCTTGACAACGAAGCCAAATGAAACAGGTATCGCAGCTGGTACGCCATTGTCCTTCAACCTTTCAACAGTGATACATACCCACATATGATCTTAATTAGCCTTTCTCGGTCATTTCGATTTTATCTATTGTTTATCGAATACCTGGTTGTCAACACCGTTCTCATTTTTGGGTGAGTCTCAAATTATACACCGATAAATACAACTAATGGCAACCAGGGATCGTGGCGGAGGGTGGTTCCAGCGCCAGTTTCGTGAACAAAAGTAAGCAACGAGACCAGAAAGAATCCGTGGTGAAAGAAATTAACGGTCATCTCAGTGGGGCTTGCCAAGGCAAACGAGGTGCTGCTGTGGGGTAAGAGGAAAGGGTCTCGCGAATTATTGGATTGTGGTTTCGTCAAGTAAGCGGCAATAATACCCCCCGAATGATCTGTGATGGTTAACATCTTTGTTGTATTTATAGTCAGATCTTCCCAGAACAATCTACAGAGTCATTCCATGCTTCGGTTCGAAAGTTACTTTTGGAGGAGCTTCAAGGCTTGGACCCTACAGCATTGTTGGAAAACAGGCGCCTTATCCGAGCAGCCATGAAAGACAAGAATGACCCGGATGCAGTGAACCTGAGGGAAAGCTATAGTATGTGCCTCTACATGTCATGGATTCATTCCTGAACAAAGATGCTTAGCCCAAGCCGCCCGCTTTGCAAGTGGAGTTCCAGGTGAACAATTTGCGAGGTTAGCTCGAAAGGAGATTAAGCACAAACTGTAGAGTATACAAAGGAGATGTCATTGCTTCTGAGAAGCTTGATTTCGTTTTGTCTGTCAATAACGGATAATTTTATTGAGAAACCTGTTATGGCTTGGTGCAGAATTCTGGCAACGGACCCATTTGTGAAGGCAGTGTGTGACTTGGTGTGACCGCCCCTGCTGCCCTCAACTTCGAACTTTCAGTCAATGCAGGCTGCGCAGATATAATTCGTGCACTCACTATACACAATAAATGATAATAATATGGAATTCTGCCTCCATAGTCCAATGTAATCATATTCTTTGCTGTCAGTCGAATTACGCCAAATTCCTAAGGCGAACGAACCCGCCGTGCACCGCAAAACACTATTCAACCTCAGTAGCTGTACAATTTCGATGGGAAACAGATGATTATTTTATATGGTATGGTATGTCAATGTTATACAACCTTTTTTGTTGTGCCCGATGATCATTCGTGAGGTCTAGATAAAATCTAACCTGCTGAGGTGATGGTTTGAGCGATGTAGGGAGTCGGACTGTACATCTGGCAGGCAAAGGGATTGGTCAAGGGAAGGCAGTGACCACTAAGGATAACCAGCACCAGTCCAAGGTCGTCACCCCCAAGATCAAACACGACCAGTTCCGGCCAGTGATACGGACGATGACGGACAAGAAGGAACCCCAAGTTGTAATAATCACGGGTTATAAGTATGTATTATGAAAGGGGGTTTAGCGTCAACGACAGGGGTTTCTCAATAGAATTATCCGTCAATAACGATTAGCCATTGTATCTTCGCTGAGTTGGGAAAAAAATACAGTTTCCCGATCAATGTGGCAATTTGATTAGCATCGGCAGAACAAATGATGCCGCCCCAGATACACCTACAATCGCCCATGTGGTGCTGTGGAAAGCTGTATGCTATCAATGCCTTGGCGGTGCTGTGCCTCGATCTGTGCAACATCTACCTTTCCCCATATGTGTTTTATCAGGTCAACCTGCCAAGATCCGCCTCACGCGATCTATTTTTCAGCGCAGCCGCTATAAGAACCATTGAGGCGGTTGAGGTAAAGTTATTGATCATTCCTTCTCCTCAAAGCCCAGCATGGCCTACACAGAGGAAAAGAAGATTGACCAGTCCAGCAGCAGTGATATTTCTAATGCCGTCGACAAGACTCTCCTGGAGCCTCCGATCGAGGACTCCCTCCATCGTGGCCTTAAGGCCCGCCAGATTTCCATGATAGCAGTGAGTACTTAACTCAAATCCTCCAATACAGAGGGCTCATTCATGGTAGCTCGGCGGCGCTGTTGGCACTGGTCTAATCATTGGTTCTGGGACCGCGCTTCGACGTGGTGGCCCACTCGGTGCGTACAGACCGTTCAACACTCCACGTGTTCTCATCCGTCTCCTCCCAGGTCTCTTTCTAGGCTACTCTTTTGTTGGTTTTGTCTGTTATCTTGTGATGGTCGCTCTCGGAGAGATGGCAGCATTTTTGCCTCACAAGAAGGGATTTGCTGGCTACGCAACACGGTTTGTGGACCCAGCCCTCGGATTTGCGCTCGGTTGGAATTACTTGATCAAATATGTTAGCCCGGTTCTCCTGCACTCTCTGCGCACAAATCATGTTAACTGGATTTTAGTGGATTGTGACACCTAACAACGTCAATGCTGCTGGTGTTGTTGTACAGTACTGGACCCAGAAGGTCCACATTGCAGTTTGGATGGGTACGTCCGCTCACGTTGTAGCGAGGTCAGAAAGATGACATTCTCTTCAGTCATTTTCATTTTGTTCAGTATGTGTTTGGGGCTCTTCGACTCTGACAACTATTGCTAATGTACGGCGGTGCAGTCTTCGTTATCAACCTCCTTGGTGTACGAGTGTTTGGGGAACTAGAGTTCTGGTTATCAAGTATCAAAGGTGCGAAGTATTTGGGTCCTTTTGAACATAATATAAATACTTGGGCAGTTACTTGTCTGATTGGTCTCCTCTTGATGGGTATCATCATCGATCTTGGTTCGTGATATATTTCGCAAGCAAGTATTCTCATATTTACCAACACTAGGCGGTAATCCAAAGCATGACCGCATTGGCTTCCGTTACTGGAGAGCCCCGAATGGCCCGATGGGAACATATCTCAAGGACCAGGTTCATGATGGACATTTGGCCATCTTCCTCGGATTCTGGGCCACTTTGACAAATGCTCTTTTTGCATACATCGGCACTGAACTTATTGGTGTAACCGTTGGAGAGGTGATATTCTTCCCCGAGCGTTTTTTCATCTTGCTGAGCATTGTGTTTAGGCGGAGAACCCCCGCAGGAATATTCCTATTGCCATTAGGCGGACGTTCTTCCGGATTTTAGTCTTTTATGTCGGCGGTGTCTTCGTGATTGGCCTTATTGTCCCCAGCACGGATAACTCGCTGTTCACTGCGACAAAGTCGAAAACTGGCGCGGCGGCAAGCCCTTTTGTTGTGGCAACCAAACTTGTATGTGGTCCCCTTCAAGTCTACCATTGCTATCACCCCTAAATGTATCACAGGTTGGAATCAAAGTCCTTAATCACATCATCAATGCAGCCATCCTGATCTTCGTCATGAGTGCCGCCAACTCTGATCTCTACATTGGTTCGCGAACCTTGTATGGTCTTGCTGTGGAAGGAAAGGCGCCCGCAATCTTCAAGCGCGTCAATCGGATGGGTGTTCCGTACCCCTCGCTGATTGTTTGCACCATGTTCTGTTGCCTTGTTTTCCTTAATGTCAGCTCATCGAGTGCTAAAGGTCAGTCATCATCGCTGTATGTGTCGTGTTCGTATGTCATTGAACCTTGTACAGTGTTTACATGGTTTGTCAACTTGGTGTCTACTGCCGGCGCCTTGACGTGGATGTGCATTGCATTCTGCCACATGTTAGTCCCCGAACTATTACTTTTGTGCCCATCGTCCTGCTAATGGCTGTCTCGTTAGTCGCTTCATGAAAGCTCTGAAAGCTCATGGCATGAGCCGCGAGGACCTCCCTTATAAAGCACCCTTCCAACCATGGGGAAGTTGGTTTGCACTTATTGCGACTGGCATCATTACCTTCTTCAAAGGCTTCGACACGTTTATACCCTTTACTGTTGATACTTTCATAACGTGCGCCCAGTTTGTTCATTTGATGATAGCCCCCTGACCCTTGATCGATTGCAGGAGCTATATCATTATACCCACATTCTTCGTACTCTGGTTGGGCTATAAACTCTACCACAAAACACGAGTCATTCCCTTGGAACAGGTCGACCTGGTGACAGGCATGCGGCAGATCGACGAGGAAGAAGAAAAATTTATTGCAGAACAGGAGGCGCTCGGCCCACGGACCCGTTTCCAAAAGTTTTGGGATTCATTGTAGGATATAATCAGTTTTTTGTACATAGTGGCGATCGTTTGCGTCTCGATGCAAAACCTGTATTGTAAAATGTTACCTGAGAGTAAAAGTCCGAATACGTGGATTCATGTCATGCGTTTTAGTGGTTGGAGCTGACTCACCTCTTTCTTTACTCATATCATTGACGTACCTGGACGGTACCTGCATCGGTCGATGTTTAAAACCCTTCTACTAACGTTCGTTCTGATTACAGTTCTCGCTTTTATCTTGTCACCACCTTCTGCTGATAGACGCCAATTCTCTCGACACGCTATGTCTGTCTCCCGCTCCGTCATCAAGAAAGTCCTTGCAGTTGAAACCCCTGAGGTAAAAGATCCTAGCTAATAAGATTGCGGCTCAGTGCTCAATCCGTTTTAGGGAGATGGCGCATTAGTTCGCAGAAGCATTGGTTCCATGGGCCTCAAAAACTTAACACCATTCTTAATGCTCGACCACTTCCACGTCTCAAAGGGCGCAGTGCGTCTATTGGGGAACATACAGATGGACCAGGACTCACTCGTTTTGGATTATAACAGGGGTTTCCTGACCACCCACATAGAGGCCAAGCTACCGTGACGTACATGCTTGAGGGGTGCGAAAGAAACATTCTCGTGTTCAAGATATGACAATTGGAAAAATAATATTCCTCTTCAATAGGTCCAGTAGACACGAAGATTCCGCAGGTCATCAAGGCACGATTGGTCGGTGAAATGACTTAACTCATGTACCATACCTGTTAACGCTGATCTTATAGAGGCTGGAGGGGTTCAATGGATGTGTGCGGGCAAAGGGATCATTCACGCCGAAATGCCCGTTCATACGGAAGGCGCTCCAGATCCTCGTGGCCTTCAGCTTTGGGTCGATCTGCCAAAACAAGTGAGTATTCATACAGCCTTAGTATATGCTGGTCCCTCACATATATGCAGTTCAAAATGGTCGTACGTCATCCAGTAACGTCTTCTGAGCGCTCTTTTCAGAGAGTTCCATAGGATCCCTCGTACCAAGAACTTGGACCAGACCAGTAGTGTGGATCTCTTTCACACGCAACTACGAATTGACAATCATCAACAGGATACCTACAGCATATCCCGATGGATTAAATGGACCTGTAAAGGTGAAGGTGATCAGTGGCTCCAGCCATGGAGTCGAGTCGCCTGTGAGACCTCTAGGCGGATGCTGGTTCTTCCATGTCATCTTCGATAAGAAATCCACTATATTCCAAGACATACGTCTGTACCGTGCCCATGAATCCCTCTACGCTCATTTTGACTTACAACGTATCTTTATAGCATCGTCCTGGACCTCTTTTCTATACAGTAAGCTGACATCCACACTTAGGAATTCCTGATGACAACGCCATCCAGTCCTGAAGGGTTCTTTGACAATTGGATCGGAGACTCTCCCACATCAATCTTTCAACACCCTGGTGTTTTCTAATTCTGCAAACGAAACTGGTGTGTCGATTTCAGCGGCAGAAGATAAGACTGAAGTCATACTGGTAAATCAATTCCATTTACCCTTGAGGCATTTTTTACACTACTTCTAGGTGGCCGGTGAGCCGCTGGACCAGACTGTCTTCCAATATGGCCCATTCGTCATGACCAATCGCGAGGAAATTCAGAAGACCTTGATCGACTGTCAGCATTTCATTTACCCTTCACAGCATTCTATTCAACGTCCTTGCAGATCAAACTGGACGAAATGGATTCGAGAAAGCCCACACATGGAAAAGTAAAATTGCCCACGAGTAATTGGGACCATCACTTGAACTGGGCGGTCGTTGCAAATGTCTAAGCTGTATAAAGTGACTTCAATCTAACCGTTTTTTTCTACTCCTCAAATCGTCATCACTATCGACCCCAGTAGTTACCATTGTTTCCCAAACGTCATCGTCTTCTTGTGTAGGTACTGCCGGCTCCTGTAATGTGGCGTGGTCCCATGTAATGACTGTCGGGGTGCTCTTCATGAAAATCTTGTCAAGCACTTCCCCCTGGTGTTCCTGTTGCTGGCCTACTTGTTTCGGAGGAGAAAATGTGCTGTGCACACGAACATAGCGATCCAATGAAGCTGACGCAAGGAATGAGGTCGAGGGCGCTATGGATACTACGGCACCAGAGATACCTGTTTTATGCGATTAGAACCTAGTTCTCAGGTTTTCATTATCCTTACCCTGATATCCATAAGCAATTTGTCCATTCCGCAAGTCCACCGCATAAAGGTTGGACCCGCTGTCACTGACGAAGAGCTCACTAGGGAGCCATTTGATCAGTGGGGTTCATTTGTATCGCCACAAATAAAGCTTACTGGTCGGCTTTGCCGTTTTCAATTGATCGAATACCACCGGCTTTCCCTATTTTCCAATCTGAAAGAGGACGTCGTGCAGCCCTGGTATCATAACGACGGACGCTCCCCAACTCGGTTCCGGAGACCAAGTGATGCGGAGATGAAAGGTACGTTAAGGAGGTGATGCGGAGAGGCTGTCGGAGGCCAAGATTGTCATTTTGAACCTATGTATGGTGTAATTCAATGAAAAAGATGTTGACGTAGGATGGGCCAACACTGACATTTTTAGCTCGCCATAATTCTCCTGGGAACAGAGTATCGCGCTTCCTTTTTTTGCTCTCAGGTTCCGATGGGGTAGACTGAGGTGCAAAAGCTCGTTCGGCATCCCATACCGAAACATCTACTTCATCCCCACCATATGCAAATGTCTCCTGACGAGTTGACATTCGCCATGCACGGAGGCGAGTCGGAAGGGAGGCCAAATGGAAAGACGGGCCCTCCGCTTCACTACTTAATGAGGCTAAGCGGAGAGCACCATTGGATGTACAGGAAAATGCTCCTCTAAAAGCAAGCTAGCGTTAGAATAGCATATAAGCCAAAGCACTCTAGATACCGCACTTTTCAGATATTTCTAGCCCAATGTATCTCTGACCATCTTTCAACCGCGTTTCTTTCCATTGATGTGCTACCTCTAGGGAATTATCGGAAGTTGAAAGAGAAAATAAAGAGACTGATCCGCTAGAGAATCCAGCAGCTAACTTCGCTTGGAAGTGCAAGGTGAATACTCTACTCACAATGTCAAGATCGGAAGTACATACGAATTTGGATCCTGCTTGTTCTGACGAGGGTACGGCGAGAACTTGAACAGCTTTAGAAGAGCCATTCCAGAGAGTTTTTGTTGTTGACTTAATTTCGTCTTGAGCTTCCGAAGAATACGACACCGACTTGATATTACCTAGGTCATCGCCAACGAGGAATCGACGTTGTGGCATTTTCGGAGTGTTTTTGGTAAGCAAACCTCTTCGGTCACGCGTGACAATCTTTCAAACAACTTGGTGTTACGTAAACAATATTGCTCCTTCATGGAAGGTCCTCTGAAGGAACTCGCCAAACTTGAGAAACTCATTACATCCAAGGGCAAGGCTCCATCGATCAATGACTCTCTTGACGCTATTATTATCTCCCTCAAAGAGGCTAAGAGGAACATCGAGAAAACAGAGTTCGTTGAAGAAGAGACCCTCAAAGAACTGTCTCGTACCATTGAGAGCAAGAAGAAAGATGTAGATGATCGCCAGAAAGAGGTCTATTCGTCCATATCGAAGCTTGGTAAAGCTTTAGATAAGGTCAGTCGTTTTCAGCTAGAGAATGAGCCTCGTATGATTGAATCGAATGATGCAGAAGTTTGCCACGCCCTTACCATCATATCCACGGCTTTTCGCCTCCTCGCAATCTCGGGCTGCTCTCGAGAAGACCATAGCACTCCATTTCCTCAGAACGGGCCAGTTTGATACCGCAGAAACATTCTTCGATGTCCGTTGAAGTCGTCTTGACAACCTGAAGCATTCTTGACTATCGCCCACAGGAATCTGGTATCGACATTCCTCCTGAACTGCGTGTACAATTCATGGAGCTGCACCAAATTTTGAAGCTACTCAGGCACCAGGACATTGGGCCCGCTCTAGAGTATGATCCATACGTCTGTCTGCATCGCGAATAATGAGCTGAAGTGGCATCCCAGGTGGACCAAGAAGAATCGAGCTTTCTTGCAGTCACGCTCATCCCCACTCGAATTCTATCTACATCGGTCCCAGTATATCCGCTTATTGTTCTCATCTCATCCGCCAAATCCTTTACCGGCACTTGCATATGCAAACGCTAACTTACGGTGCTTCTACAACGACTATTCAGCAGAGGTTAAAAGGCTTATGGGATGCGTTGCTTACCTGCCATTATCGAAACTTCAAACGTCTCCATACGCTGATCTGGCATCACCATCACTTCATTTTGAATTGGAACCACTCTTTGCCAGGGAATATTGTGCGAGTCTGGGAATGAGCAGACAAGTTCCACTGAGAGTTGTAGGGGACATTGGCGGTGGCGGCGCGTTGGCAAGGATTGAGAAAGGTCGAAAGGTGATGCGAGAGCGGAAGAGCGAATGGAGTCAGACAGACGAACTACCTGTAAGCTTTCTTGATATCATCGTTGTATGCTTTCTCACATCGCCTTTCTAGATTGAGATACCCCTACCGCCAGAGAACAGGTATCACTCGATCTTTGCATGTCCCGTTTCCAAAGAGCAGGCTACTGAGCAAAATCCTCCCATGATGATGATCTGTGGCCATGTCATTGCAAAGGATAGCCTACATAAGCTCAGTAAAGCTGGAGGGTAAGCATCCTTTTCCGCGGTTGCTTTACGAATGTTACTGATCGTTTTTAAAGACGGGTCAAATGTCCATATTGCCCCACAGAATCGCAGTTGGCGGCGGCGTTGAGGGTGTATTTCTAATTTGATACATGTACAATCATTGTATTTTTGTCTTTACAGAATGTATTACAATCAATAAACAGCTTACTTTTGCAAGTTGTGCGATATACTTAGTTGGTGCCCATGCTGAGAATGTCGGCAGCCGGAAATAAGCCATATCATACATGTATGATCTTGAACTTGACTTCCTCCTTGGCCAATCTCTGACAATCGTACCTTGCCTCGCTACTGCAAGATGGAATCAACGCCTGAGCGGCCCTCAGAGGCGCTGATCAAGTATGCGACTACATACGGCAGTTGTTGTCGATTTGACCATGCTCAAGTAGAAATGCGTATGATCGACTCGTCAACTCTGGTACGAGCCTAGCAAAGTTACGAGACTCTGCATTGGCAGATCGTTTGTTGGCCTCCAATAGCCACTCAGGCATTGTTGGGAGGAGCATAGCATGGAAGGTGCTACCGTCTGTCTGCCACTTGAATGCAATTTGGACTGACAGGCTCCTCAGCTGTTCCTAACATCAGAAGAGCCATTGAATCTGTCGTCCTCACCAATCCGTAGCTCTTCTTTGCTACATTCTCTGCGATCCTCCCGCCAAGACTATGTGAACCGAATGCGCGAACATATGAGGGCGCCTGATGGGAGTTATGAAGAAGGATTCGTCTTGCCTGGCAGCGCTCCATCTCCGCTAATGGGAACACGAAGGGCAAGAGAAACGGCCACGAATCTTGAGACAAACAATCCACTCAGTTTGCATAAGGGGGTCAGTCGTATGTCATCCTAGTTTCTCCTCAGCCCATAACAACACCTCTAGAACCCATGGAAAGCCTGGTTTGCTGCTATCGAATTGAGGAAAACTATTCTGCAAGACGTCGAGCGCACGTGAGTCCACTATGATGGAGATTACTGGTGATAGCTTCATGACCTCTTAGTTTCCCCGAAATAGCTTTCTTTCGCAAGCCAGAGACGCAAGCACAGTTAACCAATATTCTGTTCCTGTATTCCGTCATGAACCCTCACATCGGGTATAGGCAGGGTGAGTATCTGTGGAAGAATTCTACAGTAAGTAAGCATGGTGCTGAATTCGACATTTTGACTATAGGGATGCATGAAGTTCTTGCCCCGGTGTTTTATGCTGTGGACTTTGACTCCCTCTTATCTAATGGAGAGCCTAATGACGACGATGTAAGAGAAGTATGTTCTAGAAACTGGGTTGCGGGCGACGCCTGGGCACTTTTCGACTCAGTCATGCGGGGATTAGCAAGGTGGTATGAATGGAGAGAGCCACCACTAAATATTTCGCTAAGAAATGCTACCTCTCCTTTTGCGACTCATGTCGACTTTAACATCCCTGGTGGCCAAGTAGACTTGAAATCGTACACTGCCCCGATCGTCGAAGCCTGTAATCGAATACAATCGACTTTCCTGAGGACAACGGATCCTCTTTTGTACAAGCATATGCAGGCCGCGGGCATCGAGCCCCAGATTTATGGCATGTAAGTCGTTTTTGCTCCTGGTGTTGAATATTTATGATTTAATGTTGGCCTTAGCCGATGGTTGCGTCTCCTCTTTACGAGAGAGTTTAATATGGTCGATTCCATGAAACTGTGGGATGGCTTGTTCGCGTGTGATCCAGCCTTCGATCTTGCACAATGGATTTGTGTCGCCATGCTCATACGTATACGCAATGACTGTAAGTGACATCTTTGACCAGCTCGCCTTGAAAACTTTTTTTAGAATATTCTACAGTGTTATCAGCCGATTATAGTGGCCAACTCACAGTTCTTCTGCGCTATCCATCACCAGGGCCTGTTCCTCTGTTCGAGGATGCTCCTCATCATACCAGTCTACTTCTACGGCAAGCGCTTGCACTCCAAATGTCGCCAAGCCCTTCGACAGGCGCCTCAATTATTATGGAGAATCGCAATATGTTGAATATTCCTATCGAGGTTCCTGCGCCACTCCCTGTTCCACAGCCACGACGGTCGCAAAACAGAACTGCGTCGCCTTCGCATGGAAGATTGACCCCTCCTGCGCAAGGGAACTCTCGACAGAATACGACAACTCAAATGGGCCTACCTGAAATGATTGCCCGGGGTTTGATAGAGAAAGGAGAAAGCTTTGGAATTAACAAGACACTGATGAGCGCTGTGTCTGAACTCAGGGTAAGTTGTGTTCATCAAGTCGGAAAACGCAACATGTTGATCTGATCTTGGCAAAAAGCGGAATATACCTGACTTGGCGGCATCGCTCGTGAGATCGCCCAACACATCAGAGGCTACTTTTCCTTTGACAGACGAGCGGGCACCTGAGGAGCGTCCTCCATGGGAACCACGAACGCGATTCGAAATGGAAAGAGACATATCTACACTACATTCAAAAAACAAGCGTCTCGGGGACTCCCTTGGGTGGATCGTGGATGTTCTCTTGCAAGACGAGGCAGAGGCTGCAGAGCCACAGCGCCTAAAGAAGCAGAAACAGGAAGCGCTGGAATCACTCTCTTATGTTCGAGACGTTCTGCTGGGAAATATCAACGAGATAGAGGAAGGGCGGCTTGTAGGCGAGGAGGAATTGCGGAGGAGGTCAAAGGAAGTAAGGACCAGCCAATCCTCTCTGCCACCTATCGAAGTGGTTGTTCCGCCACCGCCTCCGGCATCGATAGTGAATTCTCGACCAGAGAAACAGCCGTCACGGAATTCTATACCTACAGTCCCAAGAGCGATGATGTTGCCCGATATGACCGGCTCTGGAATGCCTAGCTCCGGCTCAAATCGCCTACCACCATGGAACTACAGCCGGTCTGAGTTTTCGTCTACAAGTTCGTCAGTGGGGACCGGGGGGCTACCACGCATGCCTCCACGCGCCGGGCACAAGTCAGGCGATCAAGCGCCGCAGATAGAGGATCCGTTGGGTGTAGGGAGTAGATAGAATCAAGATAAATAAATGGAAATTGCATGTAATGAGCCGGAACGAAAATCACAGGGCTCTGATTGGGTGACGTCGGGACAGATCGTTTAGGCAACCCTCAGATATTTGTTTGGTCGACAAGTCCTCTCCTCCTCCTCCACTATGTTCAGGAAGGTTCTCCCTAGCACCCTCCCTCGTTCAGCCAGAGCATTCCACCCATCCCCTCGCGCATCCAAGGTCGTCGCTTCCAACCCTGTCAAGGCTGAAGAGGTCAAGGTATGGCTTCACCCGCGTCTGCTGGCCGTTTCTAACACTTGACTAGTCCTGGTCCTCAGGAAAATATCCTCTCATCGAGCACGAATACGATGCTGTTGTAGTGTGTGTACTATTTCTCGAGTATTTCGCGACTTTTTGTTCAATCTTCCCCTTAGAGGTGCAGGAGGAGCTGGTTTACGAGCTGCTTTTGGTCTGGCCGAGGCTGGGTTTAAAACTGCATGCATAACCAAACTCTTTCCTACCCGAAGCCATACCGTTGCCGCCCAGGTACGTTGGCCATCCTTTCCTGTTCTTCTTGTCCTCATATGTCTCAGGGTGGAATCAATGCCGCGCTTGGGGTAAGTACAGCCTAACAATAAACTTTCTTAGACTAACTATCATTCAGAATATGACCGAGGATGATTGGCGGTGGCATATGTATGATACCGTGAGTCTTCCAACACAAATACTGGTCATTCGCTGATGTCCCATGCAGGTCAAAGGTTCCGACTGGCTTGGTGATCAGGATGCAATTCATTACATGTGTCGTGAGGCTCCAAACACTGTCATTGAGGTGTGTGATAGCCCTCAGAAGATGTTTCACAGTCCGTTTATTCTCTTTAACAGCTTGAGCACTTCGGTGTGCCTTTCTCGCGAACGAAAGAAGGGAAGATATACCAACGTGCATTCGGTGGCCAGTCTTTGAAATACGGAAAAGGTGGTCAGGCATACCGCTGTGCTGCCGCGGCCGATCGTACTGGACATGCCCTTCTCCACACGCTTTACGGCCAATCTCTCCGTCACGACACCAACTTCTTCATTGAATATTTCGCACTTGACCTCATCATGCAGGATGGTGAATGCGTGGGTGTGATCGCCCTGAACATGGAAGATGGTACCCTCCACCGCTTCCGCTCTCACAAGACCGTGTTGGCAACTGGTGGTTATGGAAGAGCCTACTTTAGCTGTACCAGTGCCCATACGTGCTCCGGAGATGGAAACGCGATGGTATCTCGTGCTGGGCTGCCTCTCCAGGACCAAGAGTTTGTTCAGTTCCACCCTACCGGTATATATGGTGCTGGCTGTCTCATCACGGAAGGTTTGTTTTCTCACGATCTTGAGTCAAAAGAAAACTTTTCATTATTATATTGTAGGATCCCGTGGTGAAGGAGGCTACTTGCTGAACTCTGAGGGTGAACGCTTTATGGAGCGCTATGCCCCTACTGCCAAAGATCTCGCTTCGCGCGACGTGGTCTCTCGCAGCATGACCATTGAGATTCGTGAAGGGCGTGGCGTTGGTCCCGAGAAGGATCATATTTACCTCCAGCTGAGCCATCTTCCTGCTGAAGTCCTACACGAGAGGCTACCTGGTATCTCTGAGACAGCAGCTATTTTCTCTGGTGTTGACGTTACCAAGGAGCCTATTCCAGTTTTGCCCACCGTTCATTACAACAGTAAGTCCTCGTGGGTTTTTGCCCTCAAGACATTGTCACTAAACTATTTCGTCCAGTGGGTGGTATTCCTACCAAGTATACCGGTGAAGTTCTGACTATCGACGAGAATGGCCAGGACAAGATTGTCCCCGGACTTTACGCTGCTGGCGAGGCTGCATGCGTGTCCGTTCATGGTGCCAACCGTTTGGGTGCCAACTCGCTTTTGGATATTGTCGTCTTTGGCCGTGCGTGTGCCCATCACATCAGGGATACTCTCACTCCTGGTAAGCCCCACAAGGCGATTCCTGACGAAGCTGGCCTGGAGAGTATCGAGTTCCTTGACAAGATTCGGTTTGTCTTACAACCCTTGTTACTTATAATTTCCTCACCTTTCAATCTCTACAGTACTTCAACTGGACCTGAGTCTACCGCTCAGCTTCGACTTGATATGCAGAAGGCCATGCAAACGGATGCCGCTGTTTTCAGGTTTGTTTTTTCGCGCTCATGAAGAATGGTTCCCCATCGGCTCACACTTTGTGCACAGGACTCAAGAGTCCCTCGATGATGGCGTCAAGAAGATGCGTGAAATATATAAGAGATTCGATAATATCGGTATCAAGGATAGGAGCATGATCTGGAACTCGTAAGAGGAATGCTTTCGCCCTCTCGTCCGCTTGCTTATGTGCCCTCAGTGACCTCGTCGAGACCCTTGAACTCCGCAATATTCTGCAGTGTGCTATGCCCACCATTGTGGGTGCTGCAGCTCGCAAAGAATCTCGCGGTGCCCATGCTCGTGAAGATTATCCTGAAGTATGCCAACTGATATTTCCCCAGTAGTTAAGACTAACGTCACAATCTCCAGCGCGATGACACTGAATGGATGAAGCATTCATTGACATTCCAACCCGACGCGTCTTCCCCTGATATCAAACTCACCTATCGTGGCGTGATCGCGAACACCCTTGACGAGAATGAATGCAAGGCCGTCCCTCCCTTCAAACGTGTCTACTAAAAAGTTGATTGATCTGTACACACAAGAATCGTAGTCCATTAATAGGTTTGCTCAATGTGAACATGAGGAATGTATACAACGAGAGCATGTCACAATAATTATACATTCAAAGAAAAAATATACACAAGGTATGTGAATGTGACGCATAGAAAGATTCAGAGAGGACAATTCAAGTCATGTTGGGCAAAAGCTGCCTCAGGAAAATACCTTGCACGTACAGTCCTGCCACCAAAAAATCTCCCATCTAATTCTCTGACCGTTTTCCATGCACCGGCTGGGCCTGCGAACAACACAAAGATGCGCACAGATTCTTCCTGATTTAAATGCGGAGTGTCGACGAGGTGAACGATGACACGTTCGACCGTCCCGTTCTTCGAACACTCGTCCCCTTTGTAATAAATGAGTAGATAGTCTGGATGCAAGCATTATCTGCCTACCAATCTCTCCCCTTAGATCTTCATCCTCGACGTCTTCTGCTCCAACCATGTTCGTGAGCACGACAACACGACTCGGCTCCCCGAACCGTTCGCGATCCTCACGTGTCTTGGCATCCTCGTTGTTATTGATGATTTTGCCCATTTTTGAACCAGCGCCAACACCTTTCCCTGATGCAGGATTGCCCGGCTTGTTCTTCCCAGCCTTGACTTGCTCGACTGTGAGAGCATTCACGATCCCGGACCCGTCAACACCAAGTCCTTGTCCTTCTTTATGGCCCCACTTTGCCATCAGACGAGCGGCGAAGCCGTGAGGGTCAGGCCTACATTTGATGTCAAACGAGGAGGTGAAGGCTAAAAAACTAAGTGAACTTACTTTGCTTCTTCTACTGGAGCAGGAGGAGGAACAGGAGTGGAACCAGCCAAAGCGCCAAGTCTTGCAGCAATAGCAGCAGCCGCTTTAACCTTGGCCTCAATTTCGGAAGGCATAGATCCAGGAGGCCCAGGGGGTGGGGGAGGAATAGAGGAAGGTGCGAAAGGATTGTATGCTAGCGGCGGGGGCGAGGGAGAGGATACAGGGTTAGGCGGAGGGGGATGGCTCATCGTTGACATGGCCACACGTCGCAGATAGGCTTCATCCCCAGATTGAGGAATAGGAGCCGACATCGATGTACCAACAGATAATCCAGGGATGTCGGCTTCCTCGTTATATGGATCGACAGTGACAGGAGGTGCAGGCCGCACGGCATTTGACATCGCAAGACGACGTTGGTAAGCTTCGTCTCCGGTCTCTGCGGGAGGCACAGGCGCGTGCTGGGGGTGAGAGAAAGAATGAGTCGGCGCTCCTGACATTTCATCATCGACCTTTGACCAACGATCGAAGTGCTCTTCACTGAAACGTCCTTCACACAACTGTAAATATTGCTGGGGAAGATATGATGGGGGATAAAGCACACCTGTCTTCCGTGGTCTCTCATCCTCAGAGGCGGTACCCTCACTATCAGAATAGCTTTGGCTGCGGCGGGAGCGTTTGCGGTCTTCTACCCGACGTTCTGCAGCAAGCCGCTCACGTTGTTCAATACGATTCTTCTGTTTCCAAACTTTGAACTCGTTGTAGTCATTCGGTCGAAGAGGGTCGTAGAGCTCAGCTGGATCCCAGGCTGCAACGGACGGGGCATTGCGATTGTACTTCAAGCGTCAAGTGCTGTCAAGGAAACGAATACATTACAGCCTGTTGAGGTGACTAACTTTTTTTGACCGTCCTTTCCCTTTCCTCTTGTTGTGAGAGGCTTTGAAGCCATTGATATCTTCATCGAGGACCATGGATGGTGGTTTGACCTTTTTACTCCATCCTTGTTGGGGCTGTGATTGTGCGGTATCTTCTACAGGCTTGGGCGGTTCGACCAGTGCTGGAGGCGCGAAGATAACTGCGGTAGAAGATACGCCAGCAGGGATTGGGCCACTAGAGGTGACTGAGGCGCCCAAAGGCAACCTTGTAGGCGCAGGCTTTGACTTTTTGGTTTGGTTGCGGCGAACAGGAGCGAAAGCCAAGGATGCCGACCATCCTTCGAATCAAAAATGCGAAATAGACATTTCAATAAACGGGTTCTAGATTGCACAGGGCAGCAATTGAAGAGATACCGGCTGTGGGCTTTGCTGAAGCTTGTGGTTCAGCAGGCTTGTGAGGTTCCACGATGGGTTGTGTGGGTGCTTCGGACTGGCTGGGGGCAGAAGCCGGGGCTTGAGGGACAGCAGAAGAGGAAAAGGTAGAGCCTGAGGAGAATTGGATGCCACCATAGAGGCCACCTGCTCTGCCCGACATGGTGGTTATGGTTTGAGATATTTTCTACACGTGATCTATCTAGAAACTACCATGGACGTGAACTGTTGAAGTACTTTTCTCTCGCTTCTTTTGTCAAGATGTGCACTGCAAAGTCTCCAGCGTCTACCATCGCCCACCCATTGTGCATTCGGCGCTTTGAGTTTGGCGCCAGAGGCAGCGGTGGATCAACAGTCAACAGCTGCTAAACTGTCAGTATTGGAAACCACATCAACTGGTAAAACAACTGACGGTTTTCCTGATCACTCGTACTACCGATTCAATGGCACCTCTGTCTCCGGTACCATCCTTGATCTACGGTGACTCGTCAGAGATTGCACCAAGAAAAGTTCCAGGCTTGCCTGTGCAGTAATGACCCAGTTCCAAACCCCACCAGGAACGTCATATGTCGACTCGCCAGCATATGTTCCACCTCGCCGCCTCCGACCTTGAGGCGCCCTAAGGGGAAATTCGGGCCCGGGAGACGGTGCTTGTGCCTCTGAAACGGTCAAGGTTGAAAGCTCCAAGTGGGGAGAGATGGCCAACTGTGAATGAAGTTCTTTGATCATTTCGGGGGTGTTTCTTGGGATTTCTGGAATATTTGCGGCATAGAGGGAAGAACGAGGTATGGGCTGGCGGCTAGATGAAGGTGCTGGCTCATCCACGAACCACGGGAGCGCTGTTGGGGTAGAATAGAGTCTTCGAGAAGCGAGCGCAGTGCAAATATATCGCTGCATGACAGAAGGAGGTGTGACCCAAATGTCACACTCAAAAGTTGCATCTTACCATGGGCGTCCGCGCTGGCGTCGTAGTTTGTGTCACCAGTTTCTTGCTTGGTACGCTCATTTCTCTCATACTATGCCCGCTTGCTCATTGATTCACAGGTGCTCTCTTCACCCACTGGATCGCTGACTCCCTCACACTCTGGAAGTCGCCCGTGACTGATGAGCATCTCTGGACTGCCGCTACTTATTATTCCATCCTCGCAAAAGGCCCACCTGCTGCCTTATGGTTCCTTGCCTCAGTGGTAGTAACGGGTTGCAGTACTATTCTTTGGAGTCTTGGTGATGGCGAGGCAGGCAACATTATGTTTGATGGAGGGAGTATCTGTGAGTCCATCCTCGTATCATGTTCTGTTTACTTGCTTATGTATTTTGCTTTAGTTCTCTTTGGTACCACGGTTGCCATGTATCTTTACTCTGTACTCCCTAGTCTGTTCTTGTTTCTCATGTGTCGTTTCACTCTTCTAATATCCTGCTAGGTGTCTTTGCCAAGTTCAATTCTCTGCCAGCCCACCAGCTCAAAGACCCCTTTCCTCGATCACTCCGCCTGGTTACCCTTGAGCTCGCATCCAACAATCTTATATGCAGCGTCGCATTGACCGGCGTGTTGGCTCTCCAGGCGGGCCGCTTTTGGGCCGAGAGTTCAGATGGTGACGATGAAGAGGTCTTCGAAGAAAGCGAGGTGGAAGGGACACAAACACGAGCCAAAACTCCAGACCCTCGCACTGAAAAGGTTCAACAGAGGACTCCAATAAAAGCATCGTCTTGATCAATCATATATCCTTTATAGATGGATGAATTAGGACTTTCTTACGACCTGCACGTTTATGGTTGAGATATCTATATCAGTGGGATGTATCATTATAATACCCTCTAGGCTCCAGATGAATGCATCTTTCAAATGCCATTACACTGCTCAATGTATCTAAGGGTTCGAGCTTTATTCCTGTACAATATCCTCCTTCCTTGGCTTCGAATTTTTTATCTCGTTGCCTTGTCCGATTATAGACTGTGCTTCATCATCAATGACGATACCTAGCAAAAACATAATAGGTGAGCCTGCGTGAATTCATGGGAATGGTGATTGCGCACCTAGCCCCTCCTCCTTAGCAAGGCCAAGAACGTGTTCCAATTCAACAAAGCCGTCCTGGTCGACGTCGAGTTTTTGGATGACGGCTTGCCCGACCTCATCATCAGGCCTGTGCTTGATCACATCTAATGCCTTCTGTAGGTCTTGGACAGAAATGCGACCCTGTGGATCGGCAGAGATCATCTGTAACGAGCTTCCTACGCGATTGTCATATTCCTCGAGTTGTCCATCAATTTTGGTCAACATGCTGCGGATCCGTTTAGTTAGTGCGCCAGAGGGTGATTTTGGATCCTGAAATCTGGTTAACATGTTATTAAACAAGATAGTCGATGCAAGACATACCTCCTCCGCCAGAAGGTTCTCCTCCATAAGGCTGCGAAGCTCATTGCGCTCCTTTAGGACACTGGACTTGGCAGACAGGATGGAAAGAGCTTCGCCCAATTCTTTAAGCTGCTCCGTGGTCATGCGCGCGTTGCCATCCTCCACTTCACCAGGGACAAGCTGCATGGGACTTAGTTTGCGAGCTACTGGTAGTGCATTAGAACAATAAATCACCTCAGAATCAGGTAGAAGGGATTGGGCTGTGCGAACTTCCAGCTCCTCCGCCTCTTTCTTTGCACGACGAGCGTCTTCTTCCTTTTGTTCTTGCTCTTCTTCGTCTTCAATGAGCTCCTGTTGTTGCTGCAAAACTTCGAGTTTCTGTTTGTAGCTCGCCTTGTCGGAATCGACCTCCAACTCCGCCTCGTTAAGCTAGAGAGACGTATATAAAAAAACCAACGATGTGTATACGAAGAATAAACGCACCAAATTGTCAGGAAGCCCGCTCAGAACACTTTCCAAGCTGGAGATGACAGCAGTTTTGCCGTCTTCGCCGTCGCCAAACTTACGGTCAAAGTGGAAAGCCCTTCCGAGGACCAGTAATACGCCAGAAACGCGATTGTGTAAGTGCAAGTCGACCCAAGTCTGGAGTTCTTCTCTAAGCCGCGCTGGGGACACACCCGTGGTACGAATGCCACGAGATTGGCACGCTGCTTGGAGTTCAGAGGTCGAGAGCTCTTCGATACCTTCGTTGTTGATAAGCTGGTCATCGCGGCGGAGGTGCAGAAGTCGCGATCGAATAGTGCCACGAAGAAAATTGTCAGTGCCGAACGCATTCACACCCATGTACCGAGACATTGAGACTAGCTGAGGACGGGACAGGTTGTCCAGCGTAAGATCATCGTCGAACAGTTTGGCAACATTGATGATGTCCTGGGCGGATGGTGATTCTCCAGTAGATCTGACCTGCCCGAAATTTGAGCAAAAAAATCCTGGAGAGTGGAGGCATATATACCTTGCGGAAGAACTCTTTGAAAGCATCACTACCGACGATATGTGCATTTGCTTTGAGACCGGATTCACGAAGCGTTTCCTGCAAGAACTTGGCCATATCTAGTCGGACACGCAGGAGCTTCCGCTGTTTTTCTTCCTATTGGACGCACAGTAAGCCTGAGCTTGAAAGAGTGACGGTGACACGTACTGCTGCATATTTGTCCTCAAATGTAGAAGGCAGCATATTCGGGAATAGCTTGAGCGCGACGGGTAGAAGAAGTTCCATGAACGGCACAATCAAAAAGACAGAGAAAGGGACAAGGCGAAGGATATCCTGGGTCGTGCGTTTCAGCTGTACAAGAGGAGTAATTGAGTGAAGTTGCAAAGGAAGGATAGAATATATGTTAACCTGTCTGCGTTCTCGACGCGTCAATGTTTCACCCTGGAGGATTTTCCATTGGAGCCGTGAGGATATGCGCACTTCAGAGACCAAGAGCTTTGTCCCGTGCCAGTAATGCTGGAGTTCGTGCTTGACCTTCTTCCATACTCGGGTAGAGAGAGCAACTTCTGGTGTTGCAGGTGGGGTTGGTTTAGGTTCGTTATTAGATGATGGTGGTGTATTAGTGGAAGTTATGGGGGTTTGTAGGCTGCGAGAGGACTGGAAGTAGAGAGTGGAGCGAGGGTAAACGCGGGATGAGCGGGGGAGACGGACGGAGATTAGGGCGGAGGGTAGACGGCTACAAGAACGAGCAAGGACGGACGAGGTGGTACGGGGAACCCATACAGACATAGAGGATCGTTGGCAGAGTACAAGTGGTAAGCCCAAAACTTTCAGTGTCCAGTTGTTTGGCTCCGTTGCCGAGCAGCCACCCATGTCTTCAGCCGACCTCCACAACCCCAACTCACAGGCCTACAAAAAAGCCCGGCGCCTCTATTTCAAGGCAACTAAGAACAGGAATCCAGACCTAGAACTCGACTGGTCCCCTTTCAGGGCTGAAGAGAAAAAGTACAAAGCCCGTTTCCCCCCACCTGATCTCTCCAATGTCCTCGATCTCGCCACTCTTGACCCTGCCAGAGAGGACGAGATCGGGCAAGGCGTCTGGCGAGGCTCGCATTTATTGCACTATAAAGAACTATCCGCAGCGGGCCGATCTACTAAATTCTACGCCATCCCTGAGATTCCTGGTGCTGTTGTCTCCGCCCTGTTTTACGAACCTGTGTATATTCATCAATAGACTACTTAGGCTTGGTTATCTTGCCCTCCTTTGTTTCACCCCAGAAGCAGAGGGAACTTGTGCGATGGTCCCTGTGCGATCAAGCGCGCGAGAATGAGACCAACCTTGACATCCATTACACTCTCCCAAAAGACGGTTTGTGGAATACATGGCTGAGGTCCCGACATGATTCGAGTAAGGACATAACGGTCCATCCCAAGGCTACAGAGGCCTCTTCCGTCACTCAAGAGACCCCAGGACCCCGGCAGCTCGTGAACAACATCCCTGCCGCTCCTGATACCTTTTCAACTATTTCAAACACACCCAAACCTCCACCCACCCCTTCGGCCAGCATCAAGCCATCATCTGCTTCTGAACTTTTGACAAAACTACGTTGGGCCAACATCGGCTGGTTCTACCACTGGGGAACCAAACAGTACGACTTTACCAAGGGGAAAGGTGTCATCGATCCTCGTCTACGTGACCTCTGCCGAGATGCAGTCGCTGCTGTCGACTGGAGACAAGTTTATGGTGAGACTAATGGCATTTGGGGAGACGGCGAAGCGGATTGGACAACCTGGAATGAGACATACGGTCAGTCTTGCTGTGATACGGTACCGGTTTCCCAGTGATTTATTTGTTGGGCAGAGCCCGATGCTGGTATCGTCAATTTTTACCAGACAAAGGTCAGATTCCTTGAGTTCGCGCAATCAAATTCTGATTCTTCAGTAGGACACTCTTATGGCACATGTGGATAGATCCGAAGTTTGCGCCACATCACCTCTCGTCTCAATTTCGCAAGTCGATGCCATTTATCTTCAGGCCTAATCCCTCACATACCTGCAACATAGCCTTGGAAATGCAGCTGTCTTCCTCATAGGTGGCATGACACGGAATTCGACCCCAGTGCCAATCTTACTGCGCTCTGGAGACGTGGTCATCATGTCAGGGCCTGAATGTCGACGTTCCTATCACGGTAAAGCACAATTTACGATGCTTTGGTATCAAACCCCTTATCGTTTTGTTAGGCGTTCCTCGAATACTAGACGACACCTTGCCCCCTCATTTGAAGGATCTGGATGAGAATTGGGAGCCCTACGCAGCCTACATGCGTACAGCGAGAATCAATGTCAACGTACGGCAGGTATTCCCCAAAGGCTTCAAGCCAGACTTTGTCGATGCGTAACTTGAACTTGCCCTGAGGCTGTATAGACCGTATCGATCTATAAATGCGCACTACTATACTTTGTACTATAGTATCGATTCTTTAAAGATTACTTGTCATCCATTCCATGATCCTAGCTGATCTCGAGCTTCAAGGGTAATGGAAAGTTTGCTGTAAGCGTGGTCCCAAGCACGCACATGAGAACCTATACAGCCAAAAGGCGAGACAACTGAACAGATACCTGTTCAGCCGCTGCATGCTATATATGTAGCAGTATGAGTTCTGCTGTAAGCCACGCCAGGCCTACATTTGCGCTGAGAACCTTGAGCAATCCAAGAACAGGCACTGGAAATGAAGAAGTTAAACCCATGCCAAAATAATTAGGTTAAGAAAGATCCTTAAACAATCCGAAACTAAAAACTGGACAATCTCATTAGCTGCCTGGACTCCTTAAACTATTGTTTTCAGAATAGGAATACGGACCTCTCCAACGTGTTGATTTCTGGCGAGACAATAAACGCTCTATCAATTTCGGCTACAAGGATGTTGCACGTGCAGGATATCCCAAATTGTCCATGACGTGTGTGTGGACTTACCAAACTGCGGTAACTGCGGTCAGAAATGGACGAGGAGTACATAGAGGCCTCGTCTTCTCTGGATTCCTTCATTTCTATAACCTCGGTCGGTCATGTACTACTTTTTCCTGCAATCCCACTCATCCATATCGTATAGTCTGACTCGATGGTTGAGATTAAGCGCTCAGACATTCCCTCAACCCCATCGACCAACCAGATCCGTGACGATGATAGATATCGTTTGGTGTACAGCAAGTCAAAGGTTTACGTCAATCCGACAGCATATGCGAGGGATAATATCCCTGGTTTCGTTGCGCTGGTCAAAAGAGTCGGTTCTCCGGCTCGGGTTACATTTTGTGGTCTTCTGACCCCCTTTTGTAGGAGGCTACGAACCCAATCTATTTGCTAGCCTGGATCCCGGAGACACTTCTAAACGAGAGAGGAGTAACTGAATGGGACAAGTTTGTGAAGATTGAGGAGAAGGTTGCTTGGGACGAACAAGACGATGGTGCGATGAGTTCATGTTCACTGTCCAATAACTCGTTTACCTAGTTTGATTCTAGATGTCGTTCTCATTGACTTGCCGACGCAACGACCTGAATCCTACGCCTTCTCTGTTCCGCTTACATCTATCTATTCTCTTCTTGTACACCCTCCGACGTTGTCTTCTTGGTGTGAGTCGTTGCTCCGTTCCGCCTTGTACTCAATTAAGGTTCGCTATAGATGGATCCATTGGGATCAACCTCATTAACGGAGACACGCTACCGACTCTGCACTTTCACGACGACGAGTCACGTTCATTCACGTTAGCTTCCCCACCACGGCCCCTGGTGCAAGACCGGACGTCGTATCCACCTCCTGCAACGCACGTGGCGCAGTCGGGAAACTCGTGGGGTGGTGAAGACCTTCTTTCACGCCTGAGGTCGTACTCACACCTAATGCGGTCAACACTCGAGCCGTCTTTGTTCCTTGTTGACCCGTCACGCGCGGATATTGAGGCGCACTCTACCCAGATCTTTAGCGACGATGCAGTAGATGATATACTTGCCCAGTCGTCATTTGCCAACTCGTACTCGCCTGTCCCCGCCCATCGCCGTCCCCGTCCAATCGTGACGCCACCCCCGAACCCGTACTCCCACCGTTCATCCGTCCTCCATCGCTCCCTTCCATCTCCCACTGCCAGCCCCCCATCTTCATCTCAGGCCCGCATCGCTCTCCTCCAATCCTTTTCTAACATCACCCGTGCCACTCGCCATGCCGCCCAGAACATCCTCTCTCACCCTCTTGCGAAACCCATCGTCCCCCACCTTCCCGATCCTGTCCGCAGCCTTGTCAACGCCAATGGTGAGTGGGAATGGGGCAGCTGGGTGGAGAAAGGAGGCGTTGGTGAGTTCGAAAGCGCTCGAGTTTATCTCGCCCGGTGGGCTAGGATAGTCGCGGAAGAGGGTGAGCGTGCTCGCAGGCGAGAGGCGCAAGCACTACCTTCTAATTCCACCGCCGAAGAAACTTCGTCTCTCGGAATCTTTGAGCTTTTACACTCTACTTCCAACCTCCCTACACCCAAATCATCGCGGGATCCAACACAACCTATCGACGAAGCCATGTGGGCTCAATGGTTTGCAGAGGATGGCAGGCCCAAAGTTCGGATCGAAGAAATGAAGAGGGAAGTGTTTAGACGTGGTGTCACTTCTAAAGGAAAACTCAGACAGACCATTTGGCCTTTTGTACTTGGTGTGTATGAGTGGAATGTGACGCGCTCCGAACGATTGCAAAAATGGGAGGAGAAACGGTACGGGTATATTTCACTGTGCTCCAGAATTATCTCAAACTTCACAGGAAATTGTACCGTGGACTCAAAGATCAGTGGTGCGGTAACCCGAAAGTGTTTGATCGACCAGACGTCATTGAGGTTTGCGACCTCATATCCTTTACTTTTTCCTCACAGCTCAGGCAGACTCCATAGGAACGGCATCGAATAGACGTAGACTGCCGCCGTACTGATCGAAGCCAGCCACTTTTCACCACCCCAGAACCTACACCGTTTAGTGGACAGAATGATGAGAAGAACCACCAACGCTACTCCTCCATTTCACCAAACGTGGGCGACATTGGCTCTCAATCACCGACTAATGAACACATCGATCGGCATGCGAGTATCTTATTGACATACAATTTTTATGAGAAAGACCTAGGTTCTATGATTTTGTGGGCCTTATGATCAATTGGCTGACCACATTTATCAGGTTACGTTCAGGGAATGTCAGATCTATGTGCCCCGATATATGTTGTTATGGATGCCAATGAGGAAATGACGTTCTGGTGTTTCGTTGAAGTAATGCATCGAATGGTTCGTATCTCGAGGATTGCTTTCGAAAGTCTCTACAGCAACTCATGGCAATGGACAGAAGCAGAATTTTCTGCGTGACCAAAGTGGCATGAAAAAACAACTAATGACTCTCCAGCAGCTCATCGGGGTCATGGATCCCGAATTATACAAACATTTAGGTAGGCTCCCTGTGCCTGCGCCTATCTTGTTTCACTCACTCTGACTGTAGAGAAGACTGATGGTCTCAACTTGTTCTTCTGTTTCCGGTACGGCCGATATCTTAGCCTACATATGTCGAGCTTCATTCCTCTTTACAGCTGGGTCTTAATAGCCTTTAAGAGGGAATTTCCATTCAACGACGTTTTACGTCTATGGGAAGTTTTGTGGACGGACTACTATAGCAATGACTTCGTTCTTTTCATCGCGTTAGCTGTGCTCGAATCACATCGCGACATGATCTTGCGATATCTCGTTGAGGTAGGTCTCGTCCAAGTCATTGATTGAACTCGCCTGACTTCTTTTGTGACAGTTCGACGAGATACTCAAGGTCTGTGAACTGTCTATGGTGGCTTGAAGGACGTTGACATTTTCATTCGTCAGTACTGCAACGAACTTAGCATGACCATCGAACTGGACACAACCCTTGCTCAGGCTGAGGTCCTTTTCTTGTCCTTTGCACAGCTCGTCGCGGATATAGACCGTAGGAAAGCCGAAGAGCTGCCCACGCCGTCGACCAATGGTGTTCGACGTCGCGGGTCTGCACCAGAAGGCGACAAGCCAACTACGGCAATCAACCTGCCGATTCTTTCTGAGCTTCTTAGAGAACTTTTAAACACAGGTCGACAATAGGGGGGTTGTGCATTTTTTTCCAGATAGTAACTATATTCTCATCTGCCACAACTCGTACATATATGCATTTATGAGGACACACCTTTCCCAACATGTTCGCGTACTGTTGTTCTCTTCATGTGTCATATGCATCAGTCTGCTTTTGACGTGTAAGCACTACGTGACCTTTGTACCACCAGTACTGAGTCAGTGCCACTGCTTGACCTTGGACATACAAGATGGCACACAACCTGAATATTCTGCGCACTTACGCTTTGAAAGAACCAGCGACTTTTCCGAGTTCAGTGCTATTTAGTCATACTGCGAACTCACTGACCATATATGACACCTATCCCAAGTCGATCTTTCATTTTCTGCTCTTGCCTAGAGTGAAACCCCCTCTGGACACAAACATCTTAACGAGCCTGAGGACCGTTCTCAAAGGCGACAAATCCCATGCTAAACAGGTCATCTCTGCTCTCCGCCAGGATGCAGAGGTACTACGAAAAGAGGTTGAGAGCGAGATGCTGAAGCGCTATGGATTTAAATGGGACATATGGGCTGGATTCCATGCCGCACCCTCGATGTCGTGAGTCTCACTTATAATGAGAACGCACTCAACGTTCCTACTACCTGGATACTCACGAAAACTTGAAAGCCACTTGCATCTCCACGTTATTTCGGCGGATCTGCGTTCTGATTGTATGAAAACCAAGAAACACTACAATTCTTTTCATCCCAAGATGGGGTTCTTTTTGGATATCGATGAGGTTCTGTCATGGTTTGATGCTCAGGACTCGTATTTCAATTCAGTGGGTGTTTCTTGTTTCTTGTGCGACCTCTAGATGTCTGTTGATGACATCGAATCAGATGGCGAAATTAGATTTTAAGCAATATGAGGCGCTTTTGAAGGAAGACCTTGCTTGTTTTCACTGCGGGTCATCCATGAAGAATATGCCGGCGCTAAAAGCCCACCTCGAAGAGGAGTGGGATAAATTGGCTTCTAGAGAAAAGGGCAAGCTCGAAAGGAAGAGGAAATTCGAAGAGAACCTTGCTGTGGAGGAGGTATCTGAAGCCGATGTTAAAAGATTGAAAGACTGATCCTCTGGCTCTCACAAGTCTGCTAGCGATCGAGGAATTTGTTGGGAGTTTGTATTGCCCTGTTCTCTTTGAAGTACGGAATCTGAAGCGCGTAGCAGAGGATCTGCTCTCTCGCAATATGACACAAATAATATCCCAGTGAAGGCTCTACCTACTCGAGGCATCATGCCTACATCAACCGATGCAGACCTTAAATAAACACATAGATCGATTGTCATCTGTTATAAGGTCAGCTACCGGAGACTACATCATGCCACGCGCGATCGTTGCACAACACAGCTTCTATTTCTTTAATGTTACACTTTCTTGTACAGCGCAGAGGGTTTACAGGGGTTTTACACACACAAGACGGTCATTGGCACAGCCCGAACCAAAGACTTGAACTAAGGACCAACCAATAATTTTACAGCTTCAAATCCATCAAGTTTTAAAAAGATACGATCTATGACGCCTGCTGTGCTTTCGCAGCTGCGGCACTAGCCTGCAGCTTCGCAGATCGAGAGCGTTCACTAGCTTCACGAATGGCCCACGTCAGCTCGTAGGTTCTGACCGCATCTGTAGACGAGTGTCAGAATTATTCTCAAATGGTTGTTATCATTGCCTGACCGTCATAGGTGCTCAGAATCTGTGCGGCATCGGGATCTTCTTCAATATCCTCAATGATATCGATCAAGTTGGAGACCTCCGAGAAGAAAGGATCGTCGTCGGGGAATCGGATAGCCTGCTCGTTTTCGTCTCCAGGTTTACGGACGTAGAGCACAGGCTGGACGTATGGGTTCACCAACCTAGAAAATATCTACCATGAGCCAAACTGACTATAAAACAGTACTTAGAACACACTTGAGTTGGTACCCATCAGCAAACACTTCGAGCTCGCAACTATAATTGGTGTCTTGAAGAGCCACAATATGGGTGAAGCTACCGACAGCACCGCTGTCGTACTTCCTGTAGTGCCAGTCCAGGTTAAAAGAATCCTTCAATTAGACGCCTGGGAACATACCAAGTTGCAGCTGTCACTCGAGGAATCCTATTTTCGGGGGCGACCTTGCTCTCGTCGATAGAGATCTTCGAAAGATGGCCAGCATTCTCATCCCATTCTAGCGAATGCGCGCTAACCGTGGAGATGTCGACTTCCCCACCAAAGTAGCGAGAAAGATCGCAAAAGTGAGTCCCTTGTTCGATAACGGGCCCAGCACTGATGTTGTGAGTACCTGAAGAGAAAGCAAATCAAAGGAGAAACTGACCTCTTAGACTTGTCCCACCAGTCCGGTTTGGCGATCGCTTCATATGCACAAGCGTATCGTGCGATAGTCGCCATGACAGTAAGATCGTTTTCTTGAATGATCTGCTTCATCATCTGGACGGCTTTCAAGTAGCGTAGCATATATCTAGACCATTCGTGAGTTCCAGGAAACCCCATCGAAGACGACAGTGTCATTACCCAACAGAGCATATCGTTTTAGAGTCACTGATAGTCTTTGCGATCGTAAACGCGTCCTGGATCTCATGGTGAGGACCCGTGGCAATAGGTTTTTCTATGAACATAGCAACGCCAGGGAAGTACTTGATGATTTGCATTTCGATATCGCGTCCTGGGAGAAGTGAGCCGCGGTACATGGGAGGGCTACCGACAATGACAGCCTTGGGCCGATCCTTGGGAGACATGCTCTTCACAAAGTCTTCGAGAGTTTTGAAGACCCGAGTGTCTTGATAGGCAGATACGACGAACGAGTCGCATTTCTTCTGAAGAACAGCGGTGGCGCGCTCGATGGCAGGATCAATGAGCGCGACGACCTTGAGACGCCGTCCCAGTTTGCTGCATACAATGGTCAGTGCAAGAACCTGGGTACTATCAATCACTAGGGATCACTTACTGTTCGAAACGGAATGAATGGTTCCATGGGCCTTCATCAGATCCTGGTGTAAGTGATATCAGGACCCGTTTCCGGGGAGAAGGAGGATCTACTTGCCGAACATGATGTTGCCTGCGCCGATGAAGACGACATTGAAATCATCGGATCCGCCGACATGGCTCACCCTAGGATGGATAATGAGCAGGGGGAAATGCGGAGAGAAAAAGAGACGAACTTGTCCATAGGCACGAGCCTCCATGGATCGATAGAGGGACGGCGAGAGGAGATGCCTGAGGGTCTGCGGTCTGAAGGACGGCGTTCTGAGGGTCTGCGGCTAGACATGGGAGTATGTATGAAGGAAGATAGAGCACAGGGTAGAGGGTCATTTATAGATCACGTCGATAATCTGAGCTCCACGGCTTTACATGACAGCCTCTCGTCATACATTGTACCAAACAATTCCATATCACATATCTTTTTACGACGACGGCGCCTCCATTACCGCCTGTTGTCGCCGTGCCAACTCCTCTCGTCGCCTTTCTGCTGCTTCAAGCCGGTCCGTCATGGATTTTAATTCGGCCTTGAGTTTCTCGTTTTCCTGAGACAACTTCATGACGTTCGAAGCTCGTTTCTGGACCTTTGCAACTCTGCAGAACCATTATGATTCACTCTTTCCAATACATCCACTCATGTAGCGAGTGATAAGATAAGTCACTTACTCGGCATTTGAAGACGTGCCGAGAATCGAGGACATGTCCAACTCAAGATCAAGGTTCGACGCAGGTATCTCTGGTAACGGGATGGCTGGCAGCTTAAAGCGGTTCTGCTCTTCAAAATCCCCCTTTTCGACAATGGCAGCTGCATCAGACGATCCCAATGTTGACTTAGCCACTGGGTGAGGGGCTTGAGGGCTGAGCAATGCATATCAGACGAGTTTTGACATGATCCTCAGGGATAGAGCACAGACTCAGCCTCATCGTACTCGTGTTCAACATGCTCTGACAGAGAGCTCATAGTGGTGGTGGTCCAAGAGCAAGTAATCAGATGCATCGACATCTCATCACCCAGGCAACCAAAACGGGATTCAGATAAGTAACTTTGACATCAACCACGATGTAAAGGTAACCTGCGGCTCCAACAGCCATATCTAGTTCATGTTCTAACCTTTCTTTTCTAGATGGTCCTTGACTCTGGACATCTTGTTATCGTCGCTTCTGCCATTTTCTTTGCCTTCGCAAGCTACGCCGTCCTATTTAGCGTGTTCTTCCCATCCACTGGCATACCCGTACGCAGCGCCCTTAACCTCGAGTATTTTTAACGTTCTAAAGCTTAGTAGCTGCTTGATATGCTCGCCCACGATACGCATTACAAATATCTTGCGCTTTTCATTATTCCAACGGGAGCCTATTTTGTCATTGCAAACTGGGTAGGATGGCAGTACTATCGTAATTCGTGATCGGCAGAGGTTGCGAGTGACGTGTTATACAACTGCAGTATACATGGAAAAATAAATAACCAATAGATATAGTTTATTCCCGTGGTTGGGAATGCAATGAAGAAGGTCGAGGCCTTCTCAGTCCCTCACGTTGTTGTAACCAAAGCCGACTTCTACCACCTACATATCCCCCTGTTTCACTGGAGGGGCCCGCCCGTGTTGGGCTCCTGTCCCTCTCGGTAAAAGATGTTTTAGATCTCGAAGGACTTGTTTCACGTGCTCTCGGAGATGAAAACCTCGAACTTCTCTCCGCCAATGGTCGCGGCCGAAGAAGACTTGTGGCTGGCGGTCGTGTTGGAGAAGATAGTTCGGTTGGTCGATAGCCATTGGGGCCCGGAAGTTTACTGTGACCAGAAGTCAGGGTCGTTTGAAGTACTGGGCCAGTCCGTCGAGGGGCAGGAGGGGGGACTCCAAGATATCTCGCCCGCCTGAAGAGAAGAGATTGATCCACCCTTCATGTACAATCATCGAAGAAAAATAACCTACCGTACAGCTTTATAGGCAATCCTTTTCTGGTAGGTTTGGGCCCATTTCCCAAAACATTTGTCTAGATTGAGGCGTTAGCCTAGTGATTAGTTGCTCGAGATGTTTGACCTCACTAAGAGTAGCTGCTCTGTCTTTGTTCCGTGCTTCCTTAGCTTGGAGAGCTTTAGGCATACCTTGTCGCCAAATTTCGTAATATCTTGTTCTGACATTGTTTGCGTGAAATTGTATGGCCGGAAGCGACTGCAATAAATAATATAAGATCGAGGTAGAAAAGGGCCATAACACAAGAACCAACCTTGGTCTTGGAACGCCACAACCCGAAGGCTTTGAATAGTGCATTCTTTTCAGTCTGCTCCATCACAATACGTTCCTGAATGGGGGTCATTTACATATGTCCCAGGGCGACCAAAGTAGAACTCACGGTTGGGCACAATTTCTCATCATTAAAGCGTTGTCTCCACATGTCCCAGGCATATGCTAGAACAGATAACCTGATCTTGTCCTCCTTTTCGTTCAAAGTGATTCGACGGTGTCGGGTAACGCGTGCAAGCCTCAGCCAACGAGTGAACACGCTGCGTATGTTGTCTTATTTGATGTATGAGTTACTTGAATTCGACCAAATTTCAAGACGGCAGCGTACCTTCTCTTTTGACGAAAAGATAGCTTTGCATGAGACTAATTACTTCAGAACGACGTGTATATGCATCACGCCATTTCTTAAATGTGGCACTGCAAACAACATGTTAGAAATACCTCGTGAAATTGGATTACCTTACGCTTGAAGATCAACATCGAAGTTTTGTGTTGCGTCCATTTCTTGAACTTTGATTGCAATAACACGATTTGTCCAAACCATCAGGAAATCTCGCAGGATTCGCTAGGTGCACGCTCTCAGTATGTCTGTCAGCTTGAAGACGGTATAAGTTTTCTCTGACCTTAGTTATGTTATCTTTGATCAACTGCTCTGCAAGCCTGTGACGTATCTTTAGACGTGCGTGGTGCAACCATACTGCGTGGCATATGAACATATTGAAGAAAAGCGCCAGTTCAAGGAACTTACTATAGAAGGTTGTTCGGGTACGCCGTTTCTCGAGCTCTGTCAGGCGTTTCTCGGCCACCTTTGATTTCTTGGCTTCACGCCAGACTCTCAATGCACGGCGAGTGACAAGCCTATCGGAAACCTTTCTAGCGTCTCTAGCCGCGCTCAGTTTCTCACGAAGATACACTCGCCAGGCATAAAGCATTTTGTCACATAGTCGAAAGGAGTTGAGTTGCATGGCCTCTAGCTGCGCATCCCTATGGGTCGAATGAGCTTGTTGCCATTTTTTGAA
The DNA here is from genome assembly GCA_018855915.1 of Tephrocybe sp. NHM501043. Lineage (NCBI taxonomy): Eukaryota > Fungi > Basidiomycota > Agaricomycetes > Agaricales > Lyophyllaceae > Tephrocybe > Tephrocybe sp. NHM501043. The sequence goes on from JABCKO010023770.1 coordinate 192,312, forward strand.
CGCTGTAATCATAGCGCTTGAGCCGGCACGACGGGCAAAAGTAAGTGCGCGTTCTGTAGAATTCATGGCATAGAAACGTGACGCATAATGCAAAACATACCATTATTGCACCTCTGCTGTTGTAGCTGCTCTCTCCAAACTAACCAAGCATGATACAAGAAATCCGACGTCTTTATGCGCTCTAGTGCTTTACCCTGGCTTCGCGCTTTCCAAACTCGATAAATGGCTCGGATAAGCACAATGTCCTGGCGAGCAGCCCACTTAAATCCTCGACTTTCCAAAGCCTACTTATGTGAGTTAATCTGAGGGTCATGCAAGTGAAAGCAAGATTTACATGTATCCGGTCTCGAGAGGTTTTCCAAGATTTGATCGACGACTTCAATAAGTTTAACTGATATAGAATAGCCGCCGACCTGTGACTATGCCTGTACAGACGTCAATTTCCATATAATCGTGTGAACGGGAATGAAGTCTCTTACGCATTTCTCCGCCACATAGTCATCGTATAATTCATTAGCCTCAGGTCAACCCTCTCCGACATAAGTCGTTCAGAACTGTGCATATCTCTTGAAGTCCGCCAGTGGTTCCAGTACTGTATCATGTCCCTCTCCTGGGAGGCTTGATAAGCGCCATCAGCGATTGTCTCGAACTTGCCGATCGTGACTAGTCGTTGTTTCCAGCACTCATAGAACCGTTGAACCAATCGTTCAAGGTAATGCTGGCTGGACAAATGGGAACGATACAATTGACGCCACTTTGCCCAAGCGTCTTTGCGAAGTTGGAGTTCACGCTTCTCCCGAATGACCTTCATCCTCTCGCGCATGACTTGACGCCATTTGTTTTGTTTTCTTGCTTGAAAACGATCCCTCCATTGAGTCAGAGCTTTCCTGCGGCACCGATTATCAGACAATGTGGCAATGCGCTGGTAGATATCTCGGCGCGAAAGAACGGCGTCCCTCCACCGCCGAAGGTGAACGTGTAGAATGAAGTTATCTCGCGCCTCGGCCATTTTCTTGTTGGTTGTCTGTGTGGGTGTAATTAGGGCCCAAAGGTGAGGAAGCCGTGTATGATACGTACCACTATCCATCTGCATCCCTGTCTCCAAACCTCCAAACAACGCTCTAATAATCGGGTCCTCCGAAATTCATCTGCATCTGCCTCATCTCTTCCCATTCTGATTTCCCTCCAGACGTCTTCTTGATTTACAACACTGCCCCTTCGTTCTCTTGCATTCGCAATGACTTTCCTCGCTGTAGCAGAGGTAACGGCGGGTGACTCCAAGGCAATACGGTTAGGGTTGGGTGAGATTGTGAACTGTGGATGAGGGGCGGTCACAAGATATGAGGGTGGAGTGGAAGGAACGTAGTTGTCCTCGCTATCAGATGGTCCTATATGCTGGGCCCTCCGAGATTTACGTGATGGCGCCCCAGGTACTGTGGCGGGCGATAAAAGTAAAGAACTACTCTTCAGGCCATCAGAAACCCAAGAAGCCGTTGTTTGAGCCCTTGGGAGTCGCTGTGGTCGATTGGTGGGTGAAGAAGGATTAAGTGATGAGGTGGACGCCTCGTTGTCGTCGACGTGGGAGTGTAGGGTGAAGGTATCCTCAGAGGGTGGAGGCGGGCGATTGGTTTGTGCTTCACGTCGAGGTGGACGCGAGGTCAACTGATGACGATTATGTTGGAGTTCGTTGTTCACTCGCGCCTGCAAATCTACATGCTGTGACTTGACTGTATTCCATTTGTCTCCCCAGTTTTTCCCCTTCATCGTCCCAAGCTTGAGCAGCTTTCCATAGTAAACAACCTCTTGGGGGTTTAGGCCTCGCTCACGGAGGACATCGTTGTAGGCTTTGAATACGGTAAGAAATGTCGTGGCGGAAGGCCCTGCACGATTGATGACTGCATCCAGAAGCCCAATTTCGTCGGGTGTGAGGCCAGTGAGCTCGGGGACAGAAGCATTGGTAGAGGACCGAGAGATATCAGCTGCAACTTTTTCCATGGCACTTTCTAGATTTCGAGGTGACCTCGGGGGAGGAGAGGCGCGGGTCGGCCGAAATTGCGACATATTTCGTTGACCAGTGGGTACAACATGTAGTAATCGAAACACGCGACTCAATCAAGACGCGTTCAACAAACGTGTTTGTGCATGTTGTGTCACTCGCCATTACTTATTACTGGATACACTAAAAGAATTATACACAAAATACACAAAACAAATGCTTACACTCTCCACAAATTCGCAAACTGCATCGCTGCAGGACCCTGCATATCCCATATCATCCCCTGAGAGCCATTGGATAAATCGGCATATTGCACTGGTTCCAGATCTGGAGACTCTGATAGTGGATATCCCTGGTTTACTGTCCTCACAAAGTGGGAAAGACTGAAATCCATGTCGACATCACTTGACGCATAGGGTCCTCCATGCGACGCAGAGTAGCCGTGTGGTTGATCGAGAGTATTCGCTTCATACATTATGTCTGGCCATGAATAGGCAAGGGATGAAGTACTAGCGTCACCATCAGTCGGAAAATGAGAGGCTGGGGTCTCGGTCGAGGGCGACCCAGAGATGATCTCAGGGGGAGCACAATTATGCTTCGCCAAAAGCGAGGATAAAAAACGAGAATATAGAGCTGGTGTGTGTCGGCTGTCCAGCGCTACGTCCTTAGAACCTAACATGTTTATCAGGTTCCGGACGTCTTGGATGATCTCAGCCTGTCGCTTCTCGTCCAAAAGGTGCACCAATTTCGGGCGTAAAAGCTACAATATAAGTCAATAGGGAAGTGATCTAGAATAACAACTAACGTACATTGATCAGAAACGCCGCTGCAAATGAAACATATAGGAAATTGGCTCCCATGGCGAATCGCAAATTTCCCGTCGGGTACAGGCGTTCCACCATAATCTGAATGACCTCACGGGCCGCTTTTATTGACTTCAGAACTAGTTCAGAATCTCTAGAAAATCCTGTCTTGACCGCGTGTTGAAATCCAACCGCCAGAACGACTAAACGCAGGTACGATGTAATCCTTAATTGGCGTGTTAGCTTGCTCACTGAGAAAACAGTGTGAGATGTACATCTGACTTGTATTGCCCCGATATGCACATATGGGAAGAGCTGAGGGGATAAATAAGCACATGTATTTTCAGTGTCGCACTATTTTACTTACGAAGGTATGAGAGCTCTTGCGCGTAAATCTGGACCCATTCCGATAATTCTTGCGTAAGCTTTGCTTCAGTTTTCAAGACTAGTGCAACAACATCAAAGTTCTTGCCATACTGATGATCAACGCATGATGTTGTAAAAGGATAAAACTTGACTCACTGAATTTTCGGCCTCCTTCGCCATGATTGATCGAAATTCAGCGACAATAATGATTATGTGCACATATGCACAGAGGTGGACATCAAAAGGTAAAGTCGCTGGCATCTTGTACCACTCTCGAGAATGCCTAGCTAGGTAATCGTCAAGTCGAAGCATGGGCATCTTCCCGAACTGGATTGCGTGCGACCCATCAACGCAGTAGCAATTGAGCCACGTTCGCGTTCTATTCAATTTATCTCGCTCGCTGCAGGTATTTGGTGGTGGTTGATTGAGCTCAAGTTCTATTGCCATCCTTGCAAATGTGTTAGCTGATTTATAAGGGGTCATGGTAGTCTGCATACCGGATAGCTACTCCCATAAGCAACCAGCTCCGGTCTTCTGCCCATTTCTTCTTGGGAACAGGGTAGACGGACATCAAAAGGTAAGCCTGACATACATCCACACTTTTCGAACCATCGATCAGCGCCCGTCCGGCAGCATCACGAGCGAATTCCATGGCCATCATATACATGGTGGGTTTCTCCTCGTAATATCGAGAAGCAACGGCGCAGACTGGTTATACGATGATGGTTAAATACTGTAGCCAGACTTTCCACATGCTAATGGCACTTACTGACGGTGAACAAAAATGGGCAGGTCCATATGAGATTCTCGGGCGTGTGCAACTCAGGGTCCAGGATTGAAAAAAAAGGCTGAAGAAAATAAGGTCAAGGCGACTCTATGCACGATCATCGCGTGTGCATACATTGACACGATCAAAAAACCTAATGAGTTCTACACATTAGTGTGTAGTATTGAATGAGCGGGCACACATACGCACATTTTAAAGAGATAAACGATCTCTTCTGCATAGAGCTCGCAGTACGTCACAATGTCTGGGGGTGATAATGTTTCGTTCGAGGTTTGGTTTCCCGTACGAGGTAAGAAATTCTGTTTGATAGATTCTTCCGGAGTTCTAGCTGTCGACGACCATCTTCGAAGCATCAAACTTTTCTCTGACCGATGATACATTTATTAACTGTCATAATACTTGGATGAAAACGCACTGATGTCAGGTGGTCGAATGGATTGCGCACGCGTCATCGACTCGCGTATTCTGTTGTCCGCTTTCAATTTATCGAACTCCAAAAGTAATTGCTGTATCTGGAGGTCTTGGTAGTGGGCCTTCGCTTGCAGATCTTCATGTGTACTGCATAATAGATATATATATAGTAGATGAATATGTCCATTGATGACGAGAACGTACGGGGCTGCCTTGCGTTTCTTCCGAGATCGCGCAAGACATTGATGTCCCCCCGTTTGGCATCTACGGCAGGAGCTTTCGCCACGTTTAAATTCGCATTTGACCTTGCGAAGGCGTCTAGACATTTTCGCAGACAACATCGCGTTTCTGACATACCTTCAGGGATTTGCAATGCACACAGGCGCCGGAACTTATAGTTCCGTGAGACATGTGAGTTGAAAGAACTAGCCAGCGTAAACTCACGATCTCGAAACGACCTGCCTCCGCCTGTGGGTCGCATTTCGATCTTCTGGCTCTTCGTCACTGCCACTGCTGTCTACCGCACTTGTGAAACGAAATTCTGGCCTAGATGATACAAGAGGCATCTCGATGAAGAGCTGGGGGGTTCGAAAAGGGTGGGTACGGGTAAAGCGCCATTATAGGACACTTACTTGCTAGTAGGCACACAACGGAGGTAAGAGAGGATGAGTCGCCACCAAACGCGCCGAAGGATAGTAACGTAAAGAAGCAGTTACGATCGACGATGAGTCGACAATCTAGTATTGTAGGCTCACAGGATACAATCGTTCTCGTACTTACAGGTTTGAGAGTCGGATGCATTTATATGCCGTGACCGAATAGATGATCTTCGGCTACCCTCCGAGGTGAACGGTCCAGATGATGGATGGTCTGATTGAGTTGATGCCGAAAATATGTATGGATGGATACCTCAGACTCACAACCAAGGCCCTCGTAACATGTTGAGAGCTGCTCCCAGACAATTTGAAGAAATTCACAAAGAAATCATGAAGGCTTAGTATGTACATGAAGGAAGTGTCCGTCGAATGGCTTGAAATGGCGCAGTTGACCTTGTGAGAGAATTGTCTTCAGGATGGGGATACAACACATGGCTGGCAAAGTGTTGACCACATCTTACAAACTTCCCGCTAATCTCGGTTGATACCACAGTGGACGGCGAAAACATAGCTTGAGTTATATAAATATGTTGGGCTTGAAGCCGACCTTGGCAAGAGACATACGTAAGGAATATTATGGGTGGTTACAAGTTCACAAAGGTGGGTAATGTTTGAGATGCCGGGAAATTTGCCGGTTAAAATTCTCAGGCTTCCAAGTCCGCGGCAGTTTTATATATATCAGCTTCATACAATGCATAACACCCTTCACAATCATCGTTTCACTATCTCCATTCTATATCTAAAGAGTTTTAGTTACGGTGCTTTACATATCGAAGCAGCGGCCATCGGACCGAGGGCTCTCACTATGTAATATGGTGTCATCTGGCGAGGATTGCCCATCCCAGAATAACCTACAAGCACCCACAGCGACACCTTGTGTGTCGTAAACGGACCGTTATACCGCGTCTGTTGGATCTCTCCAGTGCCGTATTTACATAGAACTCCAGTGCTGACTCACTTCGCAGATACTCCAATCTACACCGTGCTACATCCTCAGCTATACTTATGCCATGCCTCAGTCATACCCACTGGAGCCACATCTTCTCCGTGGCGCTGGCATCGAAGAGAGCCTTGGGTCTGACAGCTTAAGTTCTTAAGTTCTTTACAGCTACTCGCTACAAAAAACTCACTCACTGCCTTATCTAACACTCTGTTCAACGAGTTTGACGTGTTTTCTATACGTCGCTCGTCTCAAAAGGCTTCTGGCCAAGGATTTTGATATCCCCGGATTTGTTTGGGAAAATGGTCGATTCTGGACCCTCCTGCAGTACAGACGAAGAGGATATTTTTGAATGGAAAGTCCTTCAAGCTTCAAGTTCGATCTGACTGCGGGTTGGACAGCTGCGGATCAATGAAACCATTTGGTCCTCGCTCAAGTGGGGCATGGTCAGTACGATCGGCAATTACTGACGTGTACTCTTTTACGCCTGCGCCACAAAATCCTAGTAGCAAATTCAAATAATCATTCTTTTATTGACTCAAAATAAGCTCGACTAGTATCTGCTCCGATCAACCGCAGCACTGTACAGTCCATGGCACATTTCAGCGTTGACATGAATACAAGTGTCAGTGTGAAGTATATTCGAAGCTGAACTGGCGTGCTTCTTTTCTAAACACAACTCAGTTACTCAGAAGAAACAACAGGGTGTGGAGTGTTCCGAGACGGTAGCTTCTGCATTCTGATCGAACCACAATCGCCCGATGTGCCAGCACATCAGATAGGTCAGCTTTTCAAAACCAAAATTGTTCCTAGAAGTACTAGCGTACTCACTGTAGTATTAGCATGCCAAAGACTCTATGACATAGCATCTTTTCTTTTGAACTCACCACAACGATATCACAATGAATTCCTTTGTGTGAGGTTGAACCTATACTACTTGCTAGTACCAAACATGCCAGACAGGTGTACAACTATGATATATTTCAGTCAAGTTGGAATCACCCGATTCAGTTTCAGTAAAGCTTCCCATGTGGCCGATGCCTTCAAAAGTACAAAACAGTTTTGGAGGCCATTTTGATGATTTTCTTTGTCATTGTCTTTTCAGGGTTGAATGAGCTTACTTATCAGTGTTATTACGTTTGGTGCGCAGGTCTTCTTCGCAAACATATGAACGCATTTGGAGCAAGGATTCGTTCAGAATGTTCGTTTTTCCCATTGACTCAAACACCAAATGTCATCTGCTGGTATTACATGAAACACCCTTTCGAGTGTGTGGTCGAGAAGGTTGGGATTAAATTGGAAGTTGACCCCCCGCAGGTGGCGTAGTGCAAGCTCTTCTTTGATATTTTAAGCTCCTTTACTGGAGCTCATGCAACGTACATACCTTGCCAACTGAACTGCGCCTCTTCTAAGGTACACGGCCACATATAGCGTGAGAATGGAAAAGAGAAGCTGTATTTTATGCTAAGTAGGTGTTACATTGATTATTGTTGTGTCCGAGTACAGATGATGCAAATGCGAGCGAGCAGGGCGAATCAGATTAGTCAACCTCCTCAACGCTGGGGCCATCTTCGGCACCGGCGCCAGGGAATCCACCAGGAGCACCTCCACCAGGGAATCCACCAGGAGCACCGCCAGGAGCACCACCGGCAGCGCCGTACAATTTTTGCATGATGGGGCTGAACGACAAGTTGTTAGGGTATGCAGTCATGGGTCTGCGAAAGGTGACGTACTTGGCAATGGCCTCCAACTCCTTCTGCTTCTCCTCATACTCCTCCTTGGAGCCCTCTTGGGAAGCATCGAGCCACGAGATGGTCTCATTGACGGCACCCTCCAACTTAGCCTTGTCACCAGCCTCGAATTTGTCGGCAAGCTTCTCGTCTGTGATGGAGTTACGGAGGTTGTAGGCATAGGACTCCAAACCGTTCTTGGCGGTAATGCGGGCAGCGGCGGCCTCATCCTCAGCTACAAGTAATTATTAGCAAAATAGAAGTAGAAAAACGACAAAAAACGCACCCTTGTACTGCTCGGCTTGCTGGACCATACGCTCAATCTCCTCCTTGGAGAGACGACCCTTGTCGTTGGTGATGGTGATGCGGTTCGATTTGCCAGTAGTTTTGTCAGAGGCAGAGACATTGAGAATACCATTGGCATCGATATCGAAGGTGACCTCAACCTGGGGAACACCACGGGGAGCGGGGGGAATACCAGAGAGCTCGAACTTGCCAAGGAGGTTGTTATCCTTGGTGCGAGTACGCTCACCCTCGTAGACCTGGATGAGAACGCCAGGTTGGTTGTCGGAGTAAGTAGAGAAGATCTCCGACTTCTTGGTGGGCACAGTGGTGTTGCGCTTGATGAGGGCAGTCATGACACCACCGGCGGTCTCGATACTGTTCAAAAAGCGTCAAAAACAATCGGCTGAACTGAAGGAGCAGTGAAACTCACCCAAGGGACAACGGAGCAACATCGAGGAGAAGGAGATCCTGAGTCTTCTCGGAAGTGTCACCGGAAAGGATAGCAGCCTGGACGGCAGCACCGTACGCGACGGCCTCATCGGGGTTGATGCTCTTGTTGGGCTCCTTGCCGTTGAAGAAGTCGGACACAAGCTTAACGATGCGGGGAATACGGGTAGAACCACCGACAAGGACAATCTCGTGAACGTTGGACTTATCGATTTTGGAGTCGCGAAGAACCTTCTCGACGGGCTCAAGAGTGCCGCGGAAGAGATCCTGGCAAAGCTCCTCGAAACGAGCACGGGTGAGGGAGGTGTAGAAGTCAATGCCCTCAAAGAGCGAGTCGATTTCAATGGAGGTCTGGGTGGCAGAGGAGAGAGTGCGCTTGGCACGCTCGCAGGCGGTGCGCAGACGGCGGACGGCACGGGGGTTGGCAGAGAGATCTAAGATTTTGCTAAGGACATGCGGCAGAAAATGGCGAACATGACATACCCTTCTTGTTCTTGCGCTTGAACTCCTGGGCAAAGTGGTTGACGAGACGGTTATCGAAATCTTCACCTCCCAAGTGAGTGTCACCAGCGGTGGCTTTAACTTCGAAGATACCCTCTTCAATGGTGAGGAGTGAAACATCGAAGGTTCCTCCTCCAAGATCGAAGATCAAGACATTGCGCTCGCCAGTGACCTTCTTATCAAGACCATAAGCAATAGCAGCAGCGGTAGGCTCATTGATAATACGGAGAACGTTCATTCCAGAGATAGTACCGGCATCCTTGGTAGCCTGACGCTGGGAGTCGTTGAAATAGGCGGGGACGGTAACCACAGCGTTGTTGATGGTGGTGCCGAGGTAGGATTCAGCGGTCTCCTTCATCTTCAGGAGGATCATGGAAGAGATTTCCTCAGGGGACTAGACAAAAATTATTAAGGCACTGCAATCCCTCATAAAGGAACAAAAGAAACTCACGAAGTCTTTCTTTTCACCACGGTACTCGACCTGAACGTAAGGTTTGCCTTCCTTGCTGAAGACTTTGAAAGGGAAGTGCTTCATATCGGATTGCACCTCGGGATCATCGAACTTGCGACCGATGAGACGCTTGGCGTCGAAGACGCTGTGTAATTTTTTGTGAGCACCGATCTGAAGCGGACAACAATAAGGGCGTACGTGTTGTGGGGGTTCATGGCAACCTGATTTTTTGCGGCATCACCGATAAGACGCTCGCTCTCGGAGAAGGAGACATAGGAAGGAGTGGTGCGGTTACCCTGGTCGTTGGCGATGATCTCAACACGATCATTTTGCCAGACACCGACACAGCTAGAAAAGGATGATATAAGTAAAAGGGCGATAATAAGTAGAAGGGGACGTACGAGTAGGTGGTGCCAAGATCGATACCGATGGCTTTGGAGGAGGACATGATGAAGAGGGGAGATAGGAAAAATGTAAAGAATCGGAAGGCCGGCTGTCCATCTTTATATTTGCTCTTTTTCGAACGGACGAGAACTTTGGCGAAGTCTCTGGAAGTTTCACAAGTCACGTGATGTCTCGACGTCATTCCACAGCAATCGCACATGTTCCACGGGCAACGCGGTCTCTGACGAATCTACGCTCTTTCATGCGAGTTCCAGGGATATAAAAAATAATTTCCAGTCAACTATCATAACATATTGTAAGTCCGAGACTGCTTATCATCCTTCTCGGTTATTATGCAAACCAGGCGCATCGTCCAAGCTTCTATGGGCCTGCAGATCGCGTAAAACAGACGGATCCACTGGTGCAGTCTCAGTCAGATTAGTGCAGCCATAAGATTCTGAACACATACCAGGTAGAACGCTCTTCCGGCGAGAATGGAGGCCACTAGTTGGTGATAGTTCTCCTCCAATCTCAGGGAGAGGCCGCTGGAGTTTACTTTGAGCATATTTCACGTTTCATAGCGAAGTCCAAGACTCACATCGAGGCCAGGATCTGCCATCGGCACTCTCTCAATGCCGTGTTCATCAAGGTCTCCTGGCACATCATCGATCGAAGCCGCATTCAGTTCGATCGATAGGTTGAGAATATCTGAATCATCAATGTTCGATGGTGGGGGCGGAGGGGGATGTGGAATCTCGATGTAGCCAGCGGGTAACTTGCCGCCAGGAGCATTCTTCAGTGCCATTTCGCGCAGTCGTTGCCACGCCTCGTATCGATCAATCGCATGCTGTTGCTCCCTAACCAAAAATGAGTACATCATGTAGCAGAGGCTCAAAACACCCACTCAATCTTGCGTTGCTTGTACTGTTGCATCGCTTCATCAAAGAGATCAGGGTTGATTTCCATGAACAACTTGAGCGCATTATACACCATGCCATGAATTGTACTGACGCAGACGCATAAGGATCTGCCCGGTCGAAGCGAATACAAAGGCGAACACGTACCGATTCCAGTGGGACTTTGAGTTGGTGTACAGGGCCGGAAAGACGATCGGCAAGATAACCGCAAGGTTGTCGCTCATGAGGTTGACCACATACTCATTGTTCCAGTAAAGTAGTGCTCTCTCTGCAACTTGGAAGTGCTGACTGTTGATGCAACGAGCAAGCTGGTGGAAAAGGGCAACCTGGATCTTTTGGAACTCCACGGGGTCCGTTACATCCAAGACTTCTTCCACCTCATTCAAGAACATGACCTCCTTGGGTGAATTAACCTTGGGCCAGAACTTCAAAAGCCCCATCATGACTTCTTCTGCCAATGACGGATCCTTTTCCAGGAATTGCACCACACAGTACGCCAATTGAGGATGGTACAGCGATAGGCTCTTCACTTTGTGTAGTGGAAGAAGGACGCGGGTTAAAAACGTCTTGTGCTCTTCTTTGAGAGGTAAAGCAAAGCCGTTGATGATAGAACCGAGAATTTCGAGAAGCTCTGCAATGCCATTGTGACGTTCCGTCTCATAAACGAAACGGAAAAAGACATTGTTGATTGATCGACGAATGAACGCGCGGAGGTTGAGGAACTTGCCGTAGATGCGATGCAGGGTAGTCTTCAAGAAGTCGCGTTCTCGTGGATCTTCAGAGTCGAAGAGCTCCAGAAGGTTAAGAACGAATGACTGATCGATGAATCGCTTGGCCAGATTAGTGTTGAAGTCGGGGCTCTCGACAAAGCGGAGGAAGAATTCGTAGACGATTTGAAGATGAGGCCATGCGAGCTCCAAAACGGGCTCGTCCTCTTCTGGGTCAAAGGCATCACCGGTGGGGTTCACCGGAGGGGGTATGGAGCGGAAAAGGTTGGTGGCAAACTATTCGACGTGAGGTTGTAATAGGGTGCATGGTGAATTCCAAACTTACCATGTTGACCACCTCTGGGTATATGTTCTCCGTTATGACACCGCGCTGTGTCGTGATGTATTCAAGCATCTCGTGTAAGGTTTGTGCCTTTATTTGCTTTCCTTTGAGTTCAGCACTCGCGTCGTTGAAGTCGAAAAGGACGCGACATTGGTGAAGTTTCTTCAAAAACAGCTGGGGGCGTTCATTTGGAGCAGTTTCTAGTTGACGAGGCAAATGATAAGAGCGAGTTTGAGGTCTTATCACGGAGATACGTACCCATGAAGGGGGGAAGGCGCTCGATTTCGACTTTCTCAGTGACGACAAACCGGCTGCTTCGCTGTTTGCGAGGTGGCTTGCCCACCATAGGTATGGTGTCTTTGGGCCCAGCCCGAAGACGATTCAATGTCGTTGCGCGTGGTGGTGCCGCGGCGTGTTCGAGCCTTTCGGCAGCGTTTCCGTTGGAACGACTGGATGCCTCCACAGGGCCATCTGAACTGACGACGACGATAGGAGGGGCAGGGGAACCATTATCGGCGGAGGATTTTCGATCGGAGGTAGCGACACCAGAGGTGACAGGAGAAGACGATCTGTGAGATGAAGATGGACTCTGGGAGGGGCTCTGGGAGGGCACAATGTGGTTGCTGGGGTTGAGAGAGTTTGATGCGCCAGGGGTCGGGAGCGGTTTTGTGGAGTAGGGAGGTGGAGCAGGGGGTGCGGCGTTGGAGGCAGCAGCGGTGGATTTGGATTCCTTTTTGGAGGAATTGGAATCCTGGGAGGTCTTTCTGAGCTGTGTGGGAGATAGAGATTGTGAGGGAGATGCTAGGAGGTGATCAAGGAGCAGGACGGACCAGAGTTTTCTTGAGATTTTTCATGATCAGTCGTGAAAGATACGCACAAGGTCAATAAAGTGTCGTCGACGATGCTGTCACTGTCGCCGACCACTGCCGTCGCTGTCAGAATCGATGAACAACGGATGTGTGACTGTGACGCCCGTGACAACCCCATAAACAGCACACCACGAACACCCGATTTTATTGCGACACCTGTGCATGACAGATATGCCAGCGTTCTCTGCCCAATATCATCCTGATCTGCCCTGATATACAGCCAACATGCGGTCTTTGCCCACCCAACGCCGACCCTGCTGTGCTAGCACAGGCTGCCTGTTGTTACGGAACTTGCATCACGTGGTCACGAGACACAGTTACTACGATCCTCTGCTTTTCCTCTTATCCCTCCCACAGTATCGTTATGGCCGGTAAGTCATTCCTCCGCCCTCTTGCAGCCAAGATGCTCAACAACATGCAGCCATATATGCTGTGTATACCTCACCCACCCACCCTCCGATCCCCAACCACCTCCCCACCTTGATTGTTACCCCTCATGGTCAGTTTGATTCCACAATCTCCTATAATCCTCCTCACACGAACCCCACTAGGCCAACCTTCTAACATTCTTTACTCATACCTTCATACAAACTTCGTGCGCCTCTTCTAATTACCCTTTGCCCCGCACTGCTTCTAATTACACCCGCCATCAGAACACAGAGAACTATCTCCTGACTCCCTCCCCCCAAGGCGATCTCTGCGTCGCCAAGCTCTTTCCCCCCCGCAAGGAAGGCGGAAAGGCCTCCGCATCTGACCCTGGTCACTCGTCTTCGGCCTCGTCCCGAGTTGTTCGCTGCGAGGCATCTCGTAACCTCAAGTGGTCCATCGCCAACACCGGAGTCATTTCTCCGATATACAAGCTGTCTCTCCCATCCCCCGATTCCCCGGACCTTCCCTTGTTTCAGATCTCCAAACCCAATCCCAATGCTGCTTTCTGGAGCATGTTCTATTTCGCCTATGCTGGCCACAATATACCCCCCAAACGTATCGAGTTTGGCAAAATACAGAAGAATCCACCCGGCCCCAATGGTGGTGGTACTCGTATCAGTATTACCGGGAAAACCCCAGAAGAAAAGGCTGTTTGGCAGACCCTAGGGGAAGGAAACGAAGATTGTGTGGAATGGGTCGTGCTGTGTGCAGCGTTGAATCTACTCGAGTGCGTTCATTTTTTCAACTTCATATCGCATCGTAAGCTGATAATACAATGCAGTGACGAAATCATGAAAGCAGCCGAGAAGAATCCCCCTCCTGCTCCCCCCAATGGCGGGTCAGCAGGTCGTCCTGCGCCCGTTTCACTCCGGGATCCTGGCCCAGCATCTGCCAACCCCGCTGGCGGTGCTCCTCGCCCATCCCAAGGGCCGCCTCCTTCCCAGCAACGTCCTCCCCCTCAGCATGCCCAGACGATGCCTGGTGGTCGACCGCCTCCTCCTGGACACATGCAGCCGCAAGCGCCCCGCTTTCCACCCGGCCAAGGGCCACCACCACCTGGTCAGCCCGGATATGGCCCACCCCCACCACAGGGGTATGGCCCTGGCCCTGGACAGCGCCCGCCCCCACCACAGCAGATGAGAGGTGGGATGCCACCTCCGGGGGGTATGCCTGGAGGTCCCGGTCAGGCTCCACCTGGAGGGTATCAAGGACGCCCACCGCCACAAACTCAGCAGCCGCCCCCTCAACAACAGTATCCGCAGCAACCACAAATGGGCCAACCTCAACAGAACCAACTCAGGAGATTCTGAAAAAGAATATCTACATATTTCTCTGGGGTTTCTTTGATATTTTTCTCCATCGACCTATTGTTGTGCTTGCCTATCCATGGTGTTGTACATTGGACTTGTAGCAATTCCGTCTTCGAAACGGCCATAACTTTTCATTGTTGTTTCTGGTATGTACGTTCTGAGCTTGAGCTCGTATTTATAAATAATAGCAGTGTGCTATTGTTACCTCTTCTTCGTTATCATCTGGGGGGTTGGGGTTGGGGACTTTCGAGAACACGTCTCCGTTGGGCTGGTTCATTTACCATTCAATAGCAAATCATTCTTCCCTGTGTTGTACAGAAACATATTCTGGAACTTGTGCATAAAAGCTAATCCTGCTTCACTGCCTGGCAAGTTTCTCCAGTGCCTCGATAGAATACGCTGAAACATGGTTAGCGGGGTTTTTTTTGGGTTCCTCATAGAAACGGTTGGCTTACATTTAGGCCGTTCAAGAGGGAGACCGAGAGCTGTAATGTAAACGATATATCAATGAAAGGAAAGATCAAGATCGATTTTTGCAAACCTCTAGCCCAAACCAGCTGGGTGAGCGCACCCAATGCTGTTAAAAAGAAAGTGCACGTCAATAGCCTACATAGCGGAAAATGCGCATATGACGAACCTCTGGAGACGCCAAATATGACGGTGTAATACTGTCGTTCCCTTCAGTATCGAGGTTTACCTCAACCAAATAAATACTGACTTTGAACTCCCTGAAGCCATAATGATAGAGGACGCAGCCTAACATCGAGGTCAAATTGAGTCTTTAAGGAAAGTTGTTGACATACCTGAAGTGGCGTCGACATTAGGGTACGGGTTCTTGGTCTAGTGTCAGATGTCAAGTCAACACTTAGTCACACATCGGTAGAGCAGGCGTATGTATGTTCACCTTTCCGTGCTCCTTGAGAACATCTGGAGCAACCTCAGAGGTCTGTGAAGGCTTGTAAGGTAAAGTGCGCAATATCAGAAATGAAGGGGCTAACCTTGTTCACTAACTGAATGATAGGGCTGTTCTGGAGTTCAGGTCGGGTATTGCAGAATTCCTGCAGGGCAATGAAGCGCGGATCGGGGTTGCGAAGTACCCCATGGCCATAGCTAGTTCAACCGTCAGTAATCGTCACTACGCAGGGATGATGCCCTACCCCGGAACGACTTGGCCACTCTTGAGCGTCTTCCACAGATATTCTCTGATGTTATCATGGGATACATCGGACCCAATCTCCTTCTGCATGGCAAGCTGCCATCTCAGGACTTCCTGGTTGGCAAGTCTGAGAAAGACAGGTATGCGTTTCCAGGCGCGAATATGTTGTAAATGGAGGAAACGTACCCATGAAGAGGGCCGGCAAGTGCAAAGAGTGCAGCGGAATATGACAAGTAGGGGTCAGCAAGAGTAGAGCCGACAAGATCTTGTAACGCGCAAAAAGAGATGAGTTCAAATGACGACGGTCACACCCTGGCGACATACGAGCAGTGTGAGCAGAGGCGTTTCCTCCTTCATGGTCACCATGAAGGGCGATATAAAGTCTGAGGTATTCTGTTAAGCTTTCGTTGTTGCCGTAGCCCAAAAGATTGGAGTAGTTTCCTTATAAAGGAAAGAAGATGAATGACGAAGGTATTTGGTATAGTCAAGGCGACTGACCGACAAGATCCAAATCTTTATTGATGGGAGGTAAAACATCCCCAGGTTTGTAGACGTTGCGATAAATACGGGCAGCAATGGCAGGGAGCTTCGCGATGAGGTTTATACAATCCTCGAGGGTATGCGTCCAGTATTCGCTCTTCTTCATGCCCTTTTCGTACGCTGCTTGGAAGGAGCTTTCACGGTTGAGTGCAGCCACGCCAATACCGAGCTGCGTCATAGGGTGTAAAGTGGTCGGAAGGCTGGCGTTAATAAATGTTAGTTTGGGTAGGCATAACCTTAAGAAGAAGTGTTCTTACGAATCAAGAAGGCTCTCTACAAAGGAGGGCAGTTCTCCCTTCTCTGCAAGTTCCTTGGACAACTCTCGCGTTTGCTCTACTGTTGGGACATTTCCAGTAAGCAAAAGCCACAGCATGCTTTCTGCGATGATCTCCTTGCTGCCGGGAGCTGGTGGAAGAACCTTCTGGCAGTCTGGTATACTTAACCCATGAAAGCGAATGCCCTGCGCAAGGGCGCATTTTCAATGATGCTCAAGAGATAAATGATGAATTACCAACTTCGTTTGGATCTAACACAGAAGCATCCCAGAGCATGGCTTTTAGCCCTCTCATACCTCCTATGATATTCTCAACCTAGCAAGTATTTGTCAATACGTAAGAAACGCGTGGAATTGAATGATGTTAGAACACACTTTGACATCACCGACGACAGTTTGTCCATGCTCCGCTTTCTAAATTAAATATGTACTAGTGTCAAGTTTCTCAACTGTACCATAGAACATAGAAGTACGCACCAGACGCTTTAAATGCTCTTGCTTAGCAGGAATCACGTCTTGCAATGTTTCCCGTAACGACTGCCAGTAGAGAGAGTTGGTCCAACGGAAGCAATTCCAGAAACTTCAAATGGAGTGAATAACAGTACCTTGGTAGAGGCTAGTCTTCTATTCAGAAAGCCAGAAGCCGTAGTATGCAGGAATTTCGATAGACGGCTTCGCGTGAGCATTATTGTGGGGACGAGCAAGGATGTGTGTCACGGTATACGATGTGGGGACGGAAACTGCTCATTCATATGGGTCCGGCTATTGTAAGAGACCGGGCGGTTTGGGGGGCCATTTGTATCAGCATGGTGTTGATAGCTTCGAAATGAAGCATGCGCAAATAATACGTATCCGCCAGCAAGCTTAACACGTCGTCGATCACATTTTGAGCACAAACTTTCACGGACCACAGATCTCCCGCAATGGCCTCCATTCTTGTGCCAGTCGCGTATATTATCATTGTCTTTGGCGGCCTCTTTGTCTTCAGTTACTTCTATCGCAAACACACGTCCAGTATGAGCAGCCAGTTTCTCGTTCTGACAAAAATATTGATCCCCGCCACGTCTGACAGCGCAATCATATGAACCCTACTTTTCTTCTCACCCCGAACGCAATGCCTATGTTACTCTCCTTCAAAGCGAACCTCGTGCATCCGATCCCCTCCTCAAATCCGCTCTTGTCCGACGCGCTATGGCTGATGTTCAACGAGTAATTCGCATAAGAGAAGACAAGCCTGCTCTTCAAAATTTATTGCAGAAGGGTTCAATAGGGGATGACCTTTGGAACAGCCTTATAAACGCTGAGAAGGAACTGGAGGCTGAGATCATGGAGGTCGTTGGCGAGGCAAATTCTTTTGTTGAAGGCTGGGGCCAGGTCATCTTTCCGACTGCCAACGAAATGCTGGCCAATGAGAAAATGCGCGCTGTCTTTGAAAATGTACCAACTGCACGCGCTGAATTAGGCAAGGCACTCTTCTCTCTGATGAAGTCCCCAATGGTAACACAATCCATTAGAACGCAAATACGAGGTAAAAGCCAAACATTCCAGCACAGTTCCAGTCTCGCCCGCCAGGTCTCCGAATGGGTTGGTATCCTCCAGCGCTGGCGCTGAGAACGGTAGTGTTGATGTAAGCACATTCAATTGAACCTTGTTCAAGGTACAATCTAATTATATGGACAGTCGCAAAAGACCAAGAAACGGAAGTAGTTCTACGAGCCAGTTGGTCATTGTCATGTACACTACACTCTTTCATCATGCTTGCCATACTTGAGGGATACTTGAGGGATACCGGGATGAGTGGTTTGCCATGGGAAACAGAAGAATAGTGAACAGCGAAATAAAATGAGATGCTCCGAAAACTAAACTACGCATGATATGTACAATTAACCTCTGATAACAATCGCTTTCTCTCCAGCCCCAGCTCTTGTCTTTCCAGACTTGTCGAAGTGATCCAGTCCAAGAGCATCTTCTGGGGCAAATTGATGCTCGTATATAGTATCCTCTGGGGAGCGGTATGAGCTAGAAGTTAAATGCATAACAGATGAACTTACCATCTTCAATATAGGACGGTTGTTTGAAAGTGGAGACTTGGATCAGGGCAAAGCGATATTTCGCAAGGTCTTTGTCCGATACGCCTATCCGCGCTTGTAATCGCTTTTTCGTATCCGCGAATTTTTCGCCCTGACAGTCATTTAGTAGGAACTCCTCGTGGCAAGAAACTTCAATTGCTTACTCGTTTGAGAACGAATTTGAAAGGAATTCCATGCGTTCGCACTAGCTGGTTATAGAAATGGAATACGCTGATCACCTTGTCGGAATCATCCGCTTCCAGCTCCTCCTGCGGGATTTCCTAGAGCAATTAATCAATACATGTATAATGGGCGAAGGCAGGCCTTTCACCTCTGCAAAGAGTTCGACGGGGTCAGGTATGTTCCCTATCATCTCGGAACCAGTAAACTCCTTCTGTGTCTTGCCATCTTTGGAGATTTCAAACACTCGAATTTTGCCTGTGCCACCTGGTGTCAATGTCACCAACTTAGCGAGGTGGTCCGCAAGGTCATGCACCGCGCTCGTCTTGGGCAACAGGAAAGGATGTGTAGCCTCCTCACGGTTATATATACCAGTCCATATGACCTTTAGGCTGCGTTTCGTTTCGAGTTCGACGATACTGACGTCCAGTTTCTCATAAAGAATGACAGTTGTTGTCGGGTTGATGTAAGTCGGTGCCATAATTTCGGCGATGCTTTGATTCAAGGATCTCTTCAGTACAGCTTTCGCAGATCCGTTAGTGGCATGTGTCGTCGTAAATCGAAGTTTAATAGGATCGTGGCGCAAAAACTCGCCCGCTTTGGCTGACATCTAGGATGTTTATTGTTAATGGGTAGAGATACCACACTTTGCCATAAGGACTCACTGTGTCATAGTTCTGCTTCTTGCTTAGAACGAGGTTGAATTCCGGATGATCGTGGTCAGGTTCTTCAAACTTCGGTCTGAAGATGATCATGGCCCGGTTTTGCAAGAAGTCATAGAACTGCACAGGGTTGGAGTACAGCCCTTGGCTCTCGAGGTCGTGAACCCTATGGAAACCGTCAGCAGAGGGTCAAGATCACAAAAAGGGAGACTCTAACTCCTTCTCAGGCAAATCAACTTGGAAGCAGATGACATCTCCATCTTGAATTTCACTCTGCGCAAAAGACAGTTTGGGTTTCATGAGTTCGATCATCCCAGGTTTGATTTCCTGGAGGATAAAAGGTGTAAGGGTATGGCAGGTGATATCGATGCAGTCCATTTACCTCGTACAACTTCAACGGAGTTCCTGGTGTCCAGCGCATTCTCTCGTTAATGATAACAGCAAGGTCGCCCACTTTGCTCGTTCGCAACATGTAAGCCTTGCCAATACCAAGTAAGGTTTGTTTAGAGGTATCAAAATGTTTGAGGAAGATCATGATAGACTGAGGGGGAGGATCAGGCTATTTGTAAGGAGTTAGGCAATCCGATATCATCATCACATGCTGTACCTACCTTTGAGGGATCTGGTATCACGTCAAGGTATAGACGAAGGTCGTTCTGTCTTGCCGCCATATTATTTCGGATGACCTCAACAGCTGAAACCCGTGAAAATTTGAATTCGCCATAAAGCTGCCAACTTACTAAGGGCGGGCTCGTTCTCTGGAATATGAGTATCTGGCCGAACGGTTTTGTTCTGCCGATTGACTAAAACCCATAGGCGTATCTGACTCTCAGGGTAGTTGAAGTGCTGTGCTACGCGACTCTTGAACGTGGCATATGTTTCTTGCTTCAGAACACGGAAACTTGGTAGCTCGGACGGTGGCCAATTCTTTTCGTCGAACGAAGCGAGATCAAAGCCCTCATGCTTGGAAAACGTCTCATCTGTAATGACCTACAACCTATTGAACTGCTTGTCCATGTGAAAACAGTGGGAACTCACCTTCGCCGTAAGGAAGAGGTGCTGTTCCTCACGTTCCCTTTTTTTGGCTTCGATTTGTAAGCGCTCTTCATCCAATCTGCGTTCTGAGATGGGCACAAAATAGTCAATATAGCTGTCGTTGAAAGAGACAAGTATGCTTACTCAGATGTGGGGGTGTATCTTCATCGACAAAAGGAGCTAGAACTTCGTTAATCGCGGACTCCCGAATGTATACCAACATGTAGGCATTTGTGAAACGTTTCATGGCTCTGACTTGGTTGCGTTGCAAGGATGGTGGCATGCCATTTAATGCCTCGCCACCGTAGTTTTCCTCTAGCACTTCCTTGTCAGTGACAGGAGTTACTCGGTCATCGTCAAATTTCAGCCATCTTGTTTCACGATCAGGTTTGATCAAAGCGAAGTAATGTCCTCCATGAAGGTCGCCAGAATGCACCAAAACACCGTGAAGCTTGTAGACCCAAGGCTGTGACCGATCGGCACTAGTATCCAAGAATTCATCCAAATCAATCTCGAAAGGGAACTCATGCCGGTCATTTATCTTCACCATAGCATCGCGTTGGATGTCGTATTCGAAACGTTTGAGTTGAAGGTGGAGAACGGGTGGGAAAGACTCGAATATGATGCCCTTTTTGGCGTCTTGGAGTCCAAGTCCTTCTGCTTGATACTTGTTCTCTCCTTCAAGCATCTCCACTGCGACGTAGTCCTTGAATGATTCGTAGAGGTTCTTCATGTCCTTGACGTTGAGTTGGATGTCTGTGAACAGATGAGAGAAAGGCTGAGGTTTTCTCGATAACACGGCGTACCATTGAATTCTTCGATCCTGGATGACTCATAGTCGACATTGACACATTTGATATAGCTTTTCATCTTGCCAACGAAGAGTTTTGCAATCGCACCCTCTGCCTTTGTGCCCTAAATTAAGTTTTTTGAGGGACAGGATGTATGCGACCATGGCAGATACTCACCTTCATCTTCGACTCAAGTTTGTCCTGGAGTACACGATTGAATTCCTGAACATCGTGTTGAAGGAATGAATCAAGGGATTTCCAACCAAACGATTTCGTCAATTCAGTCGTCCCTATCCCTGAGGATCAGACAAGTCGCACTGCATGCAAGGGGGTTCGACTAACCAACTGGTTGATCTGAAGTCTGAAGGTGATAAAAGACACGTTGCAGGGCAAGGGCAACACTCTCCGTGGGATGATCCTCTTCAGTAGGAATTTGATACACAGCCTCCAAAAAAAATCAGATGATAAAGGAACCTCAAAAAATTCAGCTCACCTTTCGGAAATAGCGTGTACAGTACAGAGACTGAAGCAGGGAGTTCATGTAACAGGTAGCACCCTGGTTCTTCAGTCCAACACAACCGGTTTCCTTCTTGGAGTCATAACTAGCAGAATAATGAGCTTTGCCATTATATACGAAGGAGAACCTACTTGACGAAATTGTGCCAGAGGACACCTGTCGGGTCTTCTAGAACACGAACGTAAACAGTAATATCAGCCGACTCCTCTTCTATAGTAGGCCGATTGTGCCCTTCTTGAATACTGAAAAGTTTCCGGAGTTCGCTGAATCGAGTGAAACCCCAATCACACTCTTCTGCGATGAACCGGTGATGTGCATCTATGCAGTTACGTGAGGTCAGAGATATCCCTGCCTACATTAGACTTAGACATACGGCTCACTGTACACACAGTAGGATCATTGATGTTGGAAATTACTAGTGCAAATTGGGCACATGCGTGCCACCCTTCTGGTGCTTTCTTAGGTTCCGCGTAGTCAAGATAAACCGAGACGGTGTCGTTTGGCGGAGCATTCGAATTGCCGAAGGGGAATAGAAGAATCCGCCTGAACAGAGTGGAACTCGTCAGTGAGATGCCATGTGAATCCACGCTGCGATCTCACCACTTGTGGCCACCGCAATCAAACTCAGGGCTTGTCAGCTTCTTCTCCAACTTCTTCCAGTTGTTCAGACGCCAAGTAAAAACCTGAAAGTCTTTTACGTCGTGCCCCAAGTCTGGCATATGTTTAGCAGCAAAGGCTTCATCTGTTGGACGATGACGACACAACTGTGAGAGGGACGGCACCGGACTACGAGCCACAACTCACGATCCCTAACAGATACAACCTCGTCTATCTCCATTGGAGGAGCACCATTCTGCTTCTCATCTAGCACGTCCATGGTATCGTTCTGAAGAATCAATGTGACCAGATGAGAGGCAAAAAGGGTGGCGGCTAAAAAGGCGTACCATCGGGACCACAAACTTCCGTATCAGTGATCAACCAACACTCCCAAGGTATTCAGTAAATATGAGAGACGTGATTTAAGTAGAAATTCGTGTCGTGTTAAGGAATGCGTAGTGTTAGGAGGTCGGGACGAGCGATATGGAGTGAATTACAAAGTCAAGACTCATGCTGAAAGCTGCCGCGCTCGGCCGCGCCCGAACCACGGCGGCGATTTCCGAGGCCTATAAATCTCCATTTTTTTATTGCTCCTTCACCCCAACTTGTTTTCTTCTTTCAACCTTCTCTCACGAAGCGTCGAAGTTTCGGTTTGAAGCCCTAGTTGTTGCCGCATTTTGAATCGGTTGGATTCATCCCTTCCTATCACAATGAGGCTTCTTCTTCGCGTTTTACCCTGAATCATTGCGCCTTTCTATCTCATACACACGATCCTTAAATTGTCTTGACAGGAAGACCCTGGTGTCTTCCACAGCCTTGTCGCTGTCCTACTGTCTTGTAATGAGTCAAAATCGTGTAAGATCGACCTTGGGGGCCATGATTTGCTCTTCAGTCTCGTTCTGAGGCTGTTCAGCTGGGGTTCTGCCCTCATGGTTCCTGGGACCTGCCTTTCAACACTTGCACCATCAGATACCTTACTGCCATTTGATGGTTCCGTGTGTTTTCAGGCGAACATGCTTTGGTACTTAAATTTGACCATACTTTGTATGAATGTAGTCTAGTTGCACAATACATTTTTTTCGGCTCTTGAAGTTGTTCCCATATATTTTCCTACTGCTTACAACGACCTTCACACAACCAACCATACCCGCCGTCAGGTTAGTAGTGACGAAGTTGTGTTATTTAGGAACTAAAGTCCTCAAGGCATCACTTAGGCCCACATTTCCATAAGTGGCGGCGTTCACTGGAGCCCGTTTTCGCCTCATGTCGAAAGCATCCCTTACATTTATACACCGTGTGTCTTATCCTAGGATTCTGCTACAAGGAAGCGGAGCCTTCACAGGAGTTACATCTCCTTCGCCATTCCCTCAGACCAACGTTGGATGAAGAGCTTCTTCCAGCGCATCTCAGAAAGCCATACTGGCACGCGCAAACCAAGTAACGACCCAAATCCAACACACCAGGTCTGGTTGCCACCCGACTCAAATGCCAACGACGACCGAACCCGCCATCGAGCAAACCAAGAACCTACTGATGCGTCTCTCAGTCGCCATCGTACAGGTGAAAAACGTAGCTCAAGCCGTGCTCCTCGAGCTCCAGACCCCAACTATGAACCCCATACCTTCCCTTCTAGCTATCACTATACGACATATCCATCAAGTGGGAAAGGGTCTCATACGGTGGCCCATCCTCGAGCCACGAGTACCACTGCTGCTTTGCCTCCACCACGACTATATTCAGATCCTCGATACCCTGACGGCTCGGTTGGATGGTCAAGTCAGCACCCTCCCGCTCATAGCCTTCCTCCCCCACCCGAAGCACAGAACCATCCCTTCCACCAACCTCTTGCAGCAGCACGTACAGATATCTCTACCAACCATCATAGACGCCCAGATAGCAGACTTGGTGAATACACGAAAGCGCGAGAGAGGGAATATCACGACAAGGAGAGTGGGCCCAGCACCCTGCGATCCAGGGACATGCAAAAATATCCCGAAGAGAGTGGCCAAACCCGGCGTAGGGATAAGGATGGAGACAAAAAGCGGGAGCGGAAGACCGATGGAAGGGACAGGCACAGAGAGGGCAGGGATACAAGAGGTGAGGGGAAAACAGACAGTGAGAGGGAAAGGGACAGAGGGGATGGTTGGGCAAGAGAACGAGAGGATAGGAGAGAGAGGGATAGGCTACGCGAAAGAGAGAAGGAAAGAAGAAATGGAGAGAAGGACCGGGAGCGCGAAAGGGACAGAGATCGCTATACCGAGAGAGAGTGTGGCCGTGAGCGCGACCGACGTAGGAAGGAGAAAGATCGCGGCTCAGAGAAAGATTATGGCCGGGAGCAAGACCGAGAGCTCCGTGGACAGAGAGTGGAAAGAAGAAGGGAAGACCGTTACGAGGAACAAGAGGCTCCCAAGTCGAGGGAAAGGGATGTCAAGAATCGAAGCTCGGCAAGAGAGCAGGAGTACTACAGGAAGGCACCTGGGCAGCCTACAGAGAAACCTGGAGCCAGAAGCTTTCCTGAAGTTTACCGACAAGATGGAGACAATGCTCATTCAACCCTCAAGCGACTCCCAGAGCGAGACGGCGATGAAAATGTCGATCGGCGCAGACGACTCGACACAACCTCTCGTCAACGAGAACGCAGTGTAGACGTGCGTAAAGACAAGCACAACTACCTGGACAAGAGATACGAGCCAGAGAGAACAGCACGGGGCTCTGCCGCCATATCCCAGTCGCATCCCCATGGACGACATCGACGTCCCCCGGCTAACGATGAAACGACTTCGGACAGTTCGCCTCGGAAACAATTGCCACAGCTCTCGAAACATAAACGGAACCTTACCGACGTTGAAGCAATAAATCCATCTGCGATGGTGAGGTTACATTGACCATCGTCTCGAAAACTGGTCTGACTTACAGAACAGAAGATTTGGAAGGGGGGTAATTCCGTTCCATCTGCACCTTCAGACCCCGCGTTAGCACAACTCCGTCAAGCTACGTTTGCCTCGAGCTCGAACGAAAATCAAGCCAGGAACCTGAAGACCAACCCATCCGCTCCCTCTCTGGAACATGATGGTAGGGAATTGACAAAAATTTCTAACGAACAGTTATCCCGACATGGCCCTTCGTCATCTGGAATAACCCTGGGTGAATTAGATGGATCAACGCGTCGAGATCATGTCAGTGGCACTTCTATATAACCAACGTACCAACATTTATGCAGTTCATATCAGGCATTCCAAAACGGGAGTCAGCCTGACTTGCATACTCCCCAATCACTTGAAAATGACATTCCGGCAATCGACGTGAAAGTGAGTCAGCTGAATTCCAAGTGTGTCGGTACTTTCACCACGCTGATCTTACTTTTTGTAGCCGTCCAAAGGTTTGTCCTCCCGGTGGCCATTCCGTCAACGGAAGTTGTCTTCAGAGAAGCCATCTATTTACTTGGTAGAGAACGCCGTAGCCGTCCCTCAAGCTTTCCAGCAACGCCCTGATATAGTGAGTGTCCGATGAATTTCAAACCTCGTCTAACTCCACCTTCCTCCACAGCCTATAGAGACGGCCAAACCAAAGTATTCCAGCGCATCACAGCAGGCAGCACTGCGTGAGGCCCGCAATCATCATCACACACATAATGTCAGTACCTTTGAATGTCTTCCCCTTTGATACTGGTCTAACACTTTGGACATACTTCCTAGATCGAGATCGAGATCCCATCACGCACTACAGAAAAGAATTCCACAAATTCTCGGGACGAGCCTTCTGTCCTACCAGCATACCCTACTGCACTCCATCATGAGTCTCACCCTCAGGCGCAAGTTCAATCGACGATACCTTCTGTCAAGATCTCGGCTCAGACTGCAGATATACAAGGGGCTCAACCTCACGAAACAAATATATCGCAAGCAACACCACTCCATCCATCGCAGCCGCAGCCATCTCAGGCTTATCAACAAACGGCTCAGGTACCTTTCACATATACAACAGGCAGGACACCTTCAGATCCCACAGTAGTTGAAGATTTATCAAGGAAACGCACAGAATCGGCAGCGTCGAAGCATCGTGTGCCGACAGCAGGACAAGATGGTCACAGCGTATTTGGGACTTCGAAAGCTTCAAAGACTGTAGTTCAGCTGGACACCCAGCCTTCTGTGGCTCCCCGACTAGCAGCACCAGGACGAGTGTCACAGCCGATAGAAATGAGAGTGGCTCCAGAGGCTGACGGCCGAAGAGTATCTCAACTTAATGACACAAGACCGCATGTACCAAGCTCACACGGAGTTTTCCGACCACTAAATGTGTATTCAGCATCGAAGGACAGCTCTTTCCTAGACGCTTCGCCGAGTCATTTGTCGGAAGATTCACCTCAGCATTACTCTGGTTTAGGGGGTTCAACGAAGCCCGACGTCCCTCAAGGCACCTTGCCTTCGAGTATCATGACAACTGAACACGATGTACTTTCAGGAGCGTCTCAGGAATCGGTTTCCATCAAACGACAGGTGGACCCAGCTGCCGTGCCCATCGTCTCACCTGACATTCCATTTCCACCCGATTGTGCAATTCCTTACAAGGATTCTAGATACACAAATTCAACGCCACAGCAGCGAGACCCAGCGGTATCTCAACTTTCCAGTATCCTTGACAATCACTTTCTCGATGCGGCTAGGAACATCTCAGGCATGGCATCAACTCAATATACTCCGGGGGCAGTGGAGCAGGATTATACGAGAGGACCTCCTACACGGACACAAGGGATATTATCGGACAATGCACCACGATTCCAAGCCTATCCTCCACAAGACCCGCTGGTGGTGTCCAGCGAGACTATCTCGACCTCGATCCCCATTGCCACAGACGGCATGAATGACAGTACATCCGATGCACAAAAGCCTATACTGATAGGCAACATCGCTATCAAGCCATCTCAGCAAACTCATACCACACTACCCCTTGAACAACCTTCGAGAGTGATAGAGAGTCACAATGTCCAAACGCAGCCATCGTCGACACATCAGACCACATCCCAACAAAGGGTGACGGGTACGATAGTAGGTACCGGCCACAGCAATCTAAACTATCAGAGAACGTTACAGGACATAAACCCACCAATCAAGAACATTCCTTCCCAGCCACCCTCCCAACCGACAAGCACTCGTCAAACCCATTCTGAGTCCAATCAGATCATGAATCATAAGCGCGTCCATCCGGGGATTTCCCTCAATGCAAAGACAAAAACGTATTCAATTGACCCAACGATTGCAGATGTGCCATTTGATGCACGGGGATGGGAGCATGAAGAAGCTACAGGAATCTTGACTTTATTCGGCGATCCTAGGCAAGTCGGAAATGCGAGGGCCGTAAGAGAAGCACCTCCTTTTGCCGGCTCTGTGGCTGTCGCCAAGGACGCTGAACCACCCTCTGTACCATTGGTAGCATATACGCAAGGGGCGGCACGGGAGATTGTCGTGTCAAAACTCGTTCGTAATCGGCTTTGACCAGTTTGCTCGTGGTGGTTGATGTTCCGGTATTCTTCAGGTGGCTCAAACAGGGGACAGCGTGAAGCACGCTGATGAACCCAAACTTTTATATGCGAAGATAGACACCCCAAGCCTGACAGCAGAATCTGAAGCACCGCTGATACCGATTCAACTTCGATCAGAAATCGGGCATCACATCCCCCGATCCTCAACAGCAATAGGACATCGTCATGTCAGTGGCGAAAATGGTTTGAGAACAAACACCAGGTTTGCTGGTTCTATGTCGCACCATACAGCTGTTTCCAGGGAATTTTCCGCCGACAACATGAAAACTGCATTTACAATTCAACGACCAGCAACAGCTATGGGTTCAAGGGAGCATCGATTCGAAACTCTTCAGTCTCTTGACCCCCACTCGACGGCTCTCACAATGACACCTGCAAATTTACTGCAACCAGTTCCCAAGAGTACAGGTCCTACCGAGACACTTGTAAATGGCCCTCCGATGAAGTCGACAGAGATCAAAATAAGTCACCATACTGCACATGTCCACCGAACGCCCTCCTCAAACACAGATATTTATGCGAAAGCCACTTTCGAAAGTGCTTCGTCAAAAATTATTCGCGCCGAACCCTTGCCTGCTTCAAATGTTCTTGCCGAGGATCAATTGTACGACTACAAGCCGCCGAAGCTGCCGGAGTTGACATCAGCATCGATGCATTCCGCCATCAGAATCGATACGCCAAAACTTGGCTCAAAAGGTACGTGATATCATATTGAACGCAGTCCGCATTCTCATTGCCACGTCCAGGAGCCATCGCTGAAGTACGACCCCACAAAGACATACCTGGCAAGTCTCATGATCCCCCTGATCATAATGGTGCAATTGAGGCTCGAGAACAGACGACGAATCTGGATCAAATTTCTACGACCTCAGTGTATCACCGTCCAATTCAGAATCCTAAACTGGCAGAGCTCTTGTCGAACCCTGGTGTAGATCAACCAGTTTCAGAAACTGAATCTAAAGTTGCAATTATGGGGACTTCACGTCATCAACCCATTGATGCGAGACCAAGCCCCGAACTACCTGCCACTCGGTCTATCCAGCCTGACCCTGCTCATCCTCTCAGTGATCGTCACCTCACGCAGAGGGTACCACGCGAAACAGACTCTCGTACTTTCGTTGCACAAGGGAGCACACCCTCCGTAGACCAACCTCGATCCCGGGAGAGCCATCCATACACGCCCGCGCCAACCATAGAACACAGTGCGGTTGACTCTGGTCACAGTTATCCTCAAAATAATGGACCGCCACGGATCACACGGGCTAACAAGGAGAGTAATATCACCCAGAAGCCTACTGTTCAGGATTCAGCCCCCGTTTCTCTGCCGGCCTCATTGGGACCCCAGCAACATGTTGAAACACAATTGACATCACAGAATCTAGGATATATCGAGCCTCTGGCCCCTGTACTCCCACCACCCCCACACGACCCTCACCAGCCGCTACATACATCTTCGCGGAATCATGACCCCAACAAAGCATCACACAGGCAGGCCTCTGTGGATCTAATATCTTCAACGCATCCCCTACAGTCCAGCAGCGATGGGCTTGCTGGTGTCACAGTAGCCTCACAAGCCCCGAGCCCTCAGGAGCAGGTTCCTTCGCAGAGGGTGTCTCGGAGAAGAGAGCATACCAAAATATCGCACAAACAAGTTCCTGTCGCACAATATTCATCTCATACACCATACACTGTTCCTACTCTTAATATTTCGCCCACATCGGCATTTAACCAGCAAGAACGCGGGGCGTCTAGCACTCGAAACCATGACTACAACAAGCAGACTCAGAGACACCCCCTTGTTATACCTTCACCTTTCGCCCACACTGCGACCTCTGTTACCTCACGGAACGGAGTTACAACACAACGCGCTGAAATCGCTCGAAACCGAGGCCCTGGACCTAATAATTCATATACCCCTCAGGTGGATCTGACCTCTACTACTCGTCATGTATTACCAACGTCCCAAATTTCGCAACCTCGCCAACATACCAGTGTATCCGTGCAATCTCACAGTGTACCATCATCTGTCGATCCAGCAACTATATCTCGAATGCACCCTACATCAGCACGACCTACGGTTCCTTCTCATCCGTCGGAAAACCGTCTTACTCCCGGAACAACGTTGAATCCTGGTTCTCAGACCCGAGCTACTGTAACGACAGATGCGCCCAACGCACGCTTAGATGCTTATGATTCGCAATCTATACCAACTTCTCGCATGGCAAATCCAGTATTTTTGAAATCCGGCCGGGAGGTATCACGGAAGCCATCCGAGGACTCGATGCTCCTCAGAACGCCTTCGTCTCTCGCCCCCACCGTTTTAAAGCCAACTGAATCTCGGACTTCAATCCCGGCTTCTTTCTCGTCACAAACATCGTCAAAAAGACGGGGCTTGTTTAGCATCTTCAGATCCAAAACTGCCCAGCAATCAGCTCAGGCAGAGGAGCCTCCAAGCACCAGGAAGAGCCAGAAGGAACCAAGGATGAGAGCTGCAGAAACTCCCTCCCAGGGCCTCCCAACCCAAGACACCAAGACCATCTCTTCGCGGGTCAAACCTCCTTCGATGTCAGTCCCGATTCCGATCGAACCTGTATCACTGCCAGATCGCAAGAGTCCCAAGAAAGTTTTCACTCCATTCCGGTATCTGACAACGAAGAGGAATCGGAGAGTCTCGGCAGCGTCACTCGAGGCACAAGATGGGACTGCAGTAAGTGATACACACCTGATGAAATTGGATTTTGAATATCTGATTTCACGCCCCAGCCCAATACTGTCATAGGTTCACCAACTGCTTCCATGCACAGTACGCAGCCCCCTCCGATGCATCCTCCACCTTTGAGAGATGTTTTTGCTGCGACTCAAGAATGGAGGCACATGGAAGCAGCAGAAGTACGGGAAGTGACAGGAGGAAAGCTAAGAAGGGCACGCCCTGGAGTCGTGTTTGATGTGGCTGAGGATCATACAGAAGAGAGACGCCGGAAAATCAAGCCACAAAGTCGTCAGAGTTGAAGGTTTATCTATATACTTATCCGCAACTGCATATGTAATGTAATGCGCCACATGGAATGCAATTTGCACGTGATTCCTACGGACACAGCCGCACCGGCCGACTTTTAGAGGTCGGACGACGAGGTTGAACTGCACCCATGAGTCAACGAAAGTCCTCCACCCAGCCCAGCGAACGTCAAAATGCCATGGTCCAGCACAAGGCTGAGGCCCTGCACCAGTATCAGGACACCGAGGGACATTTTTCGCTCGTCAGGTTGGGTCTTTTGTTGTGCAGCCCATCCAATGTCTTCTTCTTACCCTCTTACTCTAGAAACTTTCGTCTTGCAGATCTCGTTACTATAATGAACGGTGTCTGTGGATCGTTCTCTGTGTTCTCCTCGGCCCATTACCTTCTCACTGGAGACATCGACTACCTGTGGTCGGCCCTCGCTCTTCCCCTGGCCGGCCTCATGTTTGACTTTTTTGACGGAAAGGTTGCGAGGTGGAGAAAGTCCAGCAGTATGCTTGGTCAAGAGCTCGATAGTCTAGCTGACCTGGTGCGTCTCATTTCCTAACCTCTTCCTTGTATACTGACAAGACCATCATAGATATCTTTTGGTGTAGCACCATCACTATTAGCATTCGCAGTAGGATTGCGGACGTACCTCGATACGGTGGTTCTCACTGGCTTCATATGTTGTGGGCTTGCTAGACTTGCTCGCTTTAATGCGACCGTTGCGCTCGTACCCAAGGATGCAGGAGGCAAGGCAAAATACTTTGAAGGCTTGCCAATTCCTTCCTCGTTAGCGTTAGTATCCGTACTGGCCTACTGGACAAAAAATGGTTGGATTGAGGGCCAACAAGGCCTCCCACTGGGGACAGTCACTTTATGGGGCGAGGCAGGGGGTCGTGGGGAGTTGCATGTCGTGAGCGTCGTGGGGGCTTTGTGGGCTGCGGCCATGGTGAGCAAGACACTGCGGGTGCCAAAGCCATGAGACGATAGAAATGAAGGGCTACGAAGGAGGCTGTATACAAGGCCGTACGACCACTACAATTTGTAGAGATTACGATACCCATGTCCGCATTTAGTAATGTCACGAACGCGTCCATCTCTTTTTGTTCCAACCACGACGCGTCCTCCATGGCTTCTGCAGACGATGTCCAGCGCGTCTTCCTCCAAGCCGTCTTTTCACGCGCAATCCTCTCTGCAAAGCTTGCACAGACCCTCTGGAAAAAATCCACTGAAGCTGTAAATGGTCATTAGGATATCCACTTCTCTAATGCTACACTTCCTGATGACCGCCTTCAGCCGCAAATCCGGAGCTTGATCTCCAGATGCCCGCTGGAAGGGATGCTTGGGAAGCCTTTGTGACAAAAATCAACAAGTCTCTCGACAGCCTGGATCTAGAATTCCGCCATCTCCATGATGAAAACTCAGGAAAAGAGATGTATGCCTTGGTCAGTTTTGCTGTCGACAACTAAAAGAGCATTTTTTCATGATTCATATTCAGGTCAACCGAAAGGACGATGAGATCGCGCAGATGGCAAGTGAATATTCTGCAGCAGAAATTGCTTACTTCAAAGCGATTGTACGCGTTTCGTAGACCTCTTGTTGCAGAAAGTGCTGACATGAGGTATAGATTGAGCTCATAATGACGGCCCCGCGTGAGTCCTTCTCCGCCTCGTCTACCGCCGCTCTTCGTGAGGTCAGCGCCATTAAGCCAAAGACCAACATGACGAAGACTCAGGCTGAAGTCGTTCTGGGCAGCTTCGTCGCCAAAGGATGGTTGGTCAGGAGCAAGTCTGTAGACCTTACCTAACATCGCGGTTCTAACGCTAACCAATTTTATCATCCCAGACGTGGACGATATTCTCTCTCGACACGTTCCTTACTTGAACTCCTTCCATATCTCAAGTCTACCTTTGCAGATGAGCTGTTGGAGTGTACTATTTGCATGGAGGTTCGCTTTTTCTTCCAGTCTCTTACAGGCCTCCCATCTCATCAGAATCTTTAAGATTCTTACCCGTGGTGTCGCGTGTCCAACCAATAACTGCAAGACACGGCTACACTATCATTGCTTCACAACTTACAGACGCCGCCAGAATAGTTGTCCATCGTGTAAGGTTGAGTGGCCTGCCACACACACTGATAAACCTCTCGTTCCTGTCGGAGAAGGTGCAGCGAGAGAAGGTGACGACGCGAAGCGCTATGCACGCCAGGAAGCTAGTGATGAGGGAGAAGAATTTGAAGGGGAAGCAGATGACGACGATGACGACAACGAGCCCGTCGCAACACCCTCCCAATTCCGATCCCAACAAACGACCCAGCGCACACAGCGAACGAGAAAGGCAAAAGTCGTTCGAGACGAAAGTATGGATGTGGATGGCGAAGAGCCCGTCAAAAAAGAGAAGGCATCTCAACCTGCTCGGCGAAGTACGAGAAAATAGGTGCAGTTGTAATCTAGTCTACTGCATTGAGAACAATATCACACTATGGATTGTTCTATCTTGACTCGTCTACTCTACTGTCGACGAAGAGCTCGAAGCAGAGTGAACGACCCTGCCAACCTCTCCCTCCTTGTTCGCCTTGTCCGTGAATCCAAAGTGTCCTTTGCCCCAAAACTGTTGACGTTTCTTGTCTTTTCTGCCCTCCCCAAACTCATCGTTCCACTTGCGGAGTTCCGCGAGGCTGCCCAACGATTCAGAGGAAGACGGGGTAATCTCTTTCAGAGCCTTGGCAAAGTTGTGCAAATGGAGGATGCGAGTGGGTTGATCGGGGGTAAGCTCTGCCACGACAGAAAGGGCTTCTGACACAGGCGATTCGCCTGAGGGGCTGACTACAGCGGATGAGTCTGACGAAACCTCGGGAATGTCGTCGCCCGAACTTCGAGAAGTAGCGGATGCCGATGTTGCTTCGGTAGATGCAATGTCGAGAGCTGCCGTTTGGACTGACGGGGTTGCCCAAGGAAGCTTGATATTCTCCTTGACAGCATCCAAAGCTGCAGAAACGCAAAGATCTAAGGAAAATCCTGGGTTTAGGGAACACTGAGGTTTGGAAAATTCGAGCTCACGTTTGAGATCTGAACCAGAGAAACTTTCAGTCTTCTTTGCTAATGCATCAATGTCTAAATCGGTGGCTAGCGTCTCATCGCGAAGTAAAATCTTCAGAATCTCTGTAGCATAGGTAAGCTAGATCCATCACTGAAAGTCATCGAATAACAAACCTGCCCGCTCCTTCTCGCCAGGGAGATCAACAAGTAGACGGCGTGGCAAGCGGCGGAGAACAGCATCGTCCAAATCAAACGGTCGATTCGTGGCACCAATGACAATCACGTTGTCTTCCTTTGATGACTTGAGTCCATCCATCTCCTGCATGAATTCGGTGATGACACCTCTATGAGCAAAGGCACCTCCGCTTTCACGGGCAGACATGCGAGCCCCAAAAAGAGCATCAATTTCGTCAAGAAATACGACACAGGGCGATAACCGTCGGGCTAAGGTGAACAATGCTTTGACAAGCTTCTCCCCTTCGCCAACGTACTGCATAGTCGCTTTTAATAGAGTAAAATACATAAACGAGGGCTGTGCACTTACCATGTCCATGACATCGGAAGGAGACACCATCAACATCCGACAACCTGCTTCCTTAGCCAGCGCACGAACGACAAGCGTCTTTCCTGTTCCTGGTGGGCCAAAAAGAAGGCAACCTGTCATACCGTGCTGCTTCAAAATTCCTTGCTTGAAGGCTTTCGGATGCAGCAGTGGCAACGATACAATCGTTCTTACAGAATCAATTGTATGAGCTGGGAGATGAACATGGTCGAATGACGTTGGCATAGAGGCTGGAATAAATGCGTCAGTATCAAGGCAACTTTTTCTTTTCGTCTGCGCATAACTTACCAGCATCCACAATACACCCTAGAAGCTTCTCCTCATGGCGTTCAAGCTCGGTCTCAGTCTTAACCCGTTCGACAACTTCGTCAAATTGTTCATGAGTACCATCTTCAGTGCCTTCATCGACCTTTTCATGCTCCCAAGCGACTTTGTGCACTGAGAAGGCCTCTTTGAGCCACGATGACCGAAGATCCTTTGCAGAGCGGTGTGCCGCCCATGCCGCATGAACCGCGGGCCATGGTACAACAGTCGACTCGAGTGTAAGTCCTTCAGAAGCTGCTGTAGACGCCAGGGTGTTCCCGAGAGCCCGGTCTGCAGTCCTCCGAACGTCAGACCACACCTCTACCCTTTCACCCCAATCTTCCCACATCCGTACATGTGCTGTTTCTGCGGGTGGCCCTGTCTTGAGAGGTGTTTCTGGAGACACTTCACTTGTAGTTGTGGGAGCTTCATCTGAGACTTCTGCTAGTGCAGATTGCAGTGGTGCTGCGGCCTCTTGTTCCAATATACCGCCAGCTGCGCCGATACCCATGCGCATTGTAAGTTCATTAATCTCACGACGACGCGCTACACGGACAGTGCGTTCGTCGATTAATGAGCGGACTCTGGGTATTAAGATGGATGTCCGGAAGAAGGAGGACTTGTTCTGCGAATTGTTGGATGATGAAGGAGAGTTCGAGCCAGGAAGCCCTGGAAGCCCTAATGAACCGATGACGATAATCTCCGGCCGATTTTCTGTCTCTTCACCTTCCTCGGTGGTTGAGAGCTTGGGGAACTCGTCCGCAAGAACAGCATCGCCGCTCTCCCATTTCTTCAGTCGATCCCGGAGTCGCTTCTCGCGAGCCCTTTCGGCAGCATCATCCTCGCCCCATTCAGTCTTGCCTGCTTTAGGCGTTGACGAGAATTGGGCTGCAGAGGGATTACGGCTCATAAGCATGCTGACCAAGCTGCTACCTGAGCCACCCTGCGTTGCTGGAGGAGTCATAGAGGCAGTCATGCCGAAGATTATCGTCATTGGATTGCTAACGGGAGAGGAGGGTCGGGAAATAGGGCCCTTCCTACGTTCACGGACGGAAGACAGAAGGGGAGGGTACCAGGAAGAAGAGGTTGAGGCAAGAGTAGGGAAGTCACGAATATAGATGAGACGTGGGCGGTTCTTCTGGCCTGCTTCATCACCTTTCGATGGAATATTAACAAGAGAATCAAAAAACACTTTGACTCTACTTGGTGGGGCCGTCCGACGAGCCGCAGAGGTGAGTATTGCACGGCCCTGCATAGTACTTGGTGGAGTCATAAGGGCAAGAGATATTTTGGGCGGAACAAAGCTGTCAGGCTCATCGTCTTCATCTGCTTGATTTCTGGAGGCCGACTTTGGGGGAACAGTGGAGGAAGGGAAATGTAAGGGGTTACGAGGAAGGGAGAGCGAGTTGGCCGCTAAAAAGAGTGTTAATAGTTGGATATAGAGGGAAAATAAGTATAGGCAACGTACCCGGACCAAAGTGGCCCCATTCTCCTGCAGCAAGTTGTACAGCGTCTAATACCAGGACTTCTGCGCCGGTCCGACGCGCAAGCTCTTCTACAGTGGCGTCAATGATGTAGTCGCCACCTTCAATAGGCGAATACAGTGCAAGTGTGGGCTCGGTGGGTGCACCGAGTGGTGAAGTATAAGCGGCACGATGTTGTGTCTGTGGATGCAATGTAATGAGGAGCTTGTTGAGAGCATCGTTAAAGTTTTCTGGAGGTGGAAGAGCCGAGGCATGGAGAGGATCCCGTTCTTGACTAGGTGTCCAAAGAATGTCCAGATCATCGGGAAGCTCAATAGAAGGAGCCTGAGGCTCCTTCGAGGGAGATAAACGCGGCCTGCGGAGCTTGGGCTTGTCGTCTACTATAGGTTCAGGAACATCGTTCGGAGGGTCGTTGCTGGGTGGTGGGTCGGATGTGGTTGAGAGGCGTTTTCGTTGAGAACGTATCTGCTGGCGCCGGGGAAGAGAGAAGGAGGGAAGGGCAGCGGCGGGCCTTGGGGCAAAAAGCAGGACCTTTGACCTGCGCAGAACAGCTGGAGACCGCATTCACCACTGTAGACGTCGTCCACCAAAATTAATAACTCCAATGTCAGCCTCACGTGCCAAAAATCAACTCAAATTCATAAAATTATTATAAGTGATGCAATATATTCTGCCTCAGTAGTAATCCTTCCTCCTCAACCCAGCCCTCACCGCTCGCGCCCCTCCTGCGCTTTCCGCGCATTTGCCCTCTCCACCAAGTCAACCCCAACTAAAATCTTGGATGCCTTCCATAGCTGTACCACGTTGATTATATTCTTCAGCAAACAGATCGGTCCGCTGACCACTGCCAGCGCCTGTGCATAGGTCAACCAACTCAACGGCGCCGGCAGTCCAATAGGTGTTGGCATCCACTTCATTAAATATAGCGACACGTAGAACAGCTCGTTCCCTGCACACACAAAGAATAATGTCCGCTGCAATGCCATGTCAACATCGGCGCTATGCGTGTTGAGTTCTTCTACTCACCGAGTCGTAGTACAGCCATAGAATCCGGCTCACATCGCTGGTGACAAGTTTGTGGCTCTTGGCTCCTGTCACAAGAGAGCTGTGTTCCAGCATGTCAATCGATGTTCCCAAAGTCTATAACACAGCCGCGTACCTGTACATGTGCATGTAGTGGCTGCTAAAGTCTAGAGCAATCAAGAACTGGAATAGAATTGCAATATCCGGGTATGCTGAGGCCAGATAACAAAGCAAGCATGATGTCGTGCATCTGTTCTCCCCATACTGTCAGCATAACTTGTCCTAGCGCAACACAGGGATAGTACTGACCGGTCCGTGACCATGTCCAAAACTGCTCCAAATTTCGACGTTTGACCAAGTGCGCGAGCGGCTTGTCCGTCAACTGCATCCAATAGGCAGGATACAACGTATGCAAGGGTACAGTACTTTGGATGGTAGCTCATGAAGTACAGGGATAAGCCCGCGAGAATAATGCGCGAGTAGCCTATCCATTGATTTAGCGGCCTGCGTAGCAATATACACGTAGTTCACATACCAATGAGATTGGGCACGAAGAGGAACACATTCTCTGAGTATGTTTGAGCAGTGGCCAGGTCGACGGCCACCTTTGCATCCACCACCTCCATGGAGCGTCCTCGCCGCTTCTGGGAAGAATTGGTCATTTGAGGGGAAGGCAATGGGAGCAAATATTGAGAAAGATGATTGTTGGTGGTTAGACGTCCCTTCAAACTTTTACACGCGACGGGGGATGCCGTGCAATTTCTGATGACGCTCCTAATATGTGTCATACGAGGTTTCATGAGCAGTTGCAGTGCTGTCATCCAACCACACCCCTGAGTTTATTATAAGTACTAACTATCGTTCCATAGATAAATGTACATATTACTAGTCCAACAGTCATGCCCCGCTCAATTCTTAGTGAGCGTCACAGCCAACACTATCGCAACGATAATCAAAATAACCATAAAAACTCCAAAACATATCCATCGTCCTTTCCGATAGCTGCGCGCTAAATGAACTATCAACGATCTGTACGGCCCAGGGGTACACTTTTAACAAACCATGTTTCACCGCAACCTCTGTTTGTTTTTCGCTGCACCAGAATTTATAAACATACTGATAAAAGGCGAAAAGGGAGAATACCTACCCAGCCCTCGTATCCTCTTCGACATGTCCTGCAATGTTCTCTATGTCGCCAATAGTTTCGTCCTGTTGTTCTACCAATACTGACATCTTTAAATATCGTGAGTCGTACTTTAGCTGTGCGAGACAAAGCAGTCCTCACATCTGAGAATAATTGAGCAAGTTCAGCTATGGTTTGTTCCATCTTCCGGAGCTCAGTCTGCCGCTCCTGGACTTCACGGAATGCCATACGCGATTCTCCATAGCGGGAAGTCGACGACAACTACTCGCGCCTCAGCTTTTGTTTTCCAATATTCAAGAAGAATGCTTACAGCTTGTGCAAAGATTTGCTGGCCGCCACCTCCCACGACAGCTTTCACCTCTTCGGGAGACGCGTCTGGTTTGACTGGAAAGTTCTGAGTTTATAAATTGAGATGATTTACGCGTGTATAGTCACCAATTTTTAGTTGTCTTTCGACGCGTTCTTCTGACTTCTTGCGATAATCTTGCTCAACTCGTTGATAGTTCCGAATCGCGTCAAGAAATTTCTCTCGCACGAGGCCTGTCTATGACAGACCTTGAGGAAGTCCGAAAGACATGCGGGGGAATGTGGGTTCCTACCTGGTTCTTCCGTATCTTGGCGTCTGGCCCCGCAGGTGCACGCTCCAGCGTCTTGATTCTGTCCTTGAGGCGGTTGCTCAGCGTCCTGGTTTCTCCTGATATCTGTTCCAGTTGAGCGACATCCTGGCTTTCGCCATGGTCAATAACATTTAATATTCGGGCATGGAGTGTAGCAATTTGGTGAACGTTGGCATTGACACGTTCTATGTCTTGCTGAATAGACGAGACCTGTTTGTGGAGATTGTATCGATACTAATACTCAAGCATTGAATGGTCTTGCCTCAGTGAAGAAGTCGGAAGTCGCATTGGCGTCAGTTGAAACCGAAGGTTCCGTGGTGGCCGGATTGAGTCGGCCCGCCAGATTGTCCATTTCAAGGCTATGGGCTTGGGATTGTTGTTGTCTCCGAGCCTGTGGGATATATAGCGACGATGGCTAGTGTATTCACGGAATAGACGCACCCTCGCCGCCGCCAGACGGTCTCTAGACATTGTGGTGGACTTTGACTGCGTGTGGAACCAAGTGATCGGACCTCAGGTCCCTAAAAATCTTATCAGATCTAGTCTAATCTAATCTTTCCCAAACGAGTCATCGGGCGAAATGTTCAGCACAATTTTCGGAAATCCGACGCTGAATTCCGCGTATCTCTGACTCCTACCTGCTCCCTACCTGCCAGCT
The DNA here is from genome assembly GCA_018855915.1 of Tephrocybe sp. NHM501043. Taxonomy (NCBI): domain Eukaryota; kingdom Fungi; phylum Basidiomycota; class Agaricomycetes; order Agaricales; family Lyophyllaceae; genus Tephrocybe; species Tephrocybe sp. NHM501043. Next base: position 231,833 of record JABCKO010023770.1, read on the forward strand.
AACATGTGCGGAATATTTGCTGTACATGGACTAGAAAAGCCATCGTCTGAAAGAGCCCACTGCATCGCGCTCTCCAAGCGTCTTCGCCACCGTGGTCCTGATTGGTCCGGATGCTTTGTGGGGAAGGAATGTGTACTTGTCCACGAACGGCTTGCAATTGTTGGCGTTGGTAAGTGTCTCAGAATTTCCTCAGGTGATTTTTTTTTTGAGACAATGGCACAAGACACCGGTGCCCAGCCCCTTGTCGCGGACGATGGCAAGACTATTCTCGCTGTTAACGGCGAGATCTACAATCACATCGCACTCCGCGCTAGCGTCGGACCTGATGTAAAATTCAAGACTCATTCCGACTGTGAAGTTATTTTACCTTTGGTAAGATGCGATTGGCCCGTATTGCATGTTACACCCCCTAATCTCATGTGATATCTCAGTACAAAAAATTCGACAAAGAGCTCTGTAGTCAGCTGGATGGCATGTTCTCTTTCGTTCTTCTGGATGAGTCTGTGACTCCTTCCCGAATAATTGCCGCCCGTGACCCCATTGGTATCACCACGTTGTACCAGGGCTGGAGCTCCAAATATCCGGGAGCCGTTTTCTTTGCCTCTGAGCTCAAGGCACTGGTGGATGATTGTGACAAGATCATCTCATTCCCACCTGGCCATGTGTATGATAGTCGTGATCAGTCCACAACGCGCTACTACCAACCTTCTTGGTGGACCGGAGACGAGGAGGGTGGCGTCATTGCCAACAATGCCGCCGATCTCACACTCATCCGGGAGACGTTGGAGGCAGCAGTCCGTAAGCGCTTGATGTCTGAAGTCCCGTACGGTGTGCTTCTCAGTGGTGGCCTTGATAGCAGTCTTATTGCTGCTATTGCTGCGAGGGAGACCGAGAAAGTTGCTCAGGCCCAATACGAGATTCGTCAGAAGAAATTGCAGGAAGCTTCCAGTGGACCCTCCACCCCTTCTGTTACCCAGGGCCTCGTCACGGAACAAGGTTTGCTTCAATTTCCAACATCTTCTCGTGCCCACTCTAATACCCGACGCTTATAGCGACCCTTGCTGCATGGCCTCAGCTCCACTCCTTCTCTATTGGGTTGGAAAACTCTCCTGACCTTTTGGCAGCAAGGAAAGCAGCACATTTCCTCGGAACTGTGCACCACGAATATGTCTTCACAGTCCAAGAAGGGTTAGATGCGATCCCTGAGGTTATCTATCACCTCGAGACATACGATGTCACGACCGTACGAGCTAGCACCCCGATGTATCTTCTTAGTCGCAAGATTAAGGCTATGGGTGTGAAGATGGTGCTCAGTGGAGAGGGAAGCGACGAGATTCTTGGAGGTAATATCACACTATTCTCCCGTGAAGGCCGATCCCAGCCTCATTGTCTATTTCAGGGTACCTCTACTTCCACGCCGCGCCTGACAGTCTCTCCTTCCACCAGGAATGTGTGAAGCGTGTCAAGAACCTTCACACCGCGGACTGTCTGCGTGCCAACAAGTAGGTCCAGCGGTCGCCATACACGGATCTCGCACTCATACATCTGCGCCCTAGATCTACCATGGCCTGGGGCCTCGAGGCCAGGGTGCCGTTCCTCGATAAAGCATTCCTGGAGGTTGCGATGAACATCGATGCGAAAGAGAAGATGTTCCAGAAAGGGGCGACACAAGAAGTCGATCAAGATGGCTGCCCCAAAATGGAGAAGGTAACACAATCGTGCTATTTGAAAGAGAGAAGGGAAAAACAAAAAATTCATGTGAAACTCTCCAGTATGTTCTCCGAAAGGCGTTCGACTGTTCCCCAGGCGGAAAGGTACAGTTATCCGATTACCGTTAATTAGGTTCCTTCGATTGACACCTGTTCTTGGTTGGTAGCCTTATCTGCCCCGCTCCATCCTCTGGCGACAGAAGGAACAGTTCTCGGATGGTGTCGGATATTCTTGGATCGATGGGTACGTTATCCTCATCTGGGGCTCCGGGTTTATCTTACGGTTATCTATCCAGAATCAAAGAGCACGCCGAATTAGTGGTGTCTGACGAGGCGATGGCGAAGAGGCACGAGAAATGGACCGAGGGCGTTCCAGACACCAAGGAAGCGTATTACATACGCGAGATATTCGACGGTGCGTTCACAGACGCACACACACGTTCTTTCTCTGGTTTGATTTATCAAGTAATACAGGTCTCTTCCCTTCGGAAACCGCTGCGAGGACTGCCGTGCGGTCCGTATTTCTCTTTTTTAATCTGCCGTTTCTGGGTCCCTTATAAAGTCTGACCTTCTAGATGGATACCCCGCGGAGACTGGGGCTGCGCCGCCGATCCCAGTGGCCGGAGCGTTAGCATCCACAACGCTGCCTACAACGCAACTGAATAATAATAAAAAAAGATTTCAAGGGTTTTCAGGAGGGTTACATTGGGGCCCCCAAGGCATGTCGTCAAATTAGATGCAGAAAGTTAATAAGAGGCCATGTGTCATGTGTCAAGTTGTGTATATGGAGTGAGTACGAAAGAAAAAGGAGCGTGGGTGCGGTCGTAAAAACAAGGAAGCACACTGTAAATGTCATAAGCAGGGGTAAACGAAAGGGATGATTGAGAACCGAGGGGGGTTAATTGCTAGCCAGAGAGGGTAATAATAATGCATCTGGGTAATATTATAACGAGGGGGATATATGGGTGGAGGCCAAAAAATATGCAACATGTCTGGGCAACGTCTACGACTTTAGACACGATTCAGCGACGAATCCTGTGCGATATACTGGCGATAGAAGCCTACCCCAGAGTCTTCCGATGGAACAGGTGTAACGGGTTTCGCGGGTATCGTCACGCGCGTAGCAGCGCTGGTTTGTGAGGTATTGCGAGAACGCTTCGAGGACGGGGGAGGAGCCGGCGAGCCTGCCCCTGCGCCCCACGCAGGCCGCGTCACGGTGGCCTTGGCGTAATTAGAGCTATCATCGAGATTAGCCCGTCGTGATGCGGGCGTCGCTGCTTGGGTTCTTCGGCTGGCCGGCCGGATGGCGGTGGTGCTGTCGCCCGAGACGAGCCGCGTGCCAAACTTGGCGTTGGCAGACGACTCGCGTCCGTACGACGCAGCGGCGCCGCCTCGTCGGGAGGCCGGGGTCGCCCTGCTGTTCTTGATGAGCGGTTTCTGGACGGTGACTTTGTCGGCGCCCCAGTAGGAGAAGCTCATTTTGCTCTTCTTGTCCGAGTCGTCCGATTCGTTGTCGTCCTCTTCGTCGTCCGCGGGGAGAGGTACGATTCTAGGCTGATTGGTCTGGACCTGGGCGCGCGATCGAACGACACTGGGAATGAAAAGTCAGCCAAGGGGGGGACGACTGTTCAACGAGCATGAGACATACTCTTCCATCGATACAACGCCTTCCCGGGGCAGTATAACGTCTCCGATCGCCCATGTTTCGATCTATCGCGCGGCGGTTAACATGACACCAACATAGATAAAAAAAAATAAAAAAAAAGAATTTCACCTTGATAAATTTGTATAGATTTCGAGGTTTGGTTTGTGTATTCCTCCGGCCCGTCGTGGCGTATTTGGCCTTGGCCTGGAGCTCCGGCAAGGAATTGGTCCTTGCCGTCAACGCAGCGACCAAGGGAAGTGAGGTAGTTCCGGTCCTTTGACATTGCAGGACGACGTCGTTGAAGACGACGAACCACAAGTCCTTCTTGCCCCCGATCCCATTGCTTCCTTGGAGCACGTCGCTCAAGCGTTTGAACGAGGTTTTGCCGCGCACGCCCTTGGCATTGACGACGGGCGGAGGAGAAGACGCCTTGAGAGAGCTGGTGCTGCCAGGTACAGGGCACGGGCGCTCCTCGACGAGCACACGGGAGGGTTTGGGTAGGGCCAGCTGCTTGACCTTGTCCAAGCCCTCGATGCGAGCAAACACATCGCGCGTCTTGTCGCGCTCCTCCCGCTGTATTTTCTGATCCTCAATGCTGCGCACGATGTTCTCTATCTCCGCGACCATCTGCAGCGTGCTCTCGTATTCAAAGGTGCTCGGATCGGTGTGGAACAGGAGGTTCTGGAAGAGCAGCGGGTACTTGAGCAGCCGCTGGAACGGTTTGGAGAGGGTGATGGCGAGGCCGGTTTCGCCCTTGTCGCATGCATCGCCTTCGAGTTTCTGGAGGAGCTTGCAGACCTTTTGCCACTCTGCGGCGTCTTGGTTCTTGGGCTTCTTGGAGGTGACGTTGTGCAGGGCGGCGTCGACGGATTCCAGGGCGCGTTCCAGGTGGAGGACGTAGTCCTTGTAGCCTGTGAAGATATCAGACTGTTTGAACGTGAGTTTGAAGTGTAGGGGGAAACAAATATAAGGTGAATAGAACGGACGTTGGACACAAAGACGTCAGCAAGGGAGCGGACGAGAGGGTACTGATCATCGTAACGCTTCTTGAGGGCCTCTGAGAGCCTCCTGTGGCCGTCGAGGACACCCGAGTCTACGACCTCGAGACACTTGCGCAAGTCTTCCGGGATTTGATGGGGGGCAAGGACGCCACCCAGTACAGCTGTAGGGGTAGTTGTGCTCTTTTTAAACTTTCTAAGCATGCCCGACTTTGGTGCAGTATCGCCCTGGCTCATTTTCCGCTCGCGTTCCTTGTCGGGAACATTTGACTGGCGACCGAGGGAGTGGGTTGAGGAAGCCATTTGGTTGCGAGGCGGGGGGGGTAAGGAGAAATGGGAGCGCGAGGGAAAGGGGACGGAGGTGGCAGGTGTGCGGCCGTAGGACTTTGGTGGAGCGGTGCTGCCGCGATACGGCGAGCGTGGATGGTCGGCGTGGGAAGCAGGGCTGGCGGCGCGTTTTCTGGGGGGATGATCGTCGGGATCGTCGTCGTCGTCGGTGTCGAGAGATTCACCGTCGATATTTGGGGTGTCTTTGGGGCGGGTTGAAAAGGAGGTGGTGACTACGCTGGGGGGAGGGCCGGAGGGGGAGGGGGACATGAAGCGGGCGGCAATGGGGGGGAGATGGTCGGCGGACTCGTCGCGGGGAGAGTCTGGACGGTAAAAGTCAAAGTCGAGGTTGGGGGTGGACGCGGTGGGGGGGGCGGGGTGGGCGGGGGTTGAGAAGGGATGGAGGAGGGGATCGATGAAGGTGTCTTTCATCTTGATGAGTTCGTGGACGTATCTGGGGAAGGGGGTGAGTGGGGAGCAGAGGGTGTGCGGTGGAAATAGGACGTGCCTCTCTTCGCTGGAGATGATTTCGAACAAGACCTCCTGGCGGGTGCGTTCTCGTGAGCCGAGGTTGGAGACGAGGTCCTCGGTGGTGACCTCGCTCCAGGAGGCGGCGGCGAGGATCCTGCTGCCGCTGGCGGAGGACATCTGGGAGTAGGGCGTGGTGGAGCGGAGAGAGGCGGTAGAAGGGTCGGGGAGCTTGGGGGAAGCGGCGCGGGTGGAGGTTGCTTTGACGCTGGACTTGGTGGCGACATCGGTCTTGGACGAGGAGGCGGCGGTGGAGAGCGAGGCACGGGGCTCCTTGCCGTGGGTAGCCTGGAAACGCGAGACGTTGGTCTTGAGCGGCGGGGAGGCGGCGGGGGGTGGCCGGGGATCGGAGAGCAGACGATCGGGGCGGAGGGGCGTGGGGGGCGGGGACACAAAGGCGACCTTTTTGTGGACGTCGGTGGACTCGGAGGGCGGCGGAGTGTCGGAGACGGAGGGCTGGTCGATTGGGGGGAGCGGTTTGTAGGACGGCGTCGGCGTCGGCGTTGGCTGCGTGGGCGGGGGCCACTGGGGCAGCGGGGGGAACTTGTCGATGCCGGGGATGCCGGGCGACTCCTTGTCCTTGTCCTTGCCGCCGCCGAGGTGCAGACGGTGGAAGAAGGCCTTCATGGGCAGACGACGGCGAGAGCAGAACCAGCAGGCCAAATTTTGCCAACACGCGCTTCCCACGAGGCCATCCGGCCCACCACACAAAACACCTCCCCTCTGTCGTCTCCGGCCACCTGTGCCTCGCCCAGTCCGACGACGGCGTGTCCAACGGCACTGCCCTCTGGCTCGGCGCCCAGTGTCTCTCTGCCTACCTCGCCAGCCTCAGCCTCGCCCCAGGCACGCTCGTCGAACTGGGCAGCGGCATCGGCCTCACTCCGTGCGCCTCCTGTTCTGTCTCCCTCCTGCGTCTCACCCTCCTCTAGCCTCGTCATGAGCGCCCTCCGCTGGCACGTCCTCGCCACCGACATCCCTCATGTCATCACCACCGTCCTCCGTCCAAACATCACAAACAACCAACCCCGCCTCCCTCCCGCCTCGGGCTCCATCCAGGTCCGCGAGCTCGACTGGTCCGTCCCACCAGACGCCTGGACCTGGTCTCATCCCTCCATCATCGCTTCTCCCTCGTGCCCGTCGTCTGATCTTCATACTCACAACCTTCTCCGCCCTCCGTTTGACCTCATCTGCACTGCCGACACCGTCTATGCCCCCGATCTCATCCACCCCCTCCTCCGCACCCTCCACGCCCTCTGCACCCTCTCCATCGCCGCTGCGCCCTCCGCACGCCCCCCGCCCGTCTATCTATGCCTCGAGCGCCGCGACCCCATCCTCGTCGATCGCTGCCTCTCAGACGCTCATCACACCTGGGGGTTCCGCGTACAACGCATCCCCCACCGCAAAATCGCCAAGGCCATCCAGAAAGCACACCCACACTGGCAAAATCATGACTGGGACGGCATCGAGATCTGGAAATTCTCCCTCCCCAAGTCTAGGTAAAACACATGTACCGTAAATCTCATGATCCAGCCTCCGTCTCTTCTCTCCTCGTAGCTACCAACTTGAGCATCCGATCGAATCCGTGGTTTGACTAACTCCCTCTATAAGTCTCTCCCAAAGACGACGGCACATCCACTCACCAGATCCCGCCACGTCTCCTCCTCGTCGTTCTCCGTCTGTAGCTGGTAGATTTGCATAAACCCTTTGAATCTGCAATCATAAGATCGTGAATGTTCGTATCGTAGACACACACCCACGTTAGTCCACCGTCATCCGTGACGTCCAGAAACTCAATCAGTTCATCCTTTGTCTCCTGTGAGAACGGCGCCCCGTTCGTGTCCTGAGCCCACGCATCGAGTCCCCCCGCCGTCAGATACGCATCCCGCGGTGGCTCCAGCAGCACCAGCCCCCCATCAGCTCCTGACCCCGCCGCCACCACCACCTCCGGCCGTGGCTCGCAGTATTTCGCGAAAATATGTTGAAGGCATGCTTCGAGCTATATACGCCCCAGTTGAGCCCAACAACCATGTGATAGCCTGAGACAAAACATGCCTCGAGCGAGATGGCGCCTTCGTCGTCGAGCAGCTGGACCCCTGCGTTCCTGCGGCCTTGTCTGGACGACAACTCGGGGGTCTCTGGGCGCGGAGACGCCGCTGCTTCGTACATTCTTCCGACTTTTTTTTGACCGTGTTGCACCAAAAGAAGTATGTAATGGCACGTGGTGTCGATTCCATGCACAGACTCTGGCTCTCTGACTCCTCCTCATGGCGAACCGCTCAGAACCGCTCTCCATCGAGTCGCTGCTTCAGAAGCAGCGCGCAGAGAAGGAGGCAGCTTCCAAGGTCTGTGGTTTTTTGCGCTTTTTCTTTATTTTTTTTTACGGGGCGTTGATTTGATTCGGGCAGCCGAAATTCCTTTCGAAAGAGGAGCGTGCCAAGATTGCGATTGCTGCTCGTGCCAAGGAGATACAGGAACAGCGGGAAAAGGAGGACAACGCTCGTAAGGATCGAGAGGCGTTGGAACGGGATGCAGAAGACTTGAGGCAGAAGGAACGTTCTGGTGGGCGGCACAACGGTGGGGGCGCCGGCCGATGTGAGTCGTCTCTCATTCTCAGTCACTCAAATGTTGACATTGCTTCTACAGACGACGATAGATACGCACACCCAGAACGGGACAGGGACCACCGTGGCGATCGACACGGACGGCGCGACAACAGGCGGGGAAACATGCCTCCACCGCCTCCACCAGACGACCGTCGTGCTCCCCGAGACGGCTACCAGAATGTGCCCACCGGTCCCCGCGCCGGCAGAGGCAAATCCGGGCACACCAGCGGCAGCACGACGCCCGCGCCTCCGCCACCCTCCTCCTCCCAACCGCCCCTTGCCCCCACCACCACCATCATCACCACCACCACCCTCCCCGAGGAAACGACCCCATACGCACCCTCCATGACCGACGGAGACCTCTCCGCGATCCGCTCGCGCTACCTCGGCGTGGACAAGAAGAAGCGCAAAATCCGCAAGATGAACGACCGCAAGTTCGTGTTCGACTGGGACGCGCAGGACGACACGTTTGCGGCGGACGCGCCTGCGGCCGTCGGGGGCGCGCGGCAGGGCGCGCAGGTGATGTTTGGCCGGGGCCGCATTGCGGGGATGGACGATGGAGGCGGGAGCGGCCCGCGCAGGCCGGGTGGGGGTGCGACGGAGCTGGCGGACGCGCTGGAGAGGCGGATGGCGGCCAAGTCGGGGCTGGATGAGCGTCACTGGACGGAGAAGGCCCTCGAGGAGATGAAGGAGCGCGACTGGCGGATCTTTAGAGAAGATTTCAGTATTTCTGCGCGAGGTTCGCGGTTGTATTGCGTTTTTGACTTGCTCTCACTCCTTTTTTTTTTTTTTTTTTTTTCAGGTGGCTCAATCCCCCATCCATTACGTTCATGGACCGAGTCGTCAATACCTTCGACAATTTTGGAATGTATTGAAAAGATCGGGTACAAGGAGCCCTCCCCTATCCAACGGCAGGCTATTCCAATTGGCCTGCAGAATCGGGATATCATTGGCATCGCCGAAACAGGTATAGACTCTCCATTTCCATTCTCACTTTTCCGCTTACATCCTCATTTCTCCACTTACCCGTAAAAAATTCAGGGTCCGGCAAAACGGCAGCATTTGTGATTCCAATGCTGGCGTTTATTTCGGCGATGCCGCCGTTTACAGACGACAATAGGCATCTCGGGCCGTATGCGCTGATTCTGGCCCCGACGCGCGAGCTGGCACAGCAGATCGAAAGCGAGGCGCGCAAGTTCGCGTCCCCACTCGGATTCAAATGTGTGTCGATCGTCGGAGGGGTGAGTTTACGAGACGAATAGATCGGGGCTGTGCGGAGTTATTCTGACGTTGCGGATATTTCTTTTAGCGCGCTGTGGAGGAACAGCAATTCAACTTGCGTGAAGGTGCCGAAATTATCATTGCTACGCCGGGTCGGCTTCGGGACGTCATTGAGCGCCATGTACTGGTTTTGTCTCAGTGCCGATATGTGGTCATGGACGAAGCGGACCGGATGGTGCACTTGGGGTTCGAGACGGACCTGACGTTTATTCTGGATGCACTTCCGAGTGAAACGATGCAAGGAGAGGATACGGGGGAGCAGATGGACATTGACGGGGAGACGATGGTGAAAAAAGGAAGAACTCGGGTGACAACGTTATTTTCGGCGACGATGCCGGCAGCGGTTGAACGGCTGGCACGAAAATATCTCAAGAAACCTGCGGTGATCACAATCGGCGAGGCCGGCAGGGCAGTGGACACGGTTGAACAACGCGTGGAGTTTGTAAATGGAGACGAGAAGAAAAAGTGGGTTGTGTTTGTGGTTCTAATGGATCTGCTGACGGCTGTGTGCAGGCAAAAACTGTTGGAGATTCTCAACAGCGGGCAATATGCCTCGCCGATTATCGTATTTGTGAACCAGAAGAAGACTGCAGATATGGTGGCGAAGGATCTCTCACGGGCAGGGGTATGTCATAATAGTGTTCTGATGGGAGGGGCGCGGCTAACAAAAAGGATCAAGTGGAGTGCGGCGACGCTGCACTCTGGCAAGAACCAGGAGGGACGCGAGGCAGCACTGCAGTCGTTACGCACGGGAGAGAGCGATGTGTTGGTTGCTACTGACCTGGCAGGACGAGGTATCGACGTGCAAGACGTGTCGCTGGTGATCAATTTCCAGATGGCGAACACGATCGAGGCATATGTGCATCGTATTGGTGGGTTCTGTTGTTGGGAGCTCAGGGTGCGCATGTGCTCATTTTGATTTGATGCAGGGCGAACTGGGCGAGCAGGGAAGCTGGGGACAGCGATAACGTTCCTGACGAACGATGACGATGAAGTCATGTGGGTGTTTGGTGGCTATTGGTTTATGTTAGAATGCTGACCGAGTGATGGCAGGTACGATCTGAAGCAAGGTGGGAGAGCGTGCCTTGTGGGGCAGAGCGGGGGCTGACTGTTTTCTTTTTTCTTTTTCTGTGTGCAGAGATCAGCAAGAGCCCGGTGTCGAAGGTGCCTGCGGAGCTTGCCAAACACGAGGCGGCGCAACACAGAGTGTCGCGGGAGATGAAGCGGAAGCGGGAAGCAGATGATGTTGAGTAGATCAGTGCGGAGATCGGACCGGAAGAGGCCGGCAGAGATCGGGGAGGATGACTTGTTGTTGTTTGTCATATCATACCTAGTATTAGCGAAAGGTCTCAATGGCGCTGGGCTCCAGCATCGTTCAATGCGACGACCATCATAGTCCTGCCAGTCTTATACACCGCTCCCTCGCCGTCTCCACCCACGTCCTCCTCGCCATGCCCTCTGCCCCCAAGCACGGTCCCCTCCACGACCTCAAGCGTTTCCTCAACCACCACATCGACCAGCCCCACATCAAGCAGTCCAAGGACAGACCTACGACGCCCCCTGAGCCCGCTCCATCCCCCATCTCGCCCCATCGCCACACGTCTGCCTCACCCCTCCCCAACACCCCAGTGTCCTCTCTCCGCGATACCTCCCAGGTGCACCTCTCCAAAAAGTACGGAAAGCTCGGCCGTGTCCTGGGCAGCGGCGCGGGTGGCACCGTCCGCCTCATAAAGGCCAGCAGCAAGACCGGTGGCATCATATACGCTGTCAAGGAGTTCCGCCCAAAGCGTAGCAACGAAAGCGAAAAGGAGTACCAGAAAAAGGTCACAGCAGAGTTCTGCGTGGGCTCCACCCTAAAGCACCCCAATATCATCGAAACCGTCGACATTGTGTCTGACCACGGCCTGTACTACGAGGTACGCACTCTCTCTTCATTATTCCCTTCCTACACAGCCCCCCAACTATCCTGTACACAGGTAATGGAGTATGCACCATTCGACCTTTTCAGTGTGGTCATGTCCGGTAAGATGTGCCGTCCCGAAATCTACTGTGTCTTTCGCCAGATATGCGACGGCGTCGAGTACCTCCACGAAATGGGCCTCGCCCACCGCGATCTCAAGCTCGACAACTGTGTCATGACGCGCGACAACGTCGTCAAGCTCATCGATTTCGGCACTGCCACCGTTTTCCACTACCCCGGTAAAGCACATACCCCTGCAACCGGGGTCGTTGGCAGTGATCCTTATCTCGCACCTGAGGTACTCAACAGCGACTCTTACGATCCAAGGAAGACAGATGTCTGGAGCGTCGCAATTATCTTTATGTGCATGGTTCTCAGGCGCTTCCCTTGGAAGATCCCCGACCCCAAGACAGATCCTAGCTTCAGGGCTTTCGTAAATGCCCACCCTGATCTGTCACTCAAGCCCGAGCCCAAGCCAGGAAAGGCCCGCAATCCAAATCCGGAAGATCTGACACTCAAACAGCCCCAGCGCGGAGCCACTCTTCCTCCATCCCTCTCGTCTCTCCATAAACCGCCGATACGCGAGCGCGCCTCGAGCACCGGTACCCCCCACCCAGACCAGGAAGAGGGCTCATCCAGTACCAGCACATCATCAGAAAATGCATCCATACTTACCTCTGCATCTTCCGAGTCGACAGCCATCACCGATCCACCATCCCGTTTGGCAAGTGTCACACACGGCTCCAGCTCCCCAAGTTCACCCCTGACTACTCCAACTGCTGTCTCTTCCGATGACCGTAAAGACCGCTTTCGTCTTCAGACCGCCAAGATTCAATCACGTAGTATGGCCACCCTGCCAATGATCGGGCCAAATCTCATTCAGTCAGAGAGCCCGTGTGAGATGGACCCTTCCGTTCTTCAGTTCGCACGCCCCGGTCAATCGACGGAATCCCTTCCGAGCCCCGCTCTAAATCAGCGCCTCGGCGACGATCTCTCCGCACGCTCGCCTCGTGCCTACCGGACTCGCGCGTCTACGTTTACGGCAGCGATTACAGAGGATGCTGAGTCTCCAAATACCCCATTACCCCGAACCGTCACCGAGCAGCCATCGTCGTCTCCCACTCCCTCTCCCTCACCCGCACCACCAAAGTCACGCCAACGCACGGACAGTGTCGCGACGTTCCACGGTGGAGGCGCAGAGTCAATATTCCGGCTTCTACCGCGCGAAACACGTCCTGCACTACGCCGCATGCTTTTTGTCGAGCCGTCTTCACGTTGTACTCTGACCGATCTCCTCAAGGGCAAGGGCAAGACTAGCAGCCTGCTGTGCGGGTGTGATAAGTCGCTGAACCATCCGGCGAAAGGGGGTGAGAGCACCGCCGGTCATTGTGTCGATCACGATGACTGTGATACGGAAGACGAGGACGACGGTGACGAATGGCTCAAGAGCATCGTGCCCTGCTCAATACCAAACACGACAATCGACCATGTTCACATCAAGGTCGCAGAGGACGAAAAGAAGTCGGGAAAGCGGCGCTTCTTTTAATCGGTGTGCCCCACCCCACCCGCCTTCCGACGGGCTGTCTCCGCAGGAGATATCACCACGTCCATCATCTTCTGTCCGCATCATGTCATAACGACTTCATCTTTATATATCTATTTCGTCCTCCTCCTTTTACTTCGCTCTTATCAACCTTTTTTTTTTTTCACCTTCTAGACGTGTGATTTATTATTTTGATTGCTGCGTTTTACTATCCCCCTTCGTCCCCTGCCAGCATTCCAGATTCCGTGTTCCCTCCCACGACACACACAACGTGTCGCAGGTGTGTCGCACTCTCATGCTCCACAAACGGACTCCTGCGGATTATTTAAAATACACCATTCCCCGTGTTGCCAACCCACAGCCTACTAGCACAACCACTACTACCATACCTGCCCTCTTCACCGTTCCGTCGATTACCCCCTTGCCCTCCTTGCCTGTTGTCCCTCTGTATGTTGTCTGTGTACCCTCATGACCTTGTCTTTTCCGTAGAGAAATCGAACATGTGTACTAATCTTCTGATGGTTCTGTCTCTCTTGTTTAACACCGTGTGACTCGGAATGGAAATAAGTAAGATCGATCGGGGTGGCGAACGGTTGCACTAGATTGGTGGCGGTGCGCCAGCGTGTACAGTGGCGAGGCTAAGACAATGTTTGCCCACGAAACGGCTGGATTCAAAATATGGCGCCGCTCGAGCCACCGTGCTAGTGCAAATGTAATCGTTCAAGTGTATGTAGCTCCTCGATTTCGGGAGGCTTATTTAACCTCAATCGCCAGCGGTGGTTACCAACGTACAAAGGTACCCCTCCATCACCTTCTGCGATCAGATCTCAATGAAACAACACCCCTCCCAGACCACCCAAGAATCTTCTAAAATTCCGTGACGAAGTCTAAAAATGTCGGAGCGCTCGTGGAATGAAAATTCTTATCCTGATTCGTAATTTACTCGGACACACGTACACAGATTTTCTGATTCCTGATCCAGAAGCTGCCCAATGTGGCGGCGGAAAGTTCCTCTTGCTTCGTTACGATTTCCTACGTTCTTGGGATTTTTTTGGAGCTCCAATTATACCCCCCCCTCCCCCCTCAAAAAGAAATATTTGGATTATGCAATTATCTATTATGGCGTGCACCGGAAAAAAAATACATCCACATATGGCTACGTGAAATTTAACAGTACAATTCCTACCTGGAACAACACAATGCAACCTAGACTTGACAATCACAACTCTTCACGCCATGACCACCCTCTCGCCGGCTTTTTGTTCTTCTTCGCCTGTGCTTGAGGTTTCTTCTCCCCCGTCTTTTCCCCCTTTTTTACCGCCGTGGCTTTGCCTTTGATATCATATCCCGCAGCCCTCAGGGTCTCCTCCAACTGTTCCATCGCCGCAACCTGGTCTTCTGACATGTCGATTTCCTCAATAAGCTCAAAGATAACTCCGTCCTCGTCCGCTGTGACTTCTTGCAGCGCCACCTTTCCGTCTTTTGCATTCGTGAGCGCTGCAAGAGTTTGGCGCAGGATCTCTTGATATGCCTTGTCGCCCACCTCAACGCCGTCGATCTTGACCTTCGGTGTCTCCTTTGTAGGTGCGGCAGGTAGATCAGGCTTGCGCCGCGAAAGCTTGATGGGATAGTCCAGGTCGGGGACGTCTGCAGATGCATCCGTGGCACTGCTTTGAGGTAGTTGATCGACAATCTCGCGACAGCGGATCTGGTGCTCTTCGCTCGTGTCCCGATGAGACTTGAAGCCGGGCTCGCCACACAGCCGCGGGGTGTTGATCACGAGTACATAGGAACAGGTCTTGGCTTCTTTCACAAATAGGACGGTGTCCGTCATCGTCATCGAACAGTGGAACTAAAGACGAAAGGGTTAGACAAAGAAGATATAATCGGACCGTGAGGAGACAAGTGGTCATCTGATCCCTACCTGAACTTCAACTTCACGGGGTTTGTGAGTCTTGTCACACAGTGTCCCATCGCTCCATCTTTGGACAAGATAACGCGATCCAGCAGTGCGTGCAAGCTCGAGGTTGGCTTGCGCATTTTGCTCTGCGACAGTTAAATCGGCACCTGGCTGAGGCGCCTTGCCTAGTGTATACGATTCCCACTATAAAAATGACGTTGAGGAAATGAATTGAATTAACTGTATAGAGTTACCCACATCAGGGTCTTCTTGGGGTGGCCTATGCCCACCTGGAATTAATCAGTCAAATCAATCAAAAACAGCCCTTTGAGCGTAACGAGGGCACGGAGACAGCTGGGGATCGAGCCGAGGTGCGACTGGATAGGGAAGGCTAGGGCCACAAAAGAACCACGCCAAGGGAAAAGAAGAGAGAAGGAAAAATTACCTGCAGAGTTTGCGGCTTCCTTGAACTGTCGAATTTCCAGGTTGTGGCAGTATGAATAAGTAAACCAGCCTTGCCGATGCTTGTGAGACGTAAAAGTAAGGCGCGATTGAGTTAAGCGAGGGAGGGACGGGACGCACGTAAAGACAAGTTCCAGCCAAGGGTTGGAGGAGAGACCAGCTTCGAGACGGAGTCAATTCATAGTCAGATGGATCGTCATGGACTGGATGGTGGACGTTATCGCCTGGTTTCGGTATGAGGCACAGATAAGAGTCCTTTGGGCCCGTTTTGAGTTGCTCGAGGGTATAATTAACCGATGGCTAAAGCAGTTGTTAGACGCAAGGTTTCGGGGGAGAATGCGGAGGGAAGGGACCTGGGATATTGGGTCGCTGCTCTCTAGACGGTCTGTCCACGGTTGGTCGAGAAACTCGAGCTCGCCACCACGAAGACCATCGGCGAGCCAGCGGTGGGCGGTGTCGGTGAGGAGAGGCAGGCGGTTGAGGAAGGCGACGCGGAATTTTGGATAGGCATAGGGGTCGTCGGGGAGAGAGTGGAGGAGACGGGCGGCGGCGGCGGCGGGGACGACGACGGCAGCGGTGGCGAGGGGGACGAGGCGCATGGCGGTGACGGTGAGAGTGATGATTACACGTTTACAGGCCGATTGATCACTTCCGCGGCTGGGTCGGAGTTGCCCGATTGGGAGTTGTCGGGAAAGTGGACTGGGGGCGGGAACAATAATTGTGAAAAAAGGGGTTGTATTTCCAGTTGCATGTGCTCTCATGAACTTTCGACGTGAGTGCTCCCCTCCAAATCCGGTGTCCTCCAGTTTGACCACACATTACGTGAGGACAACCCCCCAAAATCAGGGGTAATTTCCGTCTAACAGGATGATTGCTGAACGATAATAGTAATACTTGCGATTGGCTCACATCCAAACAATTCATTTTCGAATTCTTCTATATTCGGTCCTCAATTTCTGCATTAAAACTCGGTCCACCCTACTTTCCCCCCCCCACTTTGGCGCTCTCTCTTCAACCAAAACTATCTCATCCAACCACCGCCCTCGTCCCGTCCCGCGCGCCCATATCACATCGCGTGCTCCCTACACCATGTCTTCCTCCCCACACGACCCTCAGGACGACGCAGAAGACAAGCAGCCTGTTGACGAGCTCGATGAGCAGCATGGTGGGGATACAGAGGGTGGTGAGTAAGCCCTTTGCCCTCCCTATACCCGACCGCCCCCGCCATCTCTGATTTTTACTGATCCTTCCATGATGCCTGTTAACAGAAGCCACTACAAAAGATGTACCTGCGAAGCGTGGCCGTGGCCGTCCAAAGGGCAGCAAGAACAAGCGGCCGGGTTCTATACCTGCCGCCGCCGCGGGATCTTCCACCGCTGCTGTGACCCCGCGCAAGAGAGGGCGTCCGCCGAAGGTAAGTTCCCTCCAATCTATCACGTTTCTCACAGTTCTTCCTCCCAGGCTCTCGAGCCATCTCTGACATATTGTTTACAGGAAAAGAAACCTGACGACGAGGGGGAACCACCCGCAAAACGAAAACGCGGTCGTCCTCCCAAAAATCCCAAACCAGATGCGGGAGATAGCGCAGGAGGTGACGGCGACGCCCCTGATCCCAGCGCGAAGAAGAAGCGGGGGAGGCCATCTAAGAAGGCGACGGACTAGTCAGCTGAGCTCTCATTTTTGCAACATGTTTCCCCGTTCTTCTCCCGTCCTAAGGTGGTAGTTTCTCTCTTTGTTGTTTTCAGACTCGACGTCCATCTGCTTTGTTGCTGCTAGTTACAACTTCACGACGCGCCCACGCATATCTTTCTTACGATCTCCCTTAGTATACTACTATATCGAACACTTTTCGGATTTGGCTTCCTGATGATCATTTACAACTGTCCTTTGCATATCCATGATGTATACCGTATTTTACATACCTCCCACTCTTTTTGCGAAACGCACACAGAAGCTGGTGTGAGCCTCGTGCTATTTTGTGATAGTCGAGCAAGTGCACATGCATCGAAGCATTTTGTCTTGTTGCCGATGTATGAGAAAAACCTAAATTGACCCGCGATCTTGAGACCACATTGTATTATTGTGTTCCCTTACAGCATGCGCTCAGAAGGCCTCCATTCTAGGTTACTAGGATAAGGTTCAACTTTCGCTTCGTTAGTCCTTGGCCTGTTTACACAGCGCCAGCACTGTCCGGGTAATAGACAACCCCGCCACACCAATCAATCCAAACAAGGCCCAGCCTAGCCCGTCTATGATATTGGCCTGTCGCATAGCTCTCCGTCTGGCTGTAGCATAGCTGATATCGGGGCGGAAAGTAACCATCGTGTACAAGGGGAGCCACCCTGACGGTTCCCCTGGTGGGTATGGTACACGAGACAACAGCGGTCCGAGGGAAGAGAGAGCAATAAATGATCTAGAACTCAGTGAGTAAAGGATGTTGTCTAATGTTTTCTTGAATAGATAAATTGGTGTCGTCACAGCGTGTCGCATTTCCGCGCTAGAAGGTTCCTCAG
The DNA here is from genome assembly GCA_018855915.1 of Tephrocybe sp. NHM501043. Lineage (NCBI taxonomy): Eukaryota > Fungi > Basidiomycota > Agaricomycetes > Agaricales > Lyophyllaceae > Tephrocybe > Tephrocybe sp. NHM501043. The sequence goes on from JABCKO010023770.1 coordinate 249,302, forward strand.
GGCTCCTGGGAATGTGGTGATAGAGCCAAGAAACGTACTAGTTGTCCATAGCCAGTTCACAAATGGCGATGAGGTCTTCGTGCCGACTGTCTGAATACCGGTCAAGAGCACGGGCTAGACTCTGATCTACGCCATTGGATGATCCAACCTTATCAGACAGCGTCGTCGGCTGGATGCCCTCCTGAGCTAGGAGAGTTGTTAAAATCCTGACATCCTCAAAGCCACAATTGAGGCCCTGTCCGTAGAACGGCACCATGGAATGTGCCGCGTCCCCCAGAATTATGACACGGTCCTTGTAGTGATAAGGTTTGGACTAAATATATATATATATATCGTCACAATCAGGTTGTCTTGAAAATCAACAACAGGCTTTACCTTGGTGCAGATCAAGGGGCTCCGGGGGTTGCGCATAAAATCCTCCAAAAGAACATTCTCGCCTATTCTGGCGAGCGCGTCAGAAAAGTGTAGTTTGAACCATCCTAGTATAGCTTCGGGGCTGTTCAATCGGTCAAGGTCCGAGCTTGGGGCAAATAGCGTGCAAGTAAAGGTTTTATCCTGTTTCAATGGAAACCCATGGTCATAAACAAAATAAAGCCATGAGGCACAAAGAACGCACTTTGTTAGGCAGTGCGATCAGCATGAATGAATGGCGTGGCCAGATATGAAGATGATTTGGATCAAGGAGAAATGTCGAATTGCCGTCAGCATCAACACCTGCCGGCATTTTTAATTCGATATATTCATGTTTGATGTATTCCTGCTGGTAATCCATTCTAACGGATGACGGGCAGTTAAGGACATTGATGAGAAAAGGTTTCAAGTGTGCGATTCATTTAAAAGAAGCGCGCTCACCTGACAACTCTCATCATCTGGCGGCGTATGACTGAATAACTACCATCTGCACCAATGCAAAAATCAAAGTCCACGGAGGAGACTTCCCCAGACTCCAAATTTCGCAGGGTAATGTGCTTCTGGTCAAAATCTGCGGCAATAACCTTGTGTCTGAAGAAAATGGAGATATTCTCAGATGCAGAAGCTTCTTGCAGGAGCTCCTCGTTAAGCAGAGCTCGATCGATTGAATTGATGCACTATCCAGGTACCAGGGTCAGAAATGTGTAGAATAGAAGCCAACAAACGCCTCACCTGTCCATCTCTGTCATAAAGTTGACTGTCAAGATCACCCTTCGAGTTGTGGATCATACGCCCGCGCATGGGAATAACAGTCTCCATGAAACGTTGTGTGAGTGCCGGATCGACGGCTTCAAGAGCTGCAATGCCACGGTGAGACATGGCTAAGTTAATGGAACGTTGTTGGTTGGCCACCTTGGACGAGGGGAGCCGTATATCTTGACTTGGCGGTGAGTTGATAAGCAGGCTGTTTATGCAAATGAAGCTCACCAGGACGTCCCTCAAACAGGTCGACCTTCCAGCCCATCTTGGCAAAGGCCATCGCAGCGAGGCAACCTACGGGGCCAGCGCCGACTACAACGACCTTTTTCTGGCTAGAGGATCCCATTGCTTCAAGGAGGGGTTTAAGCCCAATCGTCAATAACTTTTTATGATCTCAGATCATTTCCTCAAGCGCGATCAGCCGACTTCATAATTTCATAATTTCATAATTTTTCACTTGTCATGTTGCAATCTAATCTAATCTTTGCTCAAGCTTCAAGATCTTGAAGATTGTACAGATTTAGTTTCCAAGTTCCAACACGGATCTTGTTAACCTGCCCCTCTTTAGCAGCCCAAGGCTTGTCTTTCGCTCCGTAGTTTCTCCCAAGCCTTCACCATATGGCCTCCGCTACTGATACTAGCTCTTCTTTGAGTAATGACTTTATCATACCTCTTAACAAGAACGTTCAAGCAAAGCTTCGGCCGGACGGCGGTAAGTCGGTACGCCATCCGTCTGAGAAGCTCCTTAACTTGCCATATCAGACGGTAAGGTCACCTACCTGTGCGGGAACTCTTTGGGACTTCCGTCCAAGCTGTCGGTCGCTCTTGTTGAAGAGGAGCTGAAAGCATGGAGTACACAGTGGGTTCATTCACGCTTGCCTTTGGATAAGACAGCTAAGACACCCGCCACAGCGGTGTGGTAGGCCATTTTGCCCATCCTAACAATAGACCATGGGTCAAATATACAGACGATCTGAATCCACTTATGGCCCAAGTCGTAGGCAAGTTCTACAAGATCTCGCCAATGACAATATTTGCGATATCTCATAAAAGGGGCGAAGGAGAAAGAAGTCGCGTGTATGGGCACGCTGACGAACAACCTGCATCTTATGATGGATTCCTTCTACAAGCCGACCGCAGACCGTTTCAAGATTTTGTGCGAAGCTAGGGCCTTCCCCTCGGATCAGGTGCGTCGCAAAGCCCATTTTCACCTCGCGAATGAATACCTCTAATAGTGCATTTCCACGGCAGTACGCGTTTGCATCTCAAGTCAAGGCGCATGGCCTGGATCCTGCTACCGCCATTATGGAGGTGTCACCCAGAGAAGGCGAATATACCCTTAGGGAAGAAGATATTCTGGAAATAATTGCCAAGGAAGGCGCCTCTATCGCGCTCGTACTCTTTAGTGGACTCCAGTACTACACCGGTCAATGGTTCCCCATGGAGTCCATCACACGGAAAGCTAAAGAGCAGGTACGAGGTCACGAAAAGGCCCCCTCTTACGTGCTTCCATATATACCTTGAAGCTTGCGAATAGCTGATCTGTGATTAGGGATGTATCTGTGGATGGGATCTCGCACATGCAGCCGGGAATGTGCCATTATCCCTGCACGACTGGAACGTAGATTTTGCAGTCTGGTGCACGTACAAATACCTCAACTCGGGCCCAGGAGGCATCGCTGGCCTATTCGTTCACGAGAAATGGAACAATGTTGAACTCCCAAAGTGCGTTCTCGAAGATTCAATTCTCTCCTTTGCTCACAAACGTACTTTTAGGTTCGCGGGATGGTGGGGCCACGAGCTTACTACACGTTTTGAAATGCCACCGAAATTCTCGCCGATAGAGGGCGCCCAGGGATTTCAGCAATCAAACCCCTGTATCCTTGCTCTTGCCTCTCTTTTGGGATCACTTCAGCTATTCAAGGAGGCGGGCATGATGGAGCCGATTAGGGAACGGTCCTTACTATTAACAACGACCCTAGAACGCCTTCTGACCAAGTCCAAGTATTTTGTGCCCCTTACCGAGGTCCGCCGGCTGTACCGTCAACCCGGCAGTGGTGAGCCTGGGTTCACCATCATCACCCCAAGTGATGCGTCACAGCGTGGCGCGCAGCTATCATTGTTGTTCCTACCTACTGGATCAGGGTTGATGCAGAAGATATTCAAGGGGTTATCGGATCGGGGAGTCATCGGGGATGAAAGGGAACCGGATGTGATGCGCCTGGCTCCAGCACCAATGTACAACACGATCGAAGACTGCGAGCAGGCGGCGCACTATTTAGAAGAGGCATTCAATGCATTCAATGCATTAACTTAGATTGGATACGCATGTACATTGAATTGGTATAGTTAAGTGGTCAGAAAGAAATCTTTGACAATGTCGACATATTCCTGGGCCTGCTGACCGTGGAAGATATCGTTGTGGTCGCCTGTGAGCCTATCGGTAGAGCGGAAGACTCTGGAAGCTGCGTCATTGCCATAGAGGCTGCACAGATGTTGGTATATGACCTCGCTCTGCTGTAAGTCAACAAGGGTATCCCCTTTGGAGTGGATGACGAGCCACTTGATATGAGTATCGATGAGGGGAAAGGTTGTGGTTGAGAAAGTGGCGTAGGACGGGAGATGGCCGAAGGTTGGGCGTATGAACCAGTCAAGGTAGGTCGGGAATGACTTTATAAGGAGATCTATGTCGTAGATGCCTTCTGACATGACAATTCCCTTGGCAGCTTGACGGATGGAGGGGTCCGGAGTCAGGGACGGGGTCACCGACGAGGAAGCCAAGAAGATGGATGACAACATATGTGCACTGCAGCTGTGGCCCATCAAATATAGACTGTGAGGATCATAGAGAGATCCGACGTTAGATGGGCCAGGCCAAGTGATAAGGAAGCGGAGTGCATCGAGAAGGTCCTCGGCATGGCCAGGGTGGCGAAATAGGTCATTGTCGGGTGGGTTTTTAGGAGTAAGCCTGTAGTTGGGGACGGCGACTGGGTATCCGGTCGCTGTGGCAAGGGTACGTGCAAGATCTCTGTGATCGTGCTTGTCATCGCTGTGGTGTGATGTGGGTAAAGAGTCGAAAAAACCGATTGGAGTGCTTACGAGCGCCATGCACCACCGTGGATAAAAACAAGGAGGGGCAATGGTTCTGCGGGGACAGGCTGTGAGGGGAGGAGGACGTCAAGCTGGCGCAGTCTATCTGCAGTGTCCGCAGTGTAGGGGATATCCAGAAATTCCATATTTGTCACGACGTCACACCAACCATTCCATGATGTCATCCGATTCGCGCCTCATAAATAGTTGCCCGAATTACGAACTGAACACATCCCCCAGTCATGGCGTTCACGACCTCTGACATCTGCAAAGTACGCCTCCCCAGCCCTCCCCCTCCCCCCGCTCTCACATCTCCACACAGATCATCCTTGCAATCATCCTTCCGCCTCTTGGCGTCTTCCTCGAGCGTGGCTGCGGCGCCGACTTGGTAAGCCCAGCCTAGCCCATAGAAACTTCTACGCTAATTCTTCACCAGCTTATCAACATTCTTCTCACTTTTCTCGGCTACATGTAAGCACCTTCTCATCTCACCCTACCTATCCTAATCTTGCTTCCGCAGCCCTGGAATCATCCATGGTAAGCCACCTTGGTCTTATATCCCGCCCTTCTGACCCCCTGTCTCTAGCACTCTACATCATATTGAAGTATTAGAACAAGACAATTTATGTACCACTCAAGCAGAGCATAGATACCCGAACATGTTCTACGATTGTTACGACACTGAATGACCTTGTAATCCCAACATTTGATTCCGTTTTGTACGCATTATATGCTACTTGCCACTTCAGAGGTCATGGGTTGAGCACCCCACTCCCCACTGTCATCAGAGTCAACTTCAGAGTCATCCTCATCCTCGCTCTCCTCTGTAGCACCGTCAGAAGAATCCTCCATATTGTCACCCTCGACGGTAGCCCTGTCGCCTGTTGATGGTCGTGCGCTGTCGGCAATGATATTATCCAAGGCTCCTGTTGCTTTCTCAGCAGGTTAGACAGCAAGTTCACTCCTTCACTCCAGTCACCTTACCTCTAGTTTCTATCGCAGGCTGAGCCTCGTCCTTAGAATCTACCTCGCTGTCTTCCCCGCTCTCATCCTCCTCACTCTCCTCCGTGTTGTGACCATCTTTCGTGACCGGTGCCAAGGAATGTGGCGCCTCTGTCAGGTGATCCTCCTCCTTGGTCTTATCAGAGTCCAAAATTGTTGGTGGAGGAGCTTGTGTCGGGGCAATCGGTGCCGGCTTGTCATCCTCCTTGGCGGCCTGTCCTTCACTTTCGTCCTCGGACGTGTCTTCCAACGCGTCGGCGGACTTCGATGACGCGGCCTGGTTGTGATCCTTCGTGATTTCATCCTCACTCTCCTCCTCTTCCGAACTATCCTCGTGAGATGTGTTCAACAAGGACGAGATATTCTTGTCAGTCTGCTTTTCGACGTCTTCTTCACCCTTCTCTGAAATACCAGGTCTCACTGCGGGAGCGAGACCCTTGTCGTTCTCTTCTGCAACCTCTTCCTCGCTTTCCTCTTCCGAACTCTCCTCATGAGACGATGACGAGATATCCTTGTCAGTCTGTTTCTCGACGTCTTCTTTGCTCTTCTCTGAAATCTCTCCACCAAGTTTTACTGCGGGAGCGACACCCTTGTTGTTCTCTTCTGCAACCTCTTCCTCGCTTTCCTCATCCTCTGAAGTCTCCTCCTCACCCACCGCTGAAGGTTTGACAACCTTGCCGTCCTTTTTCTCCACCTCTTCTTCACTTTCTTCCTCAGAACTCTCCTCGGACTCGTTGATCGCAATATCCTTTGACGTTTCATTGGCTGCGGTTCCTCCCAATTCTTTCTGCAAGGACGTGTGTTTGCTGGGCTCTGGTTCACTCTCCTCCTCACTGCTCTCCTCCTCGCTCTCCTCTGAAGTCCCCGCTTCCGACGATGCGCCTTTATCTGTGGCTTTATCTGCGGCTTTCTCGCTGACTGTAGGCTTTTCTTCAAGTTTGTCACCCAATCCCTTTGGGGCAGGTATGTCTTCGTCCTCGTCGTCGCTGTGTTCGTCGTCGGATGAAGACGATGAAGACGATGAAGACGACGACGATGACGAGGAGGAGGAGGAGGAGGAGGAGGAGGAGGAAGACGATGAGCCACTCTCTGCAGCCTTCCCTGAGCCACCATCATCTTCTTCACTATCCTCTTCGCTTTCGCTCTCTTGATCGTCGAATTGCTTGATCATATGTGCTCCGATGGTCCAGCATTTCTTCAAATTCTCCAATTCACCTTCCTTGACTGTTGAACCCTCGCCTTTGGACGCTGGTAGTCTATGCCACTTGCGGATATCATCTTCATCCACGATGTCGTCCTGGTACAAGGCTGCAAGGATCTGTCCGAACAAAGGCAGCCGTGTTGATGACGCGCAATGGCTCTATAGAACCAGCAAGTGAGCTGTCAATAGTTTTGATTGATCAAAATTCTGCATACCTGAAGCGCAGATACCGTTTCGACTGCATCCACACCGCCAATCCTGTCAATGAGCTCTCCCCATCTGGTGACAACTGTGGATATCTCCTTGCGTTGTGCAAGTGGACCTCCATCCACGATCTGGATCTTCTCGACAATCGCAGCCACCACTGCTTCCCTGACGCGCGTTAGCGGCACGTTGCTCGCCATGCGCAATGTTTTGAGCTCGACTGCTGCGTTGTCCACAGAATGTCCTTCAGTAAATGCACGTTCCAGCGATTGCTTGACCTCGGCTTGGAACTCCGTCTCAGCCATTGGAGATCCGGCAGGAAGGTTGAGTGGTAGTGAAATTCCGGAGGGTGCGGTAAGTGAGTGTGAATCTGAGTCAAAGTCGCCGTCGTCGTCAGAGTCACTCTCGCTGCTCGAAGACTCTGATCCATCGTCAGATTCGTCGATGTCAGAAGCGGTATCCCCTAAACGGCAGATACTGAGGGTGATTCAAAACTCCACACCATGCAGGACGCACCAAGCCGCATAAAGCGTTCATTTTTGAAATGTGCGATATCGTCCTCTTCAGCATCCTTTGGAGGTGATGTTGGCCATACGATGGCGTTTGAATCAGTACCAAGAGTTTTTGGTATTGAATCTTGCACTAGAGGTTTTCACTAAGCCTTTGGTCGCTAGACCCATACACTGACAACTTACGAGCCTCAACGTCTTCTAGGTCTGAATCTTCGTCCTCTTCATCTTCCGGCGATAAAATCTCCCCGGGATCTCGTTTTTTCGACAGCCTTTCGTAAGGCCGAAGATTTGCAGATGGTCCTATGATGACCCCATCCCCAACCAAAGAGCCTCGTTGCACAACCGAGTTATCCCGGATAGAAACGCCAGAGCCAATGATACTGCGCTCGATGACACAGTCCGATCCGATTATGGTCCCGTCAAAAATGTACGAATTTCGAACAATGGTGCCAGCCCCAATGCTGCAATTTCGCCCAATGACAGATGCAACGATCTGGGCGTTCTCGCTGATCTGGGTCGAGGAGCCGATCAAGGTGTTATTTCCAATTTTACAAGTTCTATGGGTTCGCATGAGTCAGATGACCGCGCAAGGTGGGAGACCAGTGGCGTACCGTGCGAGAACGACAGTTTCGTCTTTCGCAATGTATTTGTTGCCACGTTCGTGTTCGTATATATGTCCACTCGGATGGTTATCATCGGGAACCAAGGGGAAAGTCCAACGGGAGAGGATGTCTTTGCTATAGCCCGTGGCTTGAGCGCTGTAGCGCACGAATATGGTTCAAGACTCACCTAACAGATTCATAGCTTTTTGTATCCTTGACACGCGCAGCGTATCCATCCTTAGCAACATAGCAATGTATATTCTTCATGAGAAGATCCGATGTCAGAACACCATGAACAAAATCGCGTCGGATATCTAGATAATCGAAATTGTCCTGGAACAGCGAGGGAACCTGTGCCAGTGGTCGCTCAGCATAAGGAAAAATGCAACAGTACAGCAGAAACTAACCTCGACGGAACACACATCAATGGAACAGTCTATCAAGTCGTTCCGAATCTCCAATTCTGGATGTGTGGCAAGGACCTCGCGTGGCACATGCGCGAGGGTAGTGGGTGGGTAGGCTGTAATGGGTTCATAGTAGAGACACTCAGAAGTTTCCGGATCCAGCACGAACACCGACGAGTCGCCACGAGCTCTTAATAGTGGTTCAATGCCAAATTATCGAGTCAATGAGCAGAAACTCGAAACTCACTTCGTCCGATGTCTTGCGCCTCCTTCTTTAACAACCATGGTCATAATGGCATCCTTATTCGTCTTCCGCCGCTCCTTGTGGACCCGCACAACCTCGTCAATACGTATATTGCTCACGAGATCGCCCATGACCAATACAAAGTCGCTGGTAACGAGTCCGCGTGTGTAGATGTCGCGCATCGCGTCTCCGGGAGAAAATGTCTCCTTTGCTGTTAGGATAGGGACGATCTTGATTCCAGATCCGGGCTTTGACCATTTCGATTCACTAGTGATAGCAGAACACTTCAGGCCAGGCATGTTTATGAAGAATAAAGGTCATATATACCTGATCGCCGCTTTGACTTGGTCTGCATGAGATCGACAAATCACAAATATCTCCTGCACGCCGGCAAGGGCAAGACTTTCGAAGGTCCAATCAAGGAGGGGTGCGTTGCAAATTGGGAGGAGGCACTGAAGATCTAATCAATAGGGTGCACTGTGTGGACACAGCCGAGTTGTACTGACTCGAGGTTTTCTGGCTGTGAGAGGCCAAAATCGCTTGTTAAAACTGTCCGCAAGGATAACAGCCTGCAGGACCTCTTCGTCCTCGTTGATCAGCTTCTCCTTGCCAGTGTTGGACGATTTAGGTGCCATGTTCGCGCGTTAAGATGGAAAGAACAAAATTTATGACTCATAATTTTGACGAACTAAATTGGGTAAGCGGTGTCGCAAGTAACATCGAAATTTCTAAGATAAGATCAAAGGAGCGAAGTGGACAAATGATTACTATTGAACCTAAAGACATGCAGCACGATCCGGTAAAAGAAAGTAGGTGGGGTATGGGACTCGAGATAATGAATCGAGGATTAGGTATAGAAGAGCGGATCAGGCTAGTCGTGATAAATGGTCATCAAGGGGGTAAATCAAATCGAAGAGCAAATCCGAGATGTATCGTAAGGTGAAGAAGACATGGATAGTGATAAGGACTACCACCATGGTGTCGGCAAGGACCGACCACCAAGACAAAAGAATGAAAAGAAGGGATCATCATGGTCATAAAGTAGAAATAATCAAAACATGATTAAGCAGCAGCTGCAACGACCGGGGTGGCCACAGGAGCTGCCTCAACAGGCTTGGCAGGCTCCTCGACAGCAGGAGCGGCCTCGACGACAGGCTCAGCCGCCTCAGCAGAAGCTTCAGAAGCAGGGTTCTCGAGAGGAGCAACCGGAGCAGGCTCATCGATCTTAGGCGGGTGCTCGTCGACCTTGGCGGGTGCAACGACCTCGGCCTTGGGCTTGGACTTGAAGAGGCCACCAAGAGAAGAGATACGGCGTTTGGCCTTTGTGACCTTTACAAAAAAAAATGAGATGGGAATGTCAGTCGTGCATATATATACTCACCTTCTCCTCCTTCTTCTCCTCCTTCTTCTCCTCCTCTGCGGCGGGAGTGGCCTCAGGGGCAGCCTCAGCGGGCGCAGTCTCGCTATATACTATATCAGGCCCAACTCTTTAGGCAAAATGACTCCTGACTCACGTTTCCTTAACAGGCTCAGCGGCCTCTTCAGCCTTGGCGGGCTCTGCCGCGGGCTCGGCAGCAGCGGCCTCAGGAGCGGTCTCCTCCTTAGGTGCCTCCTCAGTGGCAGGAGCAGCCTAAAAAGGAAATGAGCGATAGGCTGCGATGCAACATGGACAGGACAAACCTCAGTAACGGGCTCCTCCTTCTTTTTCTCTTTTTTGGGGCTCTTGGGCGCCTTCGCTTTCTTCTCAGCCTTGGTCTTGTCGTTCTTGAAAGGAGCAAGAAGCTTGGCGAGAAGACTGGGGCTCTTAGGGCGCTCTTCCTTCTTGGGGGCCTCAGCCTCAGCCTCAGCCTAAGTGATGGTCAAAAATATTCGACAAGAAAAGAGAGGAATACCCACGGGCTTGGCATCCTCCTTGGCGGCCTCCTCGGTAGCGGGGGCCTCGGCGGCGGCGGGCTCAACCACAGCCTCAGTTGCAGCGGAAGCGGCGGGCTCTCCGGTTGCAGCTACAGCGGACTCCTGTGACGACAAATAAGCGAAATAAATAGACATCAGATCAAAAAGTTGACATACAGGGGCAGCCTCTTCGACCTTGGCGACCTCAGCAGCGGCAGGGGCAGCCTCAGCAACAGGGGCGGGGGTCTCGACGGCCTTGACTTCGTCGGTAGGGGCGACAACGGCAGGGGTGGCTTCAGGAGCAGACATTATTGGAAGAATGTGAAGTGAGCTGTAAGGAAATGTGAGTGAAAGGGAGGGAAGAAGGAAAGAAAGGATAAATACACGAAAGGATATTAAGTGCAAGAGAGAGAAAGTAAGTATGCTACGCAGCTGAGAACCTGCTGGGATAGCTGGGAGTGGAGAGAATAAGGAAGGAGGGATAGAGAGTCAGACATTTTTAGCGACCCTTCTTTTTATTTGCTTCTCTCTATTTGCCCGTTGTTTGGCCCCGCTAACCCAATTTGCTCTGACAGCTCGCCTAGTATATGGTCGCTTCTCCAATTGTACATTCTCCTTGTCGGTACACTTCCTTTTTCCTTCTCAGTTTCCTTTGTGCTCTTGCCTAGTCGCCCTCTGTACATAGCCAATCTCCCTCAATGTAGCACTCGCCACATACGGAATCGCCACCGCTTATCGGCCCAACAGAAGCATCAAATTTTCAGCACACGATCACGTCACTAAGAAGCTTGAGCGTTTCTATGTTGCCAAAAGTGCCTGATATTGCAACTTTGTAATGACCCCTAGGTCTCTACCATCCAGCCCAGTTTTCCTCAGCCCCACGCAGCGTTTTGCCACTCTTTACATTCTTGACTGCATGTTTCCTGCAGAAAGATTGTGCGCAACAAAGATCTCGCATCTTTGGGTTGTGCATCACTTGTTTCATCTCACGGTTCCCTTCCATCCATCCCGTACAGGTTCTTGTTCGAATAAAGCGCTTTATAGTGCTACCCTGGACTAGGCGTCCTTCACATGGTCTAGGTCGACGGCCGTTACCAATAGCGTTATTCTAAATATGCACTTTCATAGTGCTCCCCTCCCCACTGTGGAGACACAATGGCCACCGCGTCACTGTTCCAATCTGAGGTTGTATCATTATGGATTCAGACTATAATAATTCTCCAATCCTCCCATCGCCTTTCCTCTTAAATTCCACTACTCGTCATGTTTGCTATAATCACCACTGTGCTGTTCTTCATCGCCTTCCTCCTCCTTCTGCTCGTGACGCTCTCCGTGCCCATCATCAAGTCGGTGTTTTTGTTCAAGCTCTCGGCGAATGTCGCTTCAAAACTCCTCAACGCTGGCGCTAACGGTACCGCCGATTTTGGTGTATGGGGATATTGCATTTCTTCCGTTGATGTGTCGTGAGACTGAATTGGATGACGACTTTCCGCATCCGAAAGTTGAATATCTCCTTTAGCGTGGTTGGGATCGACCACACGACAACTGAAAAATGTTCAGCAAAACATCTCGGTTATATCATTGACAATGTCGTGACGAATGCTTTGTGAGCTACATACGACACGTGCGCTCTCTTCTGTTTTCTGACAATCAATTTCAGTCATGCGGACAACGTACGAGATATTGTATCGCGGGCTATAACTGCCGCCCTCGTCCTCCATCCGATCGGTGCGTTTCCCGTCTTCTCAGCTCAGGCAACAATGTAGCAACACACATTCTTATCGTTGAAGCCAGTGGCGGGACTCACTTTCATTGCGTTTCTGATTTCCTTGTCTACCCTTCGTCGGAATATGGACGGATCCTCCCGTCTACCCTCATTGTGTACGGTTGCAACCGGCCTCCTGGCTGGAACTTTGGCGATTATTGTGTTCCTCATTGATGTTATATTCGTTGGTATCACCAAACACAAGGTTGGCGATATATCCGATGGAAATCTTCGACTCAACTGGGGCAATGCAGTCAGTGGAGTATACTGTATGGTCAACTCAATATAAGACACTAGAAATTCTCACAGGGCAACAATAGCTATTTGGTTGGCAATGATTGCGGCCAGTCCTGCAGCATGTATATGTTGTCGTAGGTAAGTGACGACCTTATTCTTGACCTGAGCCGTCAGCTTAAACTTCGTTCTCCTGAAGACAGAAAATACGAGAAACGAAGGGTGTTAATAACGGACCCAGCAAAGGACCCTGATCTTGAGATCTCATTTGTATTGTATGGACATTTGATACGTATTATCTCCTTCTGTATGGACATTTGATGCGTATTATATCCTTCTGTATTTTTAAACCTCCTTGATAACAAATTCGTATTTCTGCCTTGACACTTTCTATCTTTCACCCAAACCCATCCATCTTGAGAACTGTCTCGTGCCACCCTCGATCTAGCAACCATCCATTGTTGATGATTTCCGAGATATTGAAGATGCTTGGCATGACAGACTAACAGCCGTTCTCATCAGACGACTATGTAATACATACTGTACAACATCATGTACATGCTGGCAGACATCGTCGCAACAAGAGGGTTGATGCCCCTATGCTGTAGCAGGTATTGGCTTGGAACGGGGCGGTGGACGCAGTCCCTTAGCTTTCATACGTCTCCGCTTGGCCTCTGGAGTTTGAAGTCAGTTGACATGCACAGGTGATCTTTTGTGAGGAAACATACCCTCCAAATATGGCCTATCTTCTTCAGAATCGAACCCTGTGTCATCCTGTACCTGTTCCTCGGCATCTTCATCACCTAACACAAAAGTTGGGGCTGGAGCGTCGATCGGCTCATCGGCAGGTGTGGCTTTTGAGCGCTTTTCAACCTTAAATTTGGCGACGTAGAATCCATCCATATTATGCACATGGGGATAGAATCGCCGCGTTAGGCTGAGACTAGGATTGAAAGTCTTTCCACGATATCTGGTATAGCCTTCGCGACCGAACTCGAGGCCCGTATCCACGAGCTTCACATTAGGCCGTTTGCGAAGGGCATAGTCAACCACAGATTCGTTCTCATCGACAGTGACAGAGCATGTCGAGTAAACGATGTAACCACCGGACTTTGAGTCGGGATTTACACTATCGATGGCACACAGAATCAACTGCTTTTGAAGGTGGGACAGAAGTGTGAAGTCGCGTTCGGACTGTTGAGCAGATTGTCAGATATGGCGCATTTGTCAATAAAAGATGGTGAAGACCTTGTTGACTTTGACACTCTGGTCTTTACTGATGACACCTGTTCCACTGCATGGCGCATCCAAGAGCACACGGTCAAAACCACCCATCACTTTAGGGAATTCTCGGCCGTCATAAGAACACACAACAACGTTCTTACAGCCAAGACGATGGACATTAGCAGTAAGACTTTTCGTACGCGCCTTGTTCGCATCATTCGCGAAAACGACGCCCGTATTTTGAAGTAAGGCGGCGATGTGAGTGGTCTTTCCACCGGGAGCCGACGCCATGTCCAAAACGCGTTCATTGGGCTGAGGAGCAAGTGCGATGACGGGAAGGAAAGATGAAGCGGCTTGAAGCATGTAATGTCCAGCCAAATACTCCGGAGTTGCACCTTTGGTCATCTCAATGATTAGTTCGACGTAATTTTGACGTTGGACATACCTATTGGAACGCTACTCTCAAACACCTGTAGTCCAACATTGGTCCATTTGCCAATGGGCTCCAGATTAACGCCTCGGTTGACTAGCGCTTGAGCGAGGTCTCGACGACGCGTCCGTAAGGTATTCGTTCGGATTGTTACAGGACGCGAAACTTCATTAGCTTCGAAAAATTCAATAGCCTGTGCAGCAACATCAGAACAAATTTCGGTAAAGACGACTGCAAAACATACTTCAGCAACAGGGAACAATTGGAATAACTTTTCTGCCAAGAATTCGTTGTAACCGTAATAGCTGGCGATGTCGGCAACTAGTTGGTCTGTATACTCTGATCGTGCACTGCGGAGAATGAGCAAAAGCTTGACCGCGAATCAAATGGTTGGACATACCGGCCCTTTTCAGCCAAACGTTTGAATTTACCCAATACCCGGACACATTGTCGCATCCTCCGCTGAACAACGTGGACATCAGGCCCCCCACTTTGCTTCTCGGCCTCACGTTCAGAGGTAGTTGGCAGTTGGAAAGGCTCTACATCAATCTCTCCTTCTGCGTCAGACTCTCCTTCTACGTCCAGGTCTTCCTCGTCACTCGCAGCAGCCCCTTGAAATTCATTTTCGTCCAATTCGGCCTCAGCAGCAGCCTTGGCGTCGAGCGCGCGGGACCGAGCTTCCATGTTAGCCATTGTAACGCGACCGTCTTTGTCTTCTGATGAGTCGTCAGAATCGGATGCATCTGAAGCAGTAGGAATTATCTTCGCAGGGCGTTCGCTCTGTTTGGACTTTTTTCGCTTTGGAATGGGCTGGGTCTCCTCCTCTTCATCCTCTGTATCAAAGTCGAACTTTTGAGTTGTACCTCGCAAAGGATCATCGCTGAATACACAAGTGAGTTTGATGCAAAAGCAGAAGCCAAGAACTTACTCGTCTTCGTCCATTAAATCATCCAAGTTGCCAGAAAACTCCTTTACATCGGAAAATCTAAATCTTTGTCAGAGAAAATAATTTGTTGTGACGCTGGAGCCATATACTCGTCTTGATCCATGTCGTTCTCGCTCGCGACATCTTCCCAACCGTCCCCTGAGTCGTTGTCAGAATCTGGTTGAAAAGAAGGTTTTGTCTGCTTTTTGGACAATTTTCCGGTATTCTTGGTGGAGGGCTTAGAGACCGACGCGACAGCTTTTGATTTTAAGTCTTTGGCTTTTTTAGTTGGCCTTTGGTTGGCTTTTGGCTCCTCCGTGTCAGAATCATTATCCGCTTTCCGTTTCCCGAGCTTTTTGGTGGTTGGGTACGTCTTCTTATCCAAAGGTTCGGGAGCGGATTGCTTGTGTTTAGCGCGACGACCCATGGCTAGAAGTTAACGAGGAACAACTACGTCTCCCTAGAAAAAAATCTATCACAGATCATGTATTTTGGTTTGTTGTGTAAAAGCGCCCCGATTCGGATCGGTATTCTGTATACAGTCCTTGCTTGCACTACCCAATTCTCAATCCTAATACAAGACCTGCTATAAAGGAAGCGCGAGGTTGAAAGTCGGCAGTCAAGAAATTCAAGAGCCAACTCCAGAGCCTGAGGACTGTGGGAGGCTGACTGACGCCGCTTGCATCTCTAGTGTGAAATGCATTCTCAAAACGAGTGGCAACTCTTCCCCAATCGACACGGACGACAGATGCGGACGACAAGTACTAATAATTATGAAGCCATGTCAGCTGTGATTGGTCAAAATGACAGGGAGGCTCACCTGAAGAAGGACAAAAATGCCTCCAAGCAACCAAGCGGCTGCTTTGGCGCCTTTCTTGATGAAGATGCCTGCACAAATGCCGGACACTGTGCCGAAGGAGAGTCGATACAGAGAAACTGAAGACTGAGGTGGTGGTGGGAAATCTTTGGGGGCTTGGTTGTTCAGAGGGGGGAGATATGTTTCCTCAGGTTCCAGTGCTGAAGTTGTGGTCAGCAAGTGGCGGGAGGCAGTTAGCATAACGTACCATCGCACTTGATGGTCGAAATGTTTGCCGCGAGTCCTAATCCAACCGCAGTCACTGCGAAGAGAACACGAGGGGGGCTCGATTTCTGCCATTGAGGACCAACAGGACTGCGCCGAAAGTGGATGGCCGAAGAAAAGAATCGAGAACGGTTATGGGGGAAGGTAGAAGAAGGAACGAATCCAGTGCGCCCCAGACTATTCCTGCAACCGCGCATCACAGGTCTAAGGCTGGTGAAGGAAGTGGCCATGGTGGTTCGAATTGCAAAGTTGTCATGCTCATGAAGGGCTTTAAGTTTCACGCATGACGTCATTACGTAGACTTTGATACTCGCTAGGCTTGCGGTTTTGGCTATGTAGATTGCATACATAAAATACCTAGAGTAGCCTGCTTTTTGACAGCTGTGTGTATTCGACGTGTTGGTAAAGTTTTGTCAATGTCGAAATCTTGACATAATTCTCTGTGCGGAGGAGCTCAGAGTAGTACCTCGAATGTACCTGGTAGCATCTGGAGGGTCGAGTCTCTGTCCAGGCTAATTCAGTAGAGTAGATGAAGGCTGTTGAAGGCATCGCATACTGTGTGTACTCACTAGAGAAGAGAAGCCTGAAATAAACATGTATATTTAGCAGGTCTAAACATAGCAACACCCAAACCTGTTCTTGAAAGCAGCCACGAGCGTTGTTCAAGCGCTCTCTGCTCTGCCCCACTACCACAAGTCATGCCTGGCTCAGAGTATCAGCCTCTTCTACCCTCAACAAGCACTTATCTGAAGGACGATACCCCTACATGTCGTGAGAAGACTGCAGAATTTCTTGAGAGCAGGCGTCTCCACACTATTGTCATTCTTCTGGTACGACCTTGATCCTCAATGTGCTCCGAGGCCCGCCCATGACTTTCATGCAGATTATCATTGATGCAGCATGCGTGCTAGCCGACTTGTCATATACAGTGCTCTCTCCAGAATGTGGTGATGCTGCGGGCGAGCTGCCATCGTGGCTGGAGGTTCTGTCACACATCTCGCTGGCCATCACATCGCTCTTCATGATCGAAATCCCGTTAGCGATCTGGGCGTTTGGTCTCAGCTTTTATAATCCAGCCAGTGATGTGATACATTCCGGCCTACATCTTTTCGATGCCTTGATCATTGTCGTCACTTTTGTGCTTGAAGTTGCATTGAAGGGACGTGAACGAGAGCTTGCGGGACTTTTGATCACACTACGTTTATGGAGACTTGTTAAGCTTGTTGGAGGTAAGGTTTCATCTTACGCATCAGGCTTATTCTGATGCTGGTTTGCAGGTGTCGCCGTCGGTGCTGGTGAAATTGAGGAAGAGACGGCTAGAAGGCTTGCGGAAACACTGGACGAATTGCGGAATGTCAAGACGGACCTTTCTGTCGCGCAAAGCGAGAATCATGAACTTCGTCAGCGTTTGGCATTGTTCCAAGTCCAGGGCTAAACTCTGTCAAGGATTACATTTATTAGGGTAATATATTGTACTGCGTACTGATTACAATGGGGGATGATACATTGCTGGAAATGTTCCACATATCCAAATCCATCTGATATGAAAAGTCCGTCTGAGCACAACGTTGGAGTGTTCATCTTTAAGATGTGGGAGTAGGATTGATGGTGTGCACGTCAAGGCCTTTAATGTCATCAGCGCTCATCCATTTCGAAAGTCGTGGAAGTGGAATAGGTAGATCGTGATCATCGACATGAGGGGGAAATGGTTCCATTCGAGTCCGGCTAGCAGTTTGCATCTGGGACACACTCTCTGGCCGCGACAGTCTTGCCGATTCGCGGAACCTCTCGATGAAGCGCGAACCAGCAATATTCCTGGATTGTATGCGTAAGGGGGCAACTGGGCAAGGAGCCGTTTTGGGGAAGGAGGTTGCAGTGGTGGAAGGCGAGGTGACCGCGGAAGGTGGATTTGATTTGAAGGGTGCGTCAATACCACGACGAATGGTACGAGCCCAAGGTGCCTTAATGGTGTCATCGTCATTAGAGCTGTTGCGTCCAGCCTCGATGTCCTTCACGTATCGCGACCAAGAATCCGTCTCATGGTCCAGAATATAGCAACCCTTTTGGTCAAGGAAGCCATTATATCTAAACTTGAACCAATCAATGGAGTAGATACTTTGAGTCCAGATCTCTGGGAAGACGCGGACATGAACGACCGCAGTGATGAACAGCGCCAAGGAGTGCGCGAATACTGAAAGTTTGAATAATAAGACCGAGGTCAATGGAATGCCAGCGCAGACCCACGTATTAGGCTGCTTAGCCAAGCAACTGGAATTAACAGAGACGACGAAGTACACAATTCCCACTCGTCTGCAATAAGATTTAATCAACGTCGTGCACAAAGTGTCGTTCAAATCATTAGACATACCTGTCAACCGACATATGGCGGGCCCGTTTACAGTAGCACTAATGGCTGTTCCTATGATACAAGTTATGAAACTGCCGTATATCATTCGGTCTGATCATTGCGACTGACCCATTTGAAAGATGCTCAAGGAGGCTGCCCACGAGCACTCGAACAAAACACGCGCCGTCTTAGTCCCAGGAATCACAAGCTCGGCCATTCCGCTGTCAAATACGTTGGGTACTCAAGAAATTGCTCAACATCAAAGCGAGACGCACAGAGCAATACCAAAGAAGAGGATACAACTATTGAACAGGAAGAACACAGTCGTCACAGATACTACGCAATGATTGTCAGAAAACGAGATATCATCGTGGGATATTCTAGCCAATAACACACCAGAGAGGCCCGAGTGAAGCGCAGCACTGGCACTCCATGCCGCAAACGCAAGGATGAGAAGATTCAAGTTGGCAAGCAAAGCTGAGAGATTTATCGGTCAGATCCACTCAGGTCCTCGGACGACGATCACTAACCAAAAACGACGAAGCGTGCAATCAGAAATGGGTTCTGCATGATGAATTAGGAGAGGGTCGTTCCGACGTAAAAACGAGGTGGCGATCAGCAAAGAGGAGAATGAGAAAAAGAATGTGAAGGTTGAGGATCGCCACCTGTGACGAAGTCAAGGAAGGGCACAATGCCACACATTTGTATTAATATATATCCGACAGTGCCCGGCCAGCGTGCCGTCTGGAGCAGAACAATGAACAAGGCCCAGAAGTCGACAATGGCACCTTGAACAATAACGAGTTTTTGAGTAACATGACATTTTTAGAACAATGACCGCATCATTATTTCAATAAATATGGTAAGCTTATTCAAACTCTGATCTTAACCTTAACCTGATCTATGTAAACGGATGTAAATATTTCAAGTGGATAATAGGTACACTGTTAGATTCATATAGTACACATTGTGCATCTCATCTGCCTGGCTGATACGAGCGAGCATTCCGCCCTGACAGCTCTGGCACCGTTATGCGAGCCTCTCCGTCGGACCTCCGTCTTGGCCCCGAAGGTCGTGCTCTCGGAGGGAAAGAAATATTCTGCGAGACTGTGACCGTGTCTGACGGCGGCAAGGCAGCCGCAGCAGCAACCGGGGGCAGAACAGGAAGTGGGTGTGCTATTGGTACAGGATCGGGCATGATAGGTACTGGTGCAGGGGGATGGGGAAGCGGTGGTTTTCGGCGCCGCGCCGGGGGCAACGTGTGGATGTCCCGTGGCCAATTCCCTAACGGTGGCGGCTCAGACGGGGGTGGCTGATGCAGCCGCAGCTGTCTCTGCGTGGTGCTCAGGGAGCGAAGCGGCTGCACTTGGCTCACCTCGGTCTCTATGCGGTCAAGAGCGGGTTCCGGTGTGATAGCGGGCGTGATAGCGGGCGTGATGGCAGACTGGACATGTTGTGGATAGAAAGATGGCATGGCTGGTTCCTGTGGCCGGTAAGGTTCATCATAATATTCACGCGGCTGCTGGTGCATCATGGGAAGCAACGCAGGTGGGGGCGTGAATGGGGGGAGGGGAGGATCTGCGAGTTTGGGGGTAGCATAGGATTCGATCTCATACGCCGAGCCCAGTCCCGCGCGGTGGTTGAAGATCGCAACGGGCGGGGGGCGTTGAGGTTTTGGCGCTACGATGGATGGCATCTTTTTTAGAAACCGGGGCAGCGCGGGCGAAAGAGGGGGGTTATGCAGTGATCGGCGAAGCTCACCCCAGGGAAACTTATGAACGTAGCGCTGGAATATCCTGGAGTCGTACTGCAGATGAAGCAGGGATGCAATGACAAGAAGAGAGAAATAGAAGAGAACTGTTGCAAGCATGTTTGTTAGTGCACAAGCAAGGTCTGCAGCCTCTCAACCACGCACGTATTGCTGCCATGATCCATGTGAAGGCAACAAGCAAGTGGGTAGAAGCGCAAGCATCATCAAGACGGATGCGAACTAGAGAGATCATCAAAATTTGCTGATAGATGAATTTAAAATAAACTCACGCTGAAACTCGCACATGCGAGCGGGGGCGATGGCCGTCACAGCGGCAGCGGCAGCTATTGTGCCACGATCATGAGAATTGGGGCGTCGAGATACAGAAGCTCTAAGAAAAAAAATCGTACCTAAATACATCATCCAGAATATCCCGAGCCATAGACACTCAAACCAGACACGGCCAGTTATGCTATGCCTATAGGCTAATTCAACGAAGATTCTAAGGGGGGCGATTAGTATGAGCTCAAGAGAGATACACCCAGATCTCGGAAAGGGCCATACATGGTAAAAATATGGGCAAGCCCCAGGCAGCCAAGAAAGACAAGGTATATATCAATCTGTGCTAAAGACGGAAATCGAATGTCAGCCAGGTCATTAATGGTTATGAAGACTCCACTGACGTACCATTCCATCCTAATGTCTGGCCGAGACTCCTGTTCCAGACTGCGACACTGGCAACTATGGCATTGCAGATGATGAATAGGCCTGTAAGCGCCGCGGGAGATCAGCTTGGCCAGCCATGTGGCACATTCAGTCCCAGCGGGGGCAGGAGTCGCACCGAATACAACATAACGCAAGACTCTCAAGAGGCTTGAGCCCATCCGTGGAGCGTAGCTCGTCCTTGGACGAGGAGGGAAGGGGGGGAGATGGGAAGGGGGCAAGGAAGGCAAACACGGAGTCCGGACAGTTCCTTCAACACAAGAACATCGTGAACGCTGAAGGAAGACAAGAAGGTGAGGGAATATGATGAGTGTGTCGTTCAAACTCAGACTTGGCAGAAGTGATGATTTGATGAAATCACCCATGTTTTCAAAAGATATCAACCCCGTGAGCCCCGAACGAACGCCCGCTCAAGCCCACCAAAGATCCTGGGTGTACGGATTGTGATGCTACGATTTCGATGTGGTAAAATAAGTAAGACGAATAATGTATGTAGAGAATGGCTGTATATGTGAGTATATGATAGATGATGGGGATGTATAGATAAGGTGTGGATGAGATGCAAAGTTCAGGGTCATGCGGGAATCGGCGATACAGATGTGGTGGTGTTCCCATCTATATCAGTGTTAGAGACGGCGGAAATGGAATGACCGGACTGGGGATGATCACGGGTTATGCCTCTCTCCACCGGCACCGGGGGCGCAAAAGACGGTACGGAGACGAGGGCGACCGGTCGGTCTTTTGAAGGAGGCGGCCTGGAAAAGGTGGCGAAGCACTCTGATGGGTTTTCAAAGGTAGAATTGTGAATGTATGCCCTGACATCAGAGCAAGGATCCCGAGAAAGGCGAGCTGAAAGCTGGAGCTGATGAGAGAGAGGGATGGAGGGTATGGAGGCAAGGAGGCGGGCAAGACGAATACGGACGGCGTCGATCGGGTCGTCCGCAAGCGAAAGAAGAGGATCAAAAAACGCGTTATCGAGGGGAACGAGAGAGACAAGAGCATGCTGGCATGCAATAAAACTTGGGGGGCGTCAGAAAAAGGGCCTCTACAAGAGATGGCACTCACATCATGCGTTGTTTGAAGACAGTCGATTGGGCCAGTTTGCCAATGTCAGCGCGGAGCTGCTTCAAAACGTCTGGGTCGAGTCTTGTCCAGATGCCTGCGAATGTGCGGACACCTGCCTCGCGCACCGCCGTCACGGCATCCACGAGAGCGCGCTGGACGAGTTCAGCGACCGAGCGCTGGCCTTTGGAACCCGCGTTTTCTACGATGGCTGTCAACCTGTGCGCGATCTCCACTCGCTCCCTCCAGCCCCGGAAGCCATTGTCGTCCCACACCGTTAGCAGCCCAGACATGAGGCTGTCCCCGACCTGAGTGTCGACTACGCCTATGAGCAGAGGAAGACTTTCCACCGCGCGGGTTCGGACCTCCTCATCTTCGCATCGTATGCCGTCCCACCACACGCTGACCAAGTCACGCTCAGCATTCTCCGTCCCAATTATCTTGGCCAACTCTCCGACACTCGCCGCCAATGACCGGCGTACCTTTATTGTCCGGTTCTGTGAGAGTTCGAGATACAATCCCCGCAGCTGCCCCCAACGCGCCTGGCCCAATGTGAGCGCTACTGCAGGATAATTGAACGCACATATGAGCGGCCGCTCTGGGCTATGTGCCAACAGCTCTTGTTGGCCATCTCGCAATCGCCTGTCTTCTCTCCGTCCGAGGAACAGATCAACTAATTCCTCTGGCGGGCCACCCTCTTCCCCGAAGAACGTGTACATCACTTCCCCAAGTGCCTCGAGCACGCCGCACTGTACTGCCGACGATTCGTCCTTTGCGAGGGTCGTGATGGTCTCGACGGCTAGTGACCGTCGGTGGTTTGCTGGTAGCCGCGACAGGAGGGCTGGGAGCGCAAACAAGGCAGAGTGCCTCACATGCCAGACGGCATCCCCTCGTAGGGTATTGAAGAGCGGTAGCTGATAATTAGTAGAGGTTCAACAAACGACTCGTAAGGGAGGTAAATAGCCATACCAGAGAACTAACGACGATTTCTTCTGAAACAACCTTTGCCAACGCGCCGAGCGCAAACGATGCCTCACGTCTGACCCAATAAATACTGTCCTGGGAAACTCTGACGACCTCTTTCACAAAAGCCTCCTTTGTGTCCTCGTCCAACGTCCCTGAAATATCGCAAGCGGGAAGGGGTGGGGTCAAAAACAGACGTAAATCGGAAAAGGAAGTCCAACTAACCACTTGCGGTTACCGCAGCCATGAGGCTCATGCTCGACAGACGACCAACCGCAGCCTGCTCGTCCTCCTCACCGTCCTCACTACCAAAAGGGGTTTGTATATCCAGTCGAGCCTCGTACGGAGTGTGGAAGGCCATGTCTGGGAGTGTGGTCTGCTGTGGGTCGCCAGGATCGGCCACGGAGTCTTGGGGGATTGATACGCCACCAGGAACGGTCAGGGCAGGAGGATGTCGTTGGGGGGATAACGCACGGGCGAAATCCAACTGTTCTTGCCGCCATGGGCTGTCAGATCGGGGATGATGGGGTTCTGGGGGGGGCAGGAGCGATGGTTCCTTTCTGGTGGTTGTTCCGGTGGAGGAATATGACGCAGATGACGCAGTCTCGGAAAAGGACGCTGCTGGAGTGGATGGGAATGAATTGGGGGCAGGGGGCAAGAGAGGAAAGTAAGGGTTTATGATATCGGACTTTACTTTCAGATCCGGATGACCTTGGCTTAGCTGCGTCATGAGAACCTCTGGGTCTGGGCGGCTATCGACGGCCTGGGGTTGATCATCGGTGTCCATGTCGAGGCGGCTCATGCCTATGACGACCTGCTGGAGGAGTTCAGTGCGGAGCATCTGGCGTCTGGAGCCGTTGAACGGGCCGACACTGGGGTGAGCGACGTTGCGTTGGTCGGCGTCAGCGAGACGGAGAAGGAGATCGACGATGGCTCTGCGGGTGGCGGCGCCGACGAGGGGGTTGTTGCTGAGGAGGAGGGTGCCGAGGATGGGGGTAAAGGCCTGGACGGGGACGGTGGCGGTTGTGGGGAGGGTGGGTGTGTCGCCGTCGAGGGCGCAGTGCTATGTGTGGAGGGTGAGCAGGGAGGGGAGGGGGGGAGAGGGAGGAGAGGGACGGACAGTGAAGAACCACCAGACGAGGGGGACGAGTTGTGCGGAGAGGGACTCCTTGACCTGCTCTTCTGGGGGACGGTGAGCACGTGAGGGGGGGAGTAGAGGGAATGGGGGAGAGAGGCACCTTCGTCGGTGGCGAGGGACTCGAGGAGGGGGAGGACATAGTCGACGGCGTCCTGGGAGGCGACGTGGTGGAGGAGGTCGGGGAGGGCGTGGGAGATGTAGATGCGGTGGAAGGCGGCCTTGCTGCGGGCAAAGAGATAGATTTTTTCGAGGGTGCTGAGGCCGGCGTCGTCGAGGGCGAGGTCGGCGGGGACGTCAGCGGGCTCGGGGAACGGGTCGTCGGTGGGGATCGCGATGTGGAGGGCCGGGGGTTGGGCCGGGCCGGGCAACGGCGACGTGGGCGGCGTGTAGAACTCAAAGGGCGAGCTCGGGGCGGTGTAGTAGACGTCGGGCGACGGCGGCAGACAGATATAGTGCGGCCGCTCGTCGGGGTCCATGGCCAACATGGTTGTGTTTGCACTTCTTTGATCGCTGACATCACTGTTCTATGACGTAATTACATCTCTCTCACTACCCTGTCCAGGCTGCCCGCAAAGTACGCAATGTTCCCCGTGTTCAGCCCCGCCATCGAGATCCGCCCATTCGCCGTCAGGTACACGTGCGCCTCCTCCACCAGCCGCCTGCTTTGTCCCGCGTTGATCCCCGTGAAGCTGTCCGCGTCTCAGCACCCGCCGCACCACCCCATGCAATCCCACTCACCTGAACATCCCTATCTGGTTCACAATGTGCTCCCAGCTCCCCGGCGTCTTCAGCTCCTCTGTCAGCAGCCGGTACAGCTCCTTCCGCATCGCAATGATCCGCCCCGCCATCGTTCGGATGTCCTCCTTCCATTCCTCAAACAGCGTCTCGTCGTTCAAGATCAGCGACACCTGTATCTGTCAGCAACATTCATGCACATAACCACCCCACCTACCACCCGTGCCCCGTACGTCGGCGGGTTGCTGATCTCGCTCCTCTGCAGCACAGACAGCTGGCTCTTCACCCGCCCCGCTGCCTCCGTGCTCCCCGCCACAACGTGCAGCGCACCAACCCGCTCCCCATACAGTCCCGCGTTCTTCGCAAAGCTCTGCCACAGATTCATCAGCGCCCATCACGTCCTGCCAAACTCAGCAGTCCATACCTGGCACACAAGCAGCCCAACTCCCCTCTCCACAAAGTACCTCACCGCCCACGCGTCCCGGTCCAGGTCCCCGCTCGCAAAGCCCTGGTACGCACAGTCAAAGAACGCGTAGTGCTGCTTCGCCAGCATCACCTCCGCCACCGCCTTCCACTGCTCCTCCGTCGGGTCCACCCCCGTCGGGTTGTGCGCACACGCGTGCAGCAGGAACACCGATCGCTCCGGCGCATTCTCCAGCGCCCCGATGAACCCGCGAAAGTCGAGCCCGATCGTCTGCGGATCGTAGTACGGATAGTCCACAGGCTCAATCCCGACGTTTTTAAAGATCGCGTGGTGGTTCGCTGTCCCATGTCATGTCTAAAATAAGCACAGTAAAAATTAAAAAAATAAACTCGCGCACCCCACGTGGGCTTGCTGAGGTAAATCTGCGCTGGTCCGTTCCACTTGTAGAAGCGCGACAGGAAAAGCGCACCAAGATGGTTGGCGCCCGTTCCCGAGATGGTCTGGACGCTGACCGTGCGCCCCTCCCCAATGGCAGCCGACGAGGCGCCCAGGATCAGCTTGGCTGCTGCGCTCGTGAACGACGCCAATCCAGTGATCGGCAGATATTCGTGATCCAACGAAGTGTCCTTCAACACACGTTCAGAAGCCTATGATACAAGGGGGGATCACCATCAAGCTCATAATCGCAGATCATTGATCTCACCTTTTGGACGACGGGAAGCACCCAAGGCTTGTTGTCATCGTCACGATAAGCACCGACGCCAAGATTGACTTTCTTCTCGAAAGTGTCAGCTTTATACGACGCCGTAAGCTGGAAGATGCTGCATGTCGGACGATTAGGGGCTAGTTTCCTACAGCCACCAGGGGGGGTCGTACCTGTCGGGGGGCGCGAGGGGGACTTCCTGCCAAGTTTCTGCCCAGGAAACTCTTAGCCCAGCAATGCGATGCTGGAAGCGCTTGCCGTCACTCACCTGTAGACATGCTGAGATCTGGTTTTGGTAGATGATTCAACAACTGTTTAATTCTGTCGGCCATGCTTGAGCGTCGATTCACGGGTGATCAGGAGATTAACAGTAAGAGAGGGGGTGCGGTGGATCGCAGAATCGCATGGCAAGGAAAATTTATGGCACAAGTACTGGACGAACGCTCACCGAAAGCAGTAAGCTGCTGATTAACTGATTCTTGTTGCCGGGGCTCGCTGTGGGTGCTACTACACGTGATAAGCAGTCAGTTTCATCGACCATGACCGTCGTGGGGGCAGCGTGCATACCGGATCGAGAGAGTGCGGGGAGAGACAAACGCGGGGGGGCTTATTTATTTGGAATATGAGATGATCGATGAGGCCTTTTTATTTCAGCCTGGACTCATCGCTTGCTCGAGTCAATCCAAGGGATCATCCGGACCATTCCGCTGGTGCATCAGGCAGGTTGCCTTTCCACGAACGCGTCTCTGATACGTGGTCTTCCGCAGCTTCCGAGTCTCGAATTGCCTTACTGCGTTTGGGTGGCGTTTCAGGGTCGCGGAGTCTAGAAAGGATAATTTCCGGAGTTTCTCTTCCCTCTCAAGACTTTTGTGCTTATCAAGGGTTATGTATCTCTTTGCGCTCAAGACTTGTTGCTTTGCATCAAGGAGGTCATGCATAGATCGTAAATATATAGAAAAATTACGGTGGTGGAACAGCTGGTTCTACAAGTAAAAGATATATGAGGAGATGCTTACGGCAAGTGGATATGATGGAGCAATGCGAGTATGCAACTGAAACGTGGGCTGCACAGATGACGTCGGAGGTGGGAGGGGAAGACCGATATGAAGGCAGGTGGTCTGTAGGGGAGGAGGGGGGGGGTAGGAGCCTGCGTGAAGGGTACAGGGGTAAAGGTCCAAAGAAGGCAAGGAAACATGAACGAGAAACGGGGCCGAAAGCACGAGGCCAGAGGGTCTCTTACGCCGTTGCCATTTTCGACGCCACTGTCCGTTCGCTCTCAAGCTTCATCTTGTTCCGCTCAAACGCCTGTTGGCGGCAGTCTTCCAGGTTCGTGCAGCTATGGTGCTCCGGCAGTCGATGCTGAGAGAGGGTACACCATGAGTCATGTCATTTGGGCTGGTAAGTGCTCGAAAACTCACTGTGCCGCAGAACTGGGCCCGGCAGTGGGGACATTGTCCGACGATGCGGAGGGCAGCGACGTTGCACTGGTTCTCAGTGCCAATTTGGTGTTGGCAGCGCTTCTTGGCGGGCATGATGTTGTAATGAGGATGATGAAGGGGGTGCGCAACGAGTAGAAAGTGATGGGGAGTTCGGAGACTGTTATACAGAGGGTGAGCACGACGGGAAGTGAGCTGTTTGAAGGGGGGGCGGATACGTACGACGACGAAGGACAGAAACAAGCAGGGGGGCAGGCAGATGACAGGCAATGCGGCGGCTGACCTGCTTTATATCGGCGACGCGTAATCCAGTGCAACCGATCACCTGGCCACGTGATTCAACCCCACATTGGGTTCGGTGTCACCCATGTCCAAGTGCCACCGGAGACCGGCTGTCGGCTTGTTGTCTACTATCCATACACCTCACTTGTTCTCTATCAAATACAAGCCTTGTACCCAAACCCGGGATTGATTCTCCTTCTTTTTGGTATTATAATTCATTCTACATGTTATCTGTAAACAAAAAAAAAAAAAAAATCAACCCGCCTCAAAATTTACTCTGACAATGCTTCCGCCCCTCCGTTGGCAACGGTCCGACATTCTTTCAGTTTCTTAAATTTATGCGGTGCTCAGTTTCATCATTGAGATTGTAATCGACATATCTGCAATGTCCAGAAAAGCAGGGTATAGTATGGGCACAAAAGAATGGCTGCGGTCAGCGACTCCGATTACCATCGATCGCCAGCATTAAGATAGTGGGAAGGTGATTTGTCGAACCAATAAGATAGAATAAAGAAGGGCGTGAGCGTAAACATCAAGGCGGTATAATAAACAAAAAAGCTTCGAGTCCATGTGAGTGAGTGAGACGTTCCCAGAAATCACCTGCCAGAAGGTCGGGTCAGACAATCCACCATATTGTCGAGGGTTCACTCACTCTGATTTTTTGTTGTTAGTGCTGACGTTGCGCGCCACCACGACACCGACAACAATGCCCACGATAATGAGGATAATGAGGATAATGAAAAAGCATATCCAGCGCTTCTTGCGGGCAGCGCGTGCTGATACGACGGCTTTTTCAGTGTACCCCAAACTATGACAAGGTCAACCAAAAGTGAATAGATCGTATAAAGGACCGACGCACCCCGCTTCGGTATCGGTGACAACGGTGTGAGCCTGGGTCTCGATGGTATTTATCGTCTCGTCTTGTTGTTCGACAAGTACGCTCATCTAAGTAAGATGAGTCAATGTAATCATTAGGCGGTCAAAAAGCAACCAACATCATTGAACAGTTGTGCGAGCTCGCCCAAAGTTTTCTCTATCCGCTTGATGTCCTCGTGGCGTTCTTGAACCTCACGGTACGCAGCTCTTGACTCGCCATACCGATTAGAGCTAAGGAGCTGCCCACCTCTTTTAAGTAAATAGGCGCGCTCTAGTAGTATCGAATCACACACCGCCTGACTGAATATTTGACCACCCTGCTCATCGTTGACAACGGCCCTGACTTCTTCCTGTGTAGCGTCGGGCTTGACTGTAATTTTATAAGAACTATGGACGAGCTGAGGGCACAACCCAACGTACCAATCTTGAACTGTCTCTCCATACGTTGCTTGTACTTTGTACGGTATTGCTGTTCTACAGTCTGGTATTGTTGAATTGCCTCCACGAACTTGGACTTGACCAAGGCGGTCTATGTACAGCGGTAAGTGGCCGGCCGGCCCACGAGTTACACGTGTGCCTTACCTGTTGCTTGCGAATCTGCCCATCACGACCTGAGCCTCCTTGACGCTCCAGGTCTTTGATTCGACGTTTGAGTGAAGTGCTAAGAGCACTTGTTTCCCCTACCAGCTCGTCAAGCTGGGAAGCATTGCGTTGGGCTGCCGAATCATCCGTGTTGTTGAGCGACCGCGAATGGAGGTCTCCAATTCGTGCCACGTTGTCGTTAAAGGTCCGCAGACTATCTTGTAGGGACGAAATCTGGGAGAATCATTGTTCATGTTCGGAATGTGCGCCAGCGAGAGATCCAAAAACCACACACCTCAGAGTAGAAATTTGCCATACCATCACCGTTCACATTGGCTGTAAGCTCTGACCTGCTGTCCTTGACGTCCGACATCTCGTAAGCACGGTCATCCTGCTGGGCGTAGGGGTTCGCTCTGCGACTTTGGTAACCTCCACCCGACGCCTGCGTCGGATAGGAGGGGCTGAATGGATAATCACTGTCAAAGATTACACTTTTAAAATCAAAGGTTTGCGGCTCAACGTACGTGTTTGTGTTACCACCCTGTTGGGCCTGTTAAATAGTAAGTTCGGCGCTGCACGGTATCGCAGTGGCAAATTACTTACCCGCATAGCTGCTAGTCTGTCTCTTGCCATTGGAACGCGAGCACTGGTAGGTTGTTGGAATGAAAAATAGAATCAGATCAAGATATTTATGAGGATTTTATGGGGCTTAGTGACAAAAGACAAAGTGGTGGAAGGTCAGACCACAAAGTGATCGTTGGCGGTGTTGGGTGGAAAGTTGTGATGGACACAGAACCGAGCAAAGCTGAACAAACAACACAGCCATGTCAGCGCTCGCTGCACTGCGCCGCTACCTGGACTAGTCTTAAGTCAGGTTCTCAACACTACACTGCGAGGATGGCACGTTCGCATTCAAATTCATTGTTAAACTACTGCTCGTCAAGAACGTTACGAAGAACCGTGACCTGTCTGTCGATCATCTTTCGGCTCGTTCCCCCGATCGATTCTCGCCGTTCCACACTTGCCTCAAAGTCGAAAACACCGTGAATGTCATCCGTAAAGTTTTCATTCAGGCTTTTGAAGTCTGCAAGGGTTAATTCATTCAATTGACACTTGCGTGACTCGGCCAGTGCAACGGCGCGGCCGGATATATGATGGGTTTCTCGGAATGGGATCTGGGGATAGGTATCAATGTCGGAAGAATATCAACAAGGAAGTTTGCAGAACGCACTCCTTTTCTGACAAGATAATCGGCTAGATCTGTTGCAAGAACATCCATCGTCAATGCCTGGCGCATTTTTTCAGCGTGAACCTGCCAAGAGTTAGGATCAAACCAAGTGAGACATGTGAGCATAACGGACCTCCAAGGTTGCAACAACGCCCTCGGCAATTTGGAATGACGAGAAGACTGTGTCAACGGCATCGAACAGAGGCTCCTTGTCTTCTTGGAGATCCTTGTTGTAGGTCGAAGGAAGACCCTTCAAGGTCATTAAGAATCCTGCCATCTACAAAGACTGTCAGTGTCATTCGAGGATCCCTCAGAGTAACTCACGTTGCCAAAAACGCGGCCGGATTTTCCTCGCAAAAGCTCCAAAGAGTCGGGATTCTTTTTCTGTGGCATAATACTTGACCCCGTGCTAAAAGAGGCGTATTAAAAATGAATCGATACAGAAAATGAAGAGGGGTATACCTGTATGCATCGCTTAGTGTCACAAAACCAAACTCGGCGGTTGAGTATACAACAAGATCTTCTGCCATACGACTGACATGGGTCATAGCTAGACTGGACCACATCAAAAATTCGACGATGAAGTCACGATCTCCAACTCCCCAGAGACTGTTCTCTGCGACAGTTTGGAAGCCCAGTTCTTTGGCAAGGAAGTCCCTGTCGACTACAAAAGGATTTCCTGCAAGTGCGCCACAGCCCAGAGGCGACACGGATACTCGGGGGATGAGCTGACGAAGCCTCTGAAGATCGGAGCTGAAGGAGAAGGCGTGCGAGAGTAGTAAATGTGACCATCTAATAGGTTGTCCGCGCTAACAGTTGCAGGTAAGTACCAGAAAGCGGTAGAAGAGATGAAGACACACCTGTAAATGTGTGTACCCAGGAAGGAGGATGTCTTTTTCTTTATCAGCCCTCTCAACCATGACGCGGATGAGGCCCTTCAGGCCGGTCTCAATGTTTGCAGCTTCTTCAAGCAACCATAGGCGCATATCTGTTGCAACTTGATCGTTGCGTGAACGTCCGGTGTGAAGCTTTCCACCGAGAGGGCCTATGAGTTCGCTAAGTCGCCTTTCATTGGCAGTGTGGATATCTTCATCATCAGCCTTAATTTGGAACTATCGGGAGATCAAGGACAAGACGAGGAGTTGTGATTGGAAGCATACCGTTCCGTCTTGCCACTCCTTGAGGACCGATCTCAAGCCGTTGGCAATGATCGTTTCCTCCTCTTGCGTCAAGATGCCGACACGAGTCAAAGACTTGGCATACGCGATGGAACCTTTGATATCTACAGCGTGCATGCGTTGGTCGTATCTCAATGACTGATTAAAGGCATGCATCCTGAAAGACGAATCGATGAGTACAGAACATGTTGCAGGACGGTCGGGTCTTACAAAGGATCCGTTTTTCCGGTGAACCTTCCTCCCCAGAGCTTTTGCTTGGTTGGTTGATCGTCCATGATTTTTTGGCTACTTGGGAGCAAATTAGCAGTCAGCGTTTTTGTAATGCAGCCAAAACCCAAAAAGAAGAGCGTGACTCGTAACTGTGAGCATAAACCCCATTTAGATTATACATAAGTGATGGCTTGCCCTGGCAGCCGTGAGGCTCAAGCACCACCATGGTCTATCCTGAGTCTCGCCTGCGATTGGGGTTGAAATGTCTATCCATCGCTGCAAATTCGTATGTGACGACCGCCTTTAACGTCAAGTTTGAACCAACACCTATCTAGACTTGTTGCAGGGGGGGTCTTCGTCTTTCCTGTGATGTCACCGGCGTTTGCCCACCTCTTGAAACTAAGCCAACCTCAGCTGACCACCATAGCCCTAGCGTGAGTGGTCTCTCTTTTCTTTTCACCTATCTTGTCCTTGAACAATCTTGTACCTCAGCGGAATCATCGGTCAATATCCTTTCTCGCCCATTGTTGGCAAGATTCTTGACAGATTCGGCCCTTCAAGGTGCTCGCTTGTAGCGGCCGGGCTATTCTTTACTGCTTTTATTTCTAGCTCCTCCATAGTGGCAATCACACCTCCTGATATCTCCCAGCCATCTCCATGGTCCTTCCGGTGCCTAACGGCGGCTTTTCTTATGGCTGGCTTAGGGACTGTATTTTCGTGAGTAACAAATCTATTTGGTGTCCAGAAGAAACGTCATTCAGTCATTATCCAGTTACTTTTCTTCGATTTTTGCCGCATCAAAGTCGTTTCCCAATCACCCTGGTGCAGCAGCGGGAACCAGTATGGCTCTGTTCGGGTTATCACCACTATGCCTTTCACTCTGCGCTTCCAGTTGGTTCACAGATGAAGCTTCTGGCCAATTAAGGATCCTTCCTTACCTGAGATTTTTGGCCCTGTTAACCGCAGTGACCCATATTTGCGGTGCATTCACCCTTGACTCGACCAAACCCTTGACCGTATCACCTCTCCTAGCAGATGAGACGACAAGGCTGGTTCCAGCTGTACAAGATAATGTGTACCCCTATCCCGACCCTATTCGAGACCAGTATTTTTGGATTTTGGCATTCTTTTCTCTGTGCTCCATCGGAGCTGTGAGTGGCCGTCATCGAAAATCATTTACTAATGCTGACAGCTTCGCCTGCTTTTAGTCAGAAATGGTGATATCAAATATTGGAACGATTGTGCTCTCTCTTCCACCAGATCCTTCAACCGCCGTTTCTGGTAATGTTCCAGCAGACGTTGTCACTGCAAATCAAGTGAAAATAGTGTCAATTTCCAACACACTGTCCCGCTTGCTTCTTGGTCCCCTTGCAGATTTCGTTTCCCCTGTTGCTTCCTACTTGCCCGCGGGTACCGCGATATACCCAAGGAAACACCGTGTCAGTAGAATGGTTTTCTTAGCTATCCCGACTTTTCTGCTATGCATGGCATTTGTGTGGATGGAGTTTGGGGTCAAATCCCGTGGCGCAGTGTGGGCATTGAGGTCTGTCAATATGTTTGTTTCTCTAGATATGATTGATGACGTATATCAGCATCGGCACTGGTATAAATTATGGTGCTGTATTCACTGTGCTGTGCGTGGCGGTTTTGTTCTCTCCGTTTAGTGACTAACTTATGTGTTGTACTACTAGGCCCAGCATTGTTTCTGCTGGTTGGGGCCCTGCTGATCTTGGCCGCAACTTTGGCATATTGACATATGCTCCTTTTGTGGGCACCCCGATTTTCTCTTACCTCTACGCCTTTATCGCGGCGGCGAATTCAAGGGAAACAGGGATGTGTGAGGGGACCAATTGCTGGCGTTTGACATTTTGGGTGACTGCTGGAACCTCAGCTGCTGCAGTCATTGGTACATTGGTATTGTGGAGACATTGGCATGGACGTATTTAGGGTGTCCTGATGTACAAGGAAATATGGTATACCTTACTAATTCTTTTCTACGCTTTTGGTATCATGGTGTCACTGAGTGAATTATGTAGGTCTGGTGTTCTGTTCACTCTAATAATCTACTTAGAGCGTGGATGGAAGCAGTTCAGGATCCAGAATGATCCATACGCGATGATAGAAGCCCCTGCATAAATGGCGACTCGGATTTCGAACGCGTTGTCGGTCAGAAAGGGGTACGGAACTGGAATGAACATGTGAGCAGTTTTGACTATAGAAGGCGCCAGAGCAATCTTACAAATCCCGTCGTTCCGTTGAGCACAATATTCTGCCCAGGTACCATACCACACGGCAAAAATCAAGGTAGAGAGTGGTGCAACGGAGTTTAAGGCTCTTTTACTGTATTTGGCCTCAAAGAGAAGAAAGTCGGCGAGTAATGTCAATGCAGGGGTCGCGTGCAATGCGAGATCTACAGGCAACGGTATTTGGAAGGGTTCGACATCCATAGACGTAGGTGAAGAAGTTCCAGGCATTTGCTGTATAATCAAAGAAGGGAAGAAGATAATTAAAGTCCAATATACGCTAGAAATCACGACAGAGAGCTGAACAAAGTCCATTCAGATTGAAGCTAGCACTGCAGATTACTGCCCGAGACTTACTGGTAAGGCAACGATGAAAAGAGCTCGCTTGATATGTTTGAAGGCTGGCTCCTTTGGTCAGCTGGAAGACGAAGTACGAAATAGGGATTTACTGACCTTGAAACGTGGGGAAAAGATTAGCTAGCAGACCGACTACCATGGTGAACCATGCAATTACAAGTCTTTTAGGACAGAAATATTAAATTTTCAAGGCGTTCAAAGAATCGCTCCCTACCCTTGAATTGTCAAAAACTGAAAGTGGCCGCCGTATTGGTTTTCCATCCATTCATTGACTGGTAGGGTATGGAGTCGTGAGAAGCCAAACGCCATTGTAGAGGCGGATGAAGCATGGAGGAGGGCTTGTCCAGGAGAGAAGCTCATTGATGAAAGTTTTTGTCGATTACGGCGAGGATATGTAAAATCCGAAGTGAAGAGGTGACTTCGAATCTAAGCGCTAACCACCAGCCAGCGATTGTTATGTTGTTATTTTGTTTGTTCGAGGTTCAAGTTGACCTACCATGTTGGATGATGTCGCTGGTGAAGACACTACCATTTCCCAAGACTTATCCTGAATTCTCCGTCTTCGAAACTCATGGATACTGCGAGTATCGGATGGAAAATTGGCATTTGTCCCGTGATGGCAGTGGCCGTCTAATATCTGGTGCAACCCTCTTCACGATACGAGATGCCATCCTGGTCGCTCTGAATATTGTCATCTGTTGGAGGGTGCGATAGTCTAAATCCGCATGTCCTATCTAACTCTGCTGGATCAGTTCCAGATTGTCCCGGTGTTAATTGGAGCTTTCCTGTTACTGTTTACAATGTTGTGGCTCAAATGTACACAAGTCATTCATGGTATGTGGTCACTTAACTACGAAGAGCCAGAATTGATTTCGTACGTTCCAAGAGTCAGTAGTCGTCATTCCTCCGCATGGCATCCAATTTGAGACCCAGCGTGGATTGCCAGGATACCCTGTGTTCAAATCCAGACGCTTCATACGCTGGCAAGCACTTCAGGACATCATCATTCACGAGGGCTTGAGAAGGTGGAATATTTGTTTCTACCTCGGAGCTGTCAAGTCTGGATCTTCGAGCACGTTTAAGCTTGACATCGCCTTCGAGGTAAGCTGCAGTTTATTGAAGATTCAACATCGTTGGTAAATTGCCACCATAGAGCTTGCTCCCTCAGCAACCTGTGCTAATATACGTGCAACGGGGTATCAAAGATGCCTTCCAAGTTCCGTATTATCTATCTGGGACCCCTGAGGCATGACAAGCCTTGTTACGGTCGTCATGTGCTTGTTTCTTGAATGCAGGATGCAAAAGTCCGATCGAGTACATACTCTCATAGTTGAGCTAATGGTACCAAGCTAACACATCACCTCCTGTATACCAATAGAATAAGTTTGATGTAAGTCATAATTCATTAGGTGCGGATAGGTCGGGAAACAGTGGCCGGAATTTGGCCGGAATTTGGCAGTGTCATCGTAAGGAAGATGCTTGAGAGTTTTCGCTCTCATAAGCAGTTAAAAGATCATCGTAGCCTTCATCGTCACCTTCTTCTGCTGAGCTTTCCCTTCTTTTACTAGCTTCCTTCTGATCGCTAGAAAGTTTCCGTGACCGTTGCCCCGAAGGTAATTTCCTCACTCGGGTGTCATGATCGTCGATCGAAGTCTTTTTGAGACGTTCCTGCGCCTCTGTGGATGCCTTTCTCGAGCGGCGTAAGGACTTTGATGAAACTGGTGTCGTGAAATCGAAATCGTCATCTCCTTTGAAACTGGATGCTCTGGGCGTAGTGGCTGTTTCATGATCATCGGAAGGCCAATCCACTCCAAGGGAGTTGGAATGCGATGGTTTTCTCTCCATAGCAGGCTTTCCAGACACATCCTGAAGATTAAGATCAAGGGGCCGTGGTGTGTAACGCTTGGATCGCAGACGAGGGCTTCGGGGGGGAGCTTGAACGACAGATGAGTCGGAAGTATCGTCGCCAGGGGAAGTTGCCGGCAATATCTTTCGTGTTGGCGGCTTCTTAGATGTTAAATCTTGAGGGCTGCTGCTCACCATAGGCGGCCCAGAGTCCGTCAATTCTACTCGACTTCTGGACTCGTGGGTTTTCGGTGATTTTGGGGAGGGTGGTGACGCGACCACTACTGGAGAGTCAGGCTTCTCCATATGGCTCCAACTTTGAAGATCATTATGATCTGATAGTGGAGGGCTCATTAACCCTCGGTCAGGTGATGAGGCAGGCGCGGCGGAGGTAGGTTTTGTTTGGCGTGCCCTGAAGCTCGGAGCCATGGGTGATATTGATTTACGGTTGAGCGGGATGCGGCGACCAGAGGTTCCCGTGTCTGAGTCCCAGTCACTCCTGTTGGATCTAGAGGACCTCAAAGCGTCCGATGGAGACAACGACGACACAGAAGACATAGATTCACGATGTGGGCTATGACCTTTGAGCCCCATGATGTCTGCCCATTGGCTGCGGTCAGGAGCAGGCGTACTGCCGGCTGACCGTGATACAGGCCGGCTAGGCGGGGACGTAAGTGACGTTGAAGGATTCAATAACAAAGGGCGTGGCCCCGACTTGGTTGAATCTTTGGATGAAGGCGAAGTTCGAGTGATTGCGGCCAGAGATAACTGCAGACTCCGCGTCTTGTCCAGAAGGCCCTCGCTGCCCTGCATCTTCTGTTCTTGTGTGGGGCTCAGTGTTGCATTGTCAGGAAAGATGAAGCTATCACGAGGTGGGCGGAAGTAGTGTCGTCGAGGTGGAGGGGAGTATACTCCGCTTCGATCCACCAAGAGGGACGACGGGCGGCTCGTCTCCACTTTGTCAACTTGAGTGCTATCATCAGAATCCATTGTGTCTGTCTGTGGCAACGAAGGTAGCCTCTTTTCTGAATCATCGGATGCAGAAGCAGACCGGCTCCATGAGCTGAGAATGCTTTTGGCCCGCCAGTTACTGCTTGCCTTGGCGATAACGGCTACAGTGTCCGAGTCCTTTAACTTGTCGGCATATGACCAAAAGCTTGACGCTGGTTTCGTGCCACCACCGTGAGAAAACTGAGGTGCTTCTTTGGTGTTCTGGGAGGGCGAGAGGGGTGCAGATGGTGCAGATGGTGACAGGGGCGGGTTAGGCGACGGTGGGGGTTCCATGGAGGTTTGATTTGTTATGCCCCTCCAGACTGTATTTGCTAGCCTCGACGTCAACCCAGAGACAGGAGTTTCAGTGTCATTACCATCTTCCTGCAGACGGCCATCCGAATCATCTGACAAGTCATCCTCGGAGTCTCCAGGAGAAGTATCTGGAGAAGACACTTGATTTGTGAAGCCTTTCCACATTGTAAATTTGATTCTAGCGCTCAGGCTGAGCGCTTCTTTTTCTTTTTGTGAGGATTTGGCTTCCTCTCGTCGACGGCACAAGTCAATTGCGTCTTGCAGTATCCTGTCGATGCCGCCAGCAGCCTCAACCGGATAATGCTCTAGAAGTCCAACACCCTCGAGAAACGCATCACCTAATTCCCAGGCACGCAAGGGGGATGGTGGTGGAAGCATCATTTTCTCCTCTGTCCACAAGCCAGGGGACTTCGGCCCATTTTTACCTAGCCTGTCGTAGTTGAGCTTAGATGCATGGGGGTGGGCTAATAGACTCACCGAAACAATGCGGCCCTTGCACGTATGAGCATTGATGTGCAGACGTCAAGTAAGTGTTCAACCTTTGGATTCACATCGCGTGTTCTCATAGAACACGCAAATAGCGCATCCCAGATGGGGAGAACAGATCTTAGAGGCAACGTGTGGGTTAGAAGGGGTGCAAGCCATTGGCTTCCCATAAACATAAGCAAGGAGGGTTGTTAAGATACAGAACAGTACGCACTATGAGAAATGGGGAAGAGCCGGATCTAAACCTTTGACTTGCTGAGGAAGATGTGCTACTTGAGAAGAAAGGTTACCCTATTGCAATTTAGGGGGCTCACCAAAGTATTGAATAGGTCGGAGTCGGCCCATGCCAGGCGTTCACTAAATCTTTTCATCCAAATGCTTCCACCCTCTTCATCCTCCAATTCAGAAAATTCTCCGACCATGGCCTCGAAGAGCCAGAAGGTGTCGGCCTCCGCATGGGCAAGGTCTTCGGGCACCACTTCCTGGTTACAAGCGGTATACAAAGGAACGAGCAAGGATGCTATGTGCGGCGATATGTTTCCAGGATTAATAGAGGCATGCAGATATAGTAAACGCCGCAAGGCGCTTAAATGCTTTGGATGAATTATGTTCGCTGCCCAAGGTTTACTCGACGATAAGAGAGTTGTAGTAGACCCATTCAATTCTTCACCATTCATGTCTGGGGAAGACAGGGAAATTTCCGGCGCTATCTTCGCCGAGTCTGGTCGAGTTCCAAATGCCCAAGAGGCTGGGGAGAGGTTGGCAGTCTCCGTGGTACGGATGGTGCCAAGTCGAGTATCCAAGATGTTTGCAGATTTCAGCCTAATTCTGTCGTTGGCAGTTTCATCGAGGGGGCAAGAATCAAAGGAACCAGGAGCATGAACGAGTTCGCCAAATAAGACGAAAGGAATAGCGGATAGTTGCTCCGAGACGTTGAGCAGTGATACATCTACGGAATCCGTTGTTGAAGTTGAAAGCGGCAGGGTGGACAATGGGTCCAAAAGTCGCCGAGTCAGGTCCTTCGTAAGAAATCACATGAGTTTGCCAGCCCTGTCGATCGATTGCGTAGACCTACATAATAGCTATCACGCTGTACCTGTATATCTTTTGCCCATGATGCTTTGACAGTTGGAAGGACCCCGAAAAACAACCTTAGAACAAGTTCAGTGGGTTGGAGATCCTGAATACATCGGTCCTCACTTCCATATACGCGGGCGAAGCCAACTTGGCTCATCGGGTATACCTACGCTGTAATCAGTTTAAATATCAAAAAACTACAAAGGGCATACCACGGCAGCAAATGCGGCGTAAACTGGGAAGGTCGACGATAGGTGAGCCTTGGGGATCAAGGATTTCTGATACTGAGGTGAGACTAGAGATAGTAATGAGGCCTTTTGAGGATTGAAAAGAATCGCAGGACAGACATGTCTTGACGCAATGGTTCAGGTGCCCAACTCACTCCATGCTCGGAGGCTATTTTTTGAAGGGCGAAATTCAGGTCCTGTGCTGAGGGAGGTAGCGCCATCTTTGTGCGAATAGCAATAGGCGCGACATGACCATTGTGATTCGTTACAGCGGAATGCGTGAATTCGGGTCCAAGGTGTTGTTTTAGAAGGTCGCTAGTAATGTCCAGATCTGTGAACGTCTTGAAACATTCAGATGCGATTACATTTGGCGTACCTTTAGAACCGACATAAGGCGCTGCATACATTACGGTAGAAATGGCTTCGAGGAGGCTGGGAGTTAGATGAGAGCTGAACATAGAGTATGAGTTGGTTGTGCACAGTTTCGGGCAATATTTGAAGCCAGCACACCTTAGATCCAATTCATTAAAATGCTCAAGCAACTGGCCCACATGCATCTCCAATACCTCCAATAAATCTCCCAACTCATCTTCTCGCTGCAAATTCTGGGCCTTCGCTCGTGACAGTCCAAAATTCCCTTGCTGCAGAAGAGTCGCGATGTCTCTTCGGATAATGGCACCTTGGGAATCTTTCTTTTCTTGCAATTGTCCCAGTCTTAGTGTAGTGAGCCTTAGTTGCGCCTGTAATGGCTCGGTACTTAGTAATGACAAAAAAGCGTGTTGTGGATTAACGCACTTTCACAGACGCGGGATCCCACCGCGAGTTGTTCGTCATGATGTCTATAGCCTACAATCCAAAACGCTTGGTTTCAAAGTTCTACCTTCTGAGGCAATACATTCAACGCGACCGAAAGTAGAGGAGGTCGATATGTAGCCGAAGACCTTCGAGACTTTCTAGTGCTCTCAGCTCTGCAGCAGTGGTTGTCAGGTGGAATTACGAGTTCCTCCAATAGTCCATCCCGATCAGCTTACTACATCAAGCCGAGTCGATGCTTATTGGCAAACACGGTCACCACTGACCGCTCGAGAAACAAACTTCTTCAAGCCTTCAGAAGTCAATGAATAGCCTCGAATGAGTTTATTATTTGCAATATAATATGGTGTTTATACAAGTCATCAAAACCAAGTATTCGCTGAGGTGTCGTTTATAGGTCATCGATAGTTTAAAGTTGTCTATGAAAAGCGGGTGGGGGCTTTGACAGCCTTGCAGCGACGACTGGCGGGATCTCCATCTCGTGGTGTGCCGTTGTTGACGAGCACAATGATTGGGAATGCTTGCTGCCCCCAGACTCACCGGAAAGGTGGTCCAGACCAGAGAAGCGGTACGTTAAGGTGAGCCGTAACAGTTGTTCCTTGCTCATGTCGAATGGTTCGTTGGGTGCTGGTCGTCGAGGCTCTACAAAACTCTCTTCATCTGCGGACACGGAGGTTATAGACTTTCTCTGGACCCTATGCTTCCAAACCAAAAGTGCCAAACTAAAACCATATATGACAACTGACGGGGATGTTTAGTATGAAACAGATGCAATGATATTACATAGGTCACTCACGTAGGACGGGGATTATCCAACTCCCGATCAGAATAGACGCAACAATAAAAGTACATACGCCCTCCTGATCAATAGCTGGGGATTAAGTGGACGTCAATTTCTACATATAAATAGCCGTTGGAAAGTTAGTTGAACGAACCTTTATTTAAACATCTAAAACCGGGGTAGAAATATGCAAACGCTCCTGCAGTGCCTGTTGGGTGATATGAATGGGAATCAGATAAATAAATCAAGATTGATTCATTACCCAGTTGAGCTGTAAGGAGAAACATAATACGGGCAGCATCCAACCATGGCCTGAAATCTAGTGCTAATCTGAGAGCGCATCAATGAAAGGCCTGGGGAGAAAAACGTCGCACTCACAGGACAAGTAACATTATAGCTGTTATAGTATGCGTTACGAGCATTATCAGTATGAGGGATCCTGAGGTGGTGAAGGGTCAGTCATCTTGTGTAACATATCTGAGTCGCTAAAAGTGCGCACGTTCGGACACATCCAATACATTCCATTGACAAAACAGCACGATGCTTAATACAGTTGCCCACAAAAGGCCGATAAGAGAAAGGACAGCTTCAAAACCTAGGTCAGAAGACAGGTTCGAAAAAAAAACATAGGATACTCACACAAAGCAATGGTTCGAATCTTCAAGAATAAAGGGGAAATTGGCATATTGAGAATTGACCAGCGTTGAATGCCTGAATCTTAAGAGCTCAAGAAAACAAGGCCTTGCCAGATGGTCTTCCAGAGACCTTCCAGTCAAAAATGAAAGAGGGTCGACACTGTGGAAGCTGAAAGCAGACTAGCATTGACTTGGCTGTGACGCATAAAACAGGATGCCGAATACAAAGAGGAAGCTTCATTGTACGTATGGGTTATTGTTCTCTGAAGTTGGGTAATAATGGAGTCGATCTCGAATGTATAAATTTTACGTAACCGTTGTTCCAAGCATGGTAATCATTACATATGGTAATAATTAATAATGATCCATCCGTCCATCCATACAAATGTATGTACGCAGTTTCGTGGTCAACCATGCAACAGTTGGGCCAGAATTGTAATTCTTTAGTATTCCTTTTTTCTGTTGAGCCTTTTCTTCGCATTCTTGGCTTCCAACTCGAATCGACTTCTTTTCCTCGTGCGCTCAACTTCTCCATCGTTTTCTCCAGGAATGGAACGCTTTCGGCCACCTTCCTGACGGCTTCGTTGAAGAAGATCCACTTTCTTGGATCGCTGTCTGAGCTCGTCATATCCATCCCCCTTCCCAGAACCTCCATGACCAGCTCTCTCAACGCTTCGTAAAACGTCTCCAAACTCATCTTCGAGCCCACCTGCTCTCCGGCGATGCTTCCCTCCACCTCCTGCTAAGCTACCACCTAAAGCAAGATCCTCCTCATCTCGAGCACGTCGTCGGGCGTCACTCTTCTTCATCACCACTCGGGAGAAATTCTCCTCCTCAAAATCGTTAAGACGCTTCAGATAAGCAGCTCTACCGGAAGCCAGGGAAGGGGTAGAACCGAGGCCAGAGGTCGATTCCATATGAGGGCGAGAGGCATCTGATGCTAATGAAGCAAGAGCCGAAGGAACGGGTGGTCGCTCCTTTCGTAGCTGTGATTTCGATTTTTCTGTATAAGGAACAGGGGCAACACGCGGAGGTCGGTAGACCTCATTGGCATCAGGAAGCCCGCGAGTTTCATCTTTGAACGAATCTTCGTGTGACGTCCCTTTTGCAATGGCATCACCTTCGCCTCCCATAAGATTGTTTGGATTGGGTCGAAATGCCAATGGGTCTGTTGAGTGTTATCTCAATGAAAACCATCAGGAAGATACCGAGAAACAATACCATCAACAAGATTAGTGGATTTTTCAGACTCCTCTGCAACTCGTATGAGCTTTTCGATCTGATAACGCATTCTCGTTTCGAGCGTTCGAATTTTCTCAAGAACCACGCGACCTTCCACAGCTGAATCTACCAAGTCACCGCAGCCATTTCCACGTAGAGAGCGTCCTTGAGCGCTGAATGGCAGATCAGGGAAGGATCGGGTATTCAGAGTATGACCGACGGCGCGGCGCGAAGCGATAAGTACTAGG
The DNA here is from genome assembly GCA_018855915.1 of Tephrocybe sp. NHM501043. NCBI lineage: Eukaryota > Fungi > Basidiomycota > Agaricomycetes > Agaricales > Lyophyllaceae > Tephrocybe > Tephrocybe sp. NHM501043. The sequence goes on from JABCKO010023770.1 coordinate 292,158, forward strand.
GAATTCAAATACGATAGAAGGACGTGATGCTTCAATGAGAGCAAGGATATTCCGTCCCTCAGATCTAGAGCAACCATGCTGAGAGAAACATAAGAGCAGGAGTGCGAATCCCGCCAAATGTGCGTACCTTTGTAGAAGAGACTGAACACTTTCTCGAGTCGACGAGATACTCGCAGACATGTCATTGAAAAGACTTGAGAGTTTCACGGCTTCTGTAACATCCCCCATCGCTTGAAAACGGATGTAAGCCAATGTGACAATTGTGAACAAAACAGATGTGAAAATCAGTTAACGGTTTTCTAGGCCGCCGCTTCGAGAGCGTGGTGCGCGACATCGGTGAGTATCAGAGCCCAGTGCGTTTCATCCGGGAAAATAAATGAGACACAGGACTTACTAGAATTTGACCTCGCAATGAAGTTGTTGTCCAAACTTCAAAATGTTGGCAGGAGAGGGGTTTTTCGCTCCTTTCCCACGAAATCTCAACCACCACAGCAACACAGCCACAACCACAGCCCATCAGCACACAGCACAGGCAAACCCATGTTCAAATCTAATTTCCTGTCGTGATAACTTCGTTTGATACACCCATGCACTCCACAAAGGTTAAGGCGAAACGCTTTTTCCACAAGATTGTCAATGTACGTAAATATATTCTAGGACATTGTTCCCAAGTTGACCGATTGCAGAGTAAAGAGCAGGATGAAATAGTCGAGCCCCCGAAGACCATTGTGAATGGGCTCCCTGCAGAAATACTCCATACATTTGAAGCGCTTGACCTCTCAGACACAAACCGCCACCCACCTTGGGCGAGCTTTGTTGGTGGTTTTAATCCAGGTGTTTTTTCTCCTTCCAGCATACCAGTTCGTAGCCCTCCTATGCCGACTCTGCTGGTACCTTCGCCGGCTACCACAAGCTCTAACAGCCAATCTTTGACCATGAGAATGGCCCTCAATCCTGAGGGATACTGTGATAAGCCTAATCCAACGCAGAATTTCAATCAAGCATCCAAGAAGAGCTCTCTCGCGCAATCTATACCCTCGCACGGCCCAACGGCTTCAACATCTTCTGTTTTGTCCACAAACAGCCCCGCCTCGGCCAGGCCTTTGAGTTCCCCTGTGACTTCTGAATCAGGCTGTCTCCAGAACCAGAGTTCCATAGCACTTGGACGACGTCAGTGTGCTGGTATAACTAGGGCCGGACACCAATGTAGCCGTCAGGTGAAAGTAGACAGTAACCCAGCTGACGCTGAAGCTTTTTGTTTCCAACACTTAAAAGAGCTGATGGGGCCCAGTGGGTTTTATAGTAGGAAAGATGGAACATGGATCGATTTCGCGGGTAGGTTGCTCTCTAATGTTTCTGGTGAAATCAGATGATGAGAAGTGTTCATCAGACTGGATTCCACACTATATTCGAACTGAGGCTCAGGTTGCATTACGCGTCGAGATGGAGAAAGCTAGATCTTCATCTGACGTCCCAGGGTATATCTACACTTTTGAAATACGAGGTAGTGCTATTTGTCGTTTTGCGCTTCAAAGCTAACTTTGCCCATAATTAGACCCAGATGCCAAAAGCACCATCAAACTCAAAGTGGGGAGAGCGGTGAATCTTGTAAAGCGCATCGATGAATGGGAAAAGCAATGCGGGTCAAAAGAACAGGTTTTGCGAGGTTATTATCCTGGTACCTCCAAATCAGGTGACGGTACCAGCTTGATGAAAGGACGAGTAAAAGCAGGGAAAGCAGGCCCCTGGTGCCATCGACTAGGTGGGTTCAAATTTTGCGGCTATAACAGTATACTAAACTGTTATAGAGAGGTTAATTCACATTGAACTGGGAGACCTGGCAACCTCTGCTGTGTACCTCACACCCAGTTGGCCCGAAGTTAACCAGCAAATAAGTGGATCAAGCTCTCCGCCGAAGAAGTCAGCCTCAGGTGCAGCCAAGGCGCCATGTGGAGACTGTGGCAGTCACCACAAGGAGATCTTCGAGTTCAAGAAGCTCACAGGACAACTACAAGGCCAAGAATGGGAGGCGATTGTCCTCCCAGTCATCGAGAAATGGGGGAACTTTGTTGAACGATGTGTTTGAGTATATGTATCTCACAAGTCATTCGAGGAGATACATTCTTGCTTCATTCGCATCCAGTCGCCTGCTATCATCCAAAATACTCGATTATGTGTGACTCACTGTAAGCCCATTATAACAAGTTAAATTACTTCTGTAGTAACTTTCAATGGGAGCAGATGTTGAAAATCTATAGACATCCCATACAATTCACGCATTTTATAGCCATTGTTAAATCACGGCAATTCAGAATACCACGGCCAACGTCCGGTATTGAATCAACTATTTTTTGGGGGATGGGTAATCCACATCCAAGTAATCTGTTGTCTGGTTGCCTGACGTAATCTTCATGAGTGATCATAAATGGCCGTTTATATTTGTGTGGCTTTCTGTCGCTTGCTTCCAACTTTCTTCTTCTGAATTTCATTTTCTCCAATGGAAGGGTTCGTAAAAGATGTGGCACCTAATCAAAAAGCATCGGAAGGTGCTAGCGACGAGGAATCAAAGCGTGTGCAAGAAGAACAGATGAGACGAGATTTGATGTCTACCGTATTAGATCCTGCTGCCAGGGAACGTCGTATGTATGCAAAGCTCTAGCAATGTACGTTCTACTGACCTCCCTATGTTATTAGTATCGAGGATAGCCTTAGTGAGCCCTGAACGGTCGAAACAGATTGAAGGGATTCTGTTAAGAATGGCACAAAGCGGGCAACTACGAGGAAGAGTTTCCGAGAACCAGCTCATTGAATTGCTTGAACAGGTACACCTGTGCATCAAATTCAAATATGGCTATGCTTAATATGATCCATTTAAAGATGGAGGATGTTCAGGGGAAGAGCGCAGCAAAGAAATCGACTATTGTGGTAGGCCTTATCCCCCTTCCTGACTGCCTCCTGTTGGCCCTAAATTCCTCCTAGTATCAAAGAAGAAAGGATCTTGACGACGACTTCGACATTTAATAATATCCCCTACATTAGGAAGCTACGAATTTGGATCAGATATGTACAATACATCTTGCTTGTGATCGAGACCATTGCCATGCCCTAGGTTCTTAGCGACGCCAATTTGAAAGCGGTCCGTAAGCCTGGAGGTTGCCTGTCCGACTAGCGAGCCCATTCTGTGACATGGAATATCCTGGAGAGTGCGCACGATCCGCATCGGAAGCCCCATTAGTGTCAGTAGGCTGCGGTGGTCGAAAATTCTGAGTGTGATGAGCTATCCTGACGTATTGCGCACAATACCTTACTCACATAGAGTCTGCCTTCGGCATAAAGTTCCTCCAACTTCTGATCGAAGGTTCCAGCTTCTTCGAATTCCGTGTAAGCCTTGTAAAGGTTTAATGCAGAACGTGCGTCCTCAATAGAGTCGTGTGTATCGGTTTGAATGTGCTCGTGTAGTACAAACCATGAAAGGAATCGCAACGACAGTCGTCGTTGCCGTGCTTTGAGGAAATAAAGGTCGACTGTATCAATTACCTGTTCAGGAGGGACGTAGATGTCTAGTGGCCAGTTTTGACGAAGGAACGGATTATTGAGAATGGACTGAACTCACTGATGATTCGGAAATCTTTAGAGAGCCCATGGCCAATGAATACACAACCGCGATCAACAAGGAGACGGAGCTTCTTGTAGACAAGCTTGAGTGGGGTGAGGGTATGCCGTGTAAGATGCGGGTCCAGGTCACCGACTATAACAAAATTGGTGATCAAAAACGAGGGCTTATATGGTGACAACCTACATTTGATGCCCGAAAATTCGGTCAAGTAATCAACGATGACTTCGCTTGTGTGAATGTGGTCGTCAATGAAAGGAATCCCTTGCTTCACACCGCCGCCGCGCAAAACCGAGACTCTTGCGAGACTTAGCCTGGCAGGTCTAAGAACTTTCTTGGTCCCATCCGAACGAAACTCGGTTTCTTCCTGGATGACAGGTGCATTGAATCTTGTCTGCAAGGGAAGACGAAAACGAAACGGACCTGTTGCATTGATACAAATTCGGCATCAATCGCGACAAAAGTTCCAGGACAAGGTAGTTCGGTCGGTTGTAATACTTCGTGCTTGATAAAATGTGGATCACGATTCCTGAAAGAGCCTTATATGCAAGAGAGAAGTTGTATATGTGGATTGGAACATACAAAGAAATTGACGTATCATGACACAGGATGGTCTCTTCGATCTTATTAGGAAGTCCAGAGTAGTCGACAATATCACGCAGATCGCTTCGTTCGAAATAGATGATTGCCGGAATCTTAGGTAGAATGTGTCAGCGTCACGTTTGACTTCAATGTGATAAATTATCAACCTTCCATCGGCCAGGGAAGCTCAACGCTTCCTCCTCGGAGATGTTTCGCACCACGAAGTCGTTGAAAACAAACCAAGGGCTTTGTAGATCGTTCCTTTTTTCTGCTTCTGGAACTGAGAGTTGCATGAGCTATGTCCTTAATAACATCACATACGCTCATACCTCGGACGATAGCCACAAGATGTGACTGTTTGTCTTTAGATAAGACTTGGACGACAAGAGACTAACATGTGTTCAGTGTCACGCCAGTAATATAGGTGTAGGGAGACAGACTCTGATGTGATATTCGATACCAAGGGGGTCATCTACGGAATCTACCTGGCCATGTAGCAGAAGACGCGGTGGTAGAAACGTCCGCCCTCGAGAATCAAGCCACAGACGGAGGTTGTCTTCGTTAGATATACCGGCGTGGATGGCCAAAACGGGCGGAAGCTCTTGCGATGATATTGACCGTCGAGATGTGAAAAAAGTATTGTTGACGCCACATTTTTGACAGTTCGCTTTGTGCGGAATAGGATGGAAAAGGGAGTATCGCAGAACACTTAGAAAATCTGTGGCTGGCAAGGGTTCGTTGGATGGTCCCTTGACTGTTAATTAGTGGTCAGGCAAGGCAAGAGATGAGCATGATACTTTTCGAGGATATGACAAGTCAACAATGTGGGTCATATTGTCTTTTTCCCGGACTGCACCGCAACTTGCACAAGTTACAATGTTTTTCGCATCCATACCGAGTAGCTGGGTTATGGGGGAAGAAAGCGCGCGTGGGGTCGTCGGAATGACTTGTTTCTTCAACAACGCAGGATTATTGGGAAAGTTGTTGCCTTCTGAACTCAAGAGCTCAATCAAAAATCGATGGAAGGCCGCAATTTTCGTCACATAATCAACTTCGACGCCATCTCTCCCATAGTCGATGATGTTGATAGAATTTGACGCTGTATGGGTAACGAAGTGAGTAATGCTGTCTATACTGAAGTAAGGAAAACGAAACCTAGAGCCAACACTCCGACTGCTTTGCAAAAATTGCTTGATTGACAATTTGTGCCTCTAGCATCCTCTAACATGCGTACAACAAAACCTAGTTCGCACAACAAGCAATGTTCCCTCGGGCAGTTAGTTGTTATGTGAGATTTGGCCAATGTTCGGATTGGAGCAATGTAATGCATGACCTGCAATATTGGATTGGTGTACGAATTCAGGATGTGAGTCTCGAGGCCGCTGTATTCGGTTTTGTTGTAGAACCTTGGATCGAACAAAGCATTCGTTAGATCCATAGCTCGAAAATAACTAGAAACTCACCCGAAATCAAAGTCCTCAACTCCAAATTTGGAATATTCAATTTCCACCTGGCGATATATACGCGGAACCTCGCTGTCCGCATAATCATAGACAGGTGTAGTAGGATCAACCTAACAGTAACTTTGAGAGGCTGTGAGGTTCGCGGCGGAAGACTTACCTCTGCTTTCCTCGTCTTTCCGCTCCGGAAACGTCCGTTGTTCTTCTGTAACTCTCCGTTTACTACGTTCCGGCGCCCCTTGAGCTCCCTTGGAAGGGCTGCATACGCAACATTATCCTTCATCTTCATGGTATTGAGCAATTGAGTGGGAACCTTCAGCGGTGGTGGGTAGACCACAGAAGGTGGTGGAAAAGATGGTGACCATGCTGACAGGAGTTGAGTTCCATAGTGAGGAAGTCCTACAGTGTTCAACGGCCTAGTAAAGGGTATGAGCCTTGACCGGTTCGATAATAGAGTCAAATTACGTGGTTTGGGTCCATTCAATCTCAGGCAATACGTCAGGAGTATCTGCCCACTCCACTGGTTGACCGTCAAAGCCATTGAAAGGAACGTCGACCGTGTCCTCCGCTTGGGACAGGAGATGAATGACGCCTTCTGCGTCTCCAAAAGCCATGTACGCTGCAGTCGCTGAGATCGCACATGATGTAACATATGAAGACAGGTCAAGCTACAAACCCTGTTGAGCCACGCCAGATTATGATTGTTGTTGAATGGTAGTACCTGATAAAACTCGCTAGCAGCTGCGGGATTCAGAATGTCTACAATATTGACCAATCCTTGGTTTGAAATAACTGCGATGGTTGAAGCTCGCTTGGGTAGGACGTGTATAAAGGCAGGACCCGATGAAAACGCAATGGGTGGCAATGACCGCATCGTTCGTAGATCATATATCTTCACTAAAGGGTCGGGAAAGGGTCGGGATTGTCTGTTCAAAGTTAGCCTGGACATTATGATTCATATCAGAAGTCGACCTTTCACCAAGTCCAATTGTAAACACGAAATTTCCAGTAGTTTCGAGCCCCTTTATCCCGCTCGTGTGAGCCTTGACATGACTTTCTGCCGGTCTACTAGTACTTGAACGAGGATCGTGGGTACGGAGATATCCATCTGAAGACCCTGACAGCAGAAGTGAATGCGAAGCTTGTAGGTGGCTAATAACAGAGGGCGTCGTCGTTTGTCGAATAGTGGATCCAGTCATAGAGTTTACGTAGAGCAATTCCATGTCAGCAGTTGATACAGCTACAACGTTAGAATTCGATGTGTTGCAAAAATTTGTTATATTTGATGAATGGCTATGGCACCCCAGAATGAATGAGCCGATTGGAAAGGTTTTGTCTACTAATTCCGCACCGAAAATACCACTTGTTCATGCCGCCTTTTGTCCAGGTACCAAATCCCTCGCCAGATACGCCTAGGGCCCGGACGTGGTTTTCTCCAGCAACTATTTTCTTGACTGCGAGGGTGCCACCCACCTTGTAGGAGACACCCCGGATTCCCCGTGTTCCGTAGTAACCTGTAACATCGCCGGTGTTGGAACCTGCCCAAAGGACGTCCGATATGGGGTCAAAAGAAAGAGCAGTTACAGGTTGAGGAAACGAGAGCGAAATGGGCGGGATCTTTCGATATGAAGTGGACATGCCAGTCCTAGACGGATAAATGAAGAGTTTCTCGAGAGATGGTTGTTTACCAGTGTTATTGATCTACATAACTGAATTGGTCCAAATGCGAACTTGACCTCTGAATAATGTGATCAGAGGGGCTGATTGTCCACTCCTTTCAGCAGCCTCTATTCAATCTACGAATAACCCCCACGTTGTAGCTAACACAAATACGACAGCGTTCAGGTTGAGGTAAAAAATCATCGGCACCAATCCCATCACTACATTTCCTAGAATCCCCCGACGTGTGATGGTGTCCCATATCTCCGTTTTTATGACTTGTGGTGCGGTCGATGAACGAAACGGTCCCACTAGCCTATAGAAGGAGGTAAAAGCTGCTCCGAAGCTGGCAAGTCCCGTCGATAGCTGTAAGGATAATGTGAAGATTTACAACTCACCAGTATGATACTAAAACTTGAGTTCCATATTCCATCCAGAGTTCCCAAAGTCCTGGAGATGCGCCAATGTCTTTTGCCAACGTGCTCATATACGCCGAGTGATCCACGCCGTATTTTATCCGCGCCGTCTCCTTTACCAGCAAGTGATAATGTGGCGCAGATAAAGGCAGCTTTATCTGACCCTTGATGACCGAAATCCAGAAGAAAATTTGCATTTCCGCGAGCGGTGGAATAGCACCTTGAATGTGTCAGTATCATTGCAGGAATTAACCTGCAGCCTGACGAATCATACCAACACCCGGCCGGACGAAACCAATAAATGCTACGCTTTCGTCTCCTGCTTTCGTCACGTTTCTCATGTCAACATCAGCAGGATTGCAATATCCGCTTTCTTTGTCGAGGAAGTCAAAATTCTGTGTGTATCCGGTTGCAAAGATTACCAACTCGGGTTTGACGACCCGGTTGGCCATGCGTAAGGCATCCTTCCGTGCACTGATCGGGAATATGGCACGGCCGTCACTTGCGAAGGATGTTGGAAAGGGGGCGAGGTCGACGACAAAGTCAGTCTGTGGAGGAGAATCTTCGGGAGGATCGATATATCTCGAGAGGTAATCGAGATATTTTGAGCGATTTCGATACGGGCGATTGATGTACGGCATAGCTTTGTGAGACTGATGTGCCTTCAAGCCTTGACCAAAGCCTGGAGGATTGGACAGATTGTTACCTTGTTCAGAAAAACATATGCCCGTCCCAAACGACTTGTTTCAAGTTCGCCAACCTTGAAGCATAGTTGTTCAGGCAAATCGCTTTATCATCATCAGCCCTTACCCATTGATTACACCCGGATTGTGTACCTTTTTATCATCAGCGCAACTTTTAGTGGCAGGAAAGAGGACTAACCAGTAAGCAACCACATCACACGTTTGAGAACAAAGTCAGAAATGCTACATGAGTTCCCTGAGTCGGGCACACAAAAGTAACTAATGCCAGATGCACACTTACAACCATCGAATATGAGATGCAGAGACCCAAGGATGCTGAAAATATAAATCATGCTTATTAGTGGGCCATATCCTTTTCTTCCAAAAAAGGGCATGTGACGCACAACATAGGCAGTTTCGCCTAAATTCGTGATTAGAGAATCAATGGGGACCGGTTTCTTTGCATCGAATTTGAACCCTAGTATCTCAAAATCATTCTGTTGGTTTGCCTCTAAAATTAACAAATCGAGCCGATGACTTTTGAAAGAGGCATACCAGGGCCTTTGGAAAGGATAAGAATCTGCAGTGATATACATAGGTAAAAATAAGACGGGATTGTTTTGATGTTATGGGGCGGAACCTACCCGGAGCGGGAACAGAGGGTAACCTCAGTTGCTTCCGCCTGCGCAGCTTCATACGCGATATCCATGCCTGTCTCGCCTGTCCCTAAAATCATGACGCGCTTTCCCTGCAACTGAGCTCTAGATTTGTATTTGTGAGAATGGAAGGCACTCGGTCCAATTGATTCTGTTTGCGTTGAGAAATATTCCATTCCGGTAATTTCAGGAATTGACGGGATAACGTGGAGGCCAGTACATATGACAACATAGTCAACATCTACGACTACTGGAGCTAAAGAAGTCGTTATAAAATCAATCGAAAGAGAAAGTACGATGAAGGTTACACGTACATATGCTCCAATCGTCCTCAAGACCTGCATTTCGGTGAACATAGGATATTGTATGCCCTCCAGAAATTTTTCTTTGGACGTTGATAACCTTGGCCTGAAATATGATTCTAGAGAAAATGTTAAAGTGTCTGCAATAGGCTCGCAGATAGGTAACGTATTCCTGGGCTGAATATTGAAAAGTGGCGAACTTGGCCGATATTATGCTTTTACCTCCAGGGTCAGGTGGTCTGAATGTGACATTGGCAAACGAAAGTCGGAGAAGCTCGTGAGTTGTTTGGAGGATACAAGGCTTGAATTCTAGCACATAGTATTATACTACTGTTGGCTGCAAACATCGAGAAAGCACCATGCTTACTTCGTATGACCTATAATTGAAGGTACCTCCAATATCACCCTCTTGTTCCAGTATAAATGGATCAAAAGGATGGGTTGGGGTAGCAGCCTCCAACAGAGATTTACAGCTGACGATGCCAGAAGGGCCAGCGCCTATGATTGCCACCTTCATAGCTCAACCTAGATCACAGCGAAGCTTCGGGGTCCAGGTTTCAAGTTAGGGTTCAGGGCTACACTCAGACTGGTACACGCAGCAACTGTGGAAGAAGTAGGTTCAGAATCCAGATTGGTCATCAAGTCATCCATTGGACATGACAGTGGGATGTGATGTAGATGATTGGAACGTGATCATGACATCCCATTGGCCTGCTTTCTCAAACCCTTATGAGCTCAACAGGCCTCAGCGCTCAGCCTGAAATCAGCCCACCATCCTAAATAATTCTATCTCCCTCATTGCATATTGGTGTATAAAGTAGCTATGATCATGTGTGCCAACTTGCTGGAATGCTGTTTGTTCAATGCTTGCATGTGCAAGCACCCAGTTTCTGGCTCGCGGTGGCATGGCAGGATCATTCTGTTCAGCACGTCTGTCTATCTGTCACTCTTCACGTCTATTAGAGCTGGATCTTTCAAGACGTGTCAAAATTCCTGGGGCTGCATGTCCATATCATTCGGGCCTACCTCTTGGCCGAGGGTTTCTGGAGACACGCTGTCTCTGAGTCGTATTAGAGCACCTGGATCGTACCTGAGGATAAAATTTTAGAAACGTACTGCCGCTCACGTCAATATGCGACCCGCTGTAGACGGTTGGGCTGTTTTTAGATTCACGTTATATATAGCCTTGAACCAGTTGGAAAGCCCTCCAACTCCTAATCGATGATCGTTCTCAACGCCGCTGCCGTTATGTGCATGTTACTCGTTACTGCTGCTGCAGCGCCGTCCACAGAATCCCTTTGTGCAATATGCCCGTTATACGACCTTTCAGGCAATTCCCTCGTTGCAAACAGTGGCGGGACCCTGGGAGTCCCAAGATTTTGTGGGTAGGTTGTTAATTCAATGTTTAAACTCTCCGTGCCTTGAGCGTTCAAAAGGTTTTCTTCAAACCCTGTCGCAGGCCCCCAACTCGAATGCTTCTACAACGTAAGTCGCTCGTTTTCCTGGGTGGACTTGGTGTTTAATGGGCTATCCATTTGTAGAATGATGGGGCTGTCTTTGCCAACTCTGACCCGCTATGCCCGTCCACGACGTCCCTTGCTATATGCCAGTTCCAGTTAGTCCTTATACACAGTGTATCTTCATCGCCTTTCGTTGATTAGCATACATTTAGGTGATCCTGTAATACATGGCATGAATTGTCGTCCTTTACGGTCACAAACCGAAGTTACTTCACGCAGTAGTAATAGTACACATGATGCTAGTGAATGTCCAAGGAGAACTATTGAATGAATTGAAAGCGTGTGCGAGAAAAATATTGAGGTCACGATCACCCGGGGTCAGCCATAGGACTGTCGGCGCCTTCTCGACTCCGTAGTCATCCGACAGTAGGTAACTTGAACGATTGCGAGGGCAACGCACTGCGCGGGCCATCATGCGCCACAAGTGGAAGTCTGAAGCTCCCAGAACCTTGGGCACTTCTACTTCGAGAAAGACTTGAACCAAGCTTGAGTTCGTCCGGGCCCGTTATAAGAGGAGTATAAGGCCGTTGCGTTGACGGGGAAAAGGACGACACATGGAGCAGTATCGCGAACTCCTCAGTGGAGTTCGTCAGCTTTACCATTCCCGTGCGGAGCGCAGAGGAAACAAGATGTGGGCCATTGTAAGTTCTGATGACATTAGAGAGTTGAACGACGATCTGATTTATGTATCGAGTTAGTGGCCGCTGGCTATGGGACAAGATTATGTTATCACCTTGAGAAATATGTGTGCATCCTCTCGAAAATCCTTCCTATCGGAAGGGGCATCAGAGTCTTGCATCACTTTGAGCATTTCCGATAATCGTATCGTCACTGCTCGCGCTTTCTTAACTGAATCCTGAACCCACGGCTTGGTATTCGAAGTTCCATCAAATAGATGCTCTATCATATCCCATACTGCTGGCGCAACGTCGACGGCAACTTGTACTGCTTGTAGGGCTTCCCTATCGACCTGTGACTTGGAGTTCAACGGAAGATCTAGAAAACTTGCTTTCGAAGGTGCAGAAGGAGATGAAGAGGGAGATGTCTGTAATGAAGCATGTGAGCCTTGACGAGAATGCAGAGGTCGAGAAGGGTCGCTAGAGACGGATGAGGATACGGTTATAGTGGACGACACTGGGGCTGCGGGGGTTGATGAGGAAATTGTTGTAGTGGGTATGGTAGCCTGCCTCTTTGGAGCGCGCAGCGTCGGTACATGTTTCGCCGTTCTTGACACTACGCCTCCGAACAACCCTGGGACGTCATCGTATGATGGTAACTTCTTGCCAATTTCAACGTCCTTTGAGCTGAAAGAGCCGGCGTGCCGGCGTGCAGTTCGAATGCCTCCATTCGACCCAGGCGGCCCGGGATTTGACCGTAAGGATGCCAGAAAAGGGTCAATTGGCACAGATGTTGGGGAAGCAGAGTATACATCTGTCCCTATGGCATTAATGAGAGGAGGTTGTGCACCGAATGGCTTAGAATGTAGTAAAGGTCGGATGGCCTCGATTTGTGGGACCATGCTTTCCCACGCAGCAGCAACTTCTGCAGTTGCACCATAAAGCTCCAAAAGGATCCAGCGGGAGTATCGTACGTTGTCACCTGTAACGATGACTTGAAGTTGTAACGCCAATACCCCAACCGCTTTCCCAAACACTGCTACAGTGTCCCTGCAGCTTTCCAGCACCGTTCGACAGACTGCTGGTGACGGAATGGTTTTGCGACTAGTGGCATCGAACCGCTCAAGCGAGTTAATTAATTGTGTCATGTCAAGAGTTGCAGGATCCAGGACTTTACGAAGAACGGAAGATATGCGGTCGTCAATTGCATGGGCTATAAAATGTTCTAGGGTTTGATAGACTTGACACATCGCGAAAAGGATGCTTCGAGCAGATTCGACGAGACATAGAAGAGGTTGAGGAAGTGCAGCTGAGTTGGGAAGAGTCGACAATCGTTGAAAGTAGGAGTTGCGTTCGAAAGTCATAGATGATACATTCCGAGCCAGCGAAACTTTGTTCGCTTCTCGCGGTGTTGACTTTGCCGCATGAATAGAACTCAACGATGAATCGGAGTCCTGTCGTTGAGGAAGAGATAGGGGAAGGTTATCGCAGTTATTTGACTCCTGGGGAATATTGGTAGGAGATAAATCCAGGTCTGCTGCTGTTTTTTTGTTGAAGTTAAGCTTTGCTGTTCGCAAGTCTGGCAAGCTCTTTTTACCCAGGAGGCGTGAATACGCCAAAGGGTGTGATTCAGTGCTGTAGGAAGCATTACGCACATGAGAGTGGTGCTCAAGTGAGTGTGAATTTGAACTGTCATCAAAAAATTCCGAATCAGCTGGACTGGGCAGATAACTGCTAAGAGCGCGCGTCGGTGAATTCTCCACACTGAACGTTCCCAGTATACCAAGATGGAGAGGAGGAGGCCGGTCAGCTTCACCATGATTGTGGCCAGTTAGTTCGATTTCGTGAATGGATTCCGATGCGGATGAAGCAGAAAAATTTGAATCGACAGAGGTTGAGCGATTGTGGTGTGCATCGGAAGCCGCTTCTCTTAGCGGAAACTTCCAAGAATTATAGCTCTCTTCACTAGAATCATGTTAGATCTTGAGACTGCAAATGAAAAGAAAAGCTGACATATACGTGTTCAAGTCATGCTGCTCGCTGTGACCAGAATCATCGCCGATGTTGGCAGGGTTATCGGCTATAATCCACTTCTGTAGGTTGCGTACCCACTCCTTCATAGCCTGTCGTGAGTCAAGAATACCAGCCTTGTCCATTACATGTTTTGGTGGCCACTCGATGGGGTTTCGTTCAACTTGTAGCACTTCTAAGGTCGAAAATTGAGTTATATAGGGGGGCAGGCGGGCAATCTTGTTTCTCGACAGACTAAAAACCTAGAGAGAGGATGTTAATAGCAAGGATCGGGTCAGAGACTATCCTTACTCGAAGATGTACCAGATGCCCAGGTTGAAAGGGCAACCTCTTGATCTTGTTATGGCTGATGTCCAGAGTATCAAGGGATGGCATTAAAGTGAGCTTTAAATTTCTCAGTTGTATACGAATGCAGTACGCAAGTAAGAGACATACCACATCGGGAAACACAGAAAAACTGTTCCGTTTCAAGTTCAGATAGCGCAACCGCGACAAGAGAGCAAACTCTGTCGGGAGTGTAGTAAGGCGATTGTTCCCAAGAGCAATCCTTTGAACCAAGTTCAAGGCAGTGAGGACGCAGAATTGAAGGTTACTGACCTTTCGACTGGGCTTTCGTCCTCCAGTGTGTCTCTTCCTATGCTAGCGAGCTCCTCTGCTGTAGCTGCTCCAACGTCAGAAATGTTCATCTTCGAGAACACGAGCGTGGTCCCATCGTCAGAAGAACGCAAAGCCTGAGCTATGTGGATAGAAGTGAGTGGGGTTAGCTGGAGCGATTCGGAGCCCTGCTTGCTCGAATGAACAGCTGAGCGATCTGCCGCGTCCATAGTGAAAGCCTGGTGAAGGCTGCGCCGGAAATTATAGCACACAACTGGTCATCACACGTAGAGTTGCTGCCAGTTACTGAACTTCAAAAGTTATTTAACACTAATTGTGACGATGTGTGACCATATACATCACAAAACGTCCTTCCTTGACATGTTTTAGTAAAATAAGTATGTATACTGGGAAAGTACATGTCAAAACCACATTGAAACCGAAAAACTTGTTTCCTCGCTTCGCATAGCATGCCACCATCCAGGAGGAATATACAACAGATCCCCAGGTTGAAGGATTGCTGCAGCTGCCTCCGGAACTACATCCTGCCAGAAATTTGGAAATTGGTCTTTGGTAGAAGCGAAGACGTCAACGCGAGAAGTGTTACTCATTCCTGGTTCTAACGAGCTTGCAGACGGGTTATGGAATCGTTCGCTTGGTGAGTGTCGGTACATAGATCCTGACAGCTTGGGTGGCGCCAACCACACCGTCTTCTGGCCAACGACTTGGACTGCGATCAAATTGAGCTATCCAAAGAGATTACGTATTGCAGGAGAATATAATTCATACCAAAAATATTGTAATATGGGTCCTGTCATCATTGTCAGAGCTATGTATAAGAAGACGTTCATTCAAAGGGTCCACGTACTGTATGTGCTGGTGAGATAGTCCCTTTTGGCCCCAGCCACATACTTGTGACAAGTCGCTCATCATTTCCAGGGGGCTGATAGGTGCAAGGAGTGTCCAGTAACGCATAGACATAGTCAGGAATCACCATATCTGCGAGAAGTTCTGGAAACTGCAAGGAAAGGTCATGTTGCGCAAGATAAACCGTACTCGTTTCGGAGGTGCTATTCGAGAGAGTCATTTGGTCATCGAGATCGATGCAAGCCAAAAATTCATCCCATCCCATAAGCACTTGTGTCCAGCCTTGCGCCGTATAATCAACTCCAACTTCAACGGGTACGACACGTCCAGGTCCAGAAACGGACTTGAGATATGCTGCTGAACGCCATGGATGTTCGACTAGAGCAGGCCAATCACGAGCATAACGACGAATAAGGAAAGGCTCATTACTGAACATCGTTTGGAATGAATGCAGCGAGGGCGGGTCATCGAGGACCAATATTTCCGCCCCACAACTATCTAGGTAAATTTGTGGTTCGGGATGAACAGGGTGGGCTGAGCCAGCGTTCTTGAGAAGAGAGAACGAGGAGAGATATGTGTGCTGGATTTGTTTGATAGTCGACAAAATGATATCGACACGACAACCGGCAATTCCGCAGGTAATCAAAGCGCCATCAAGTCGTGCAATCGATTCAAGGGCAGTATGAGGCCCAAGGTCAGCCAAGGACCTCAATAAACAGGAGTCGGTGTAGACTCTCATCCATCCAGCAAGGACTTTCCCCGTGACATGGGATGTTATACTTTTGCGGGATTCTTCGATTAGGATTTCCAATTGCGAACACGAATATCGTACGGCTTCTTGTGCAAGAACTTGCCGCGCGAGAGTCGCCAGTTTCTCATAGGTTGGCCGGCCACAAATCAAGAGTGCTGCGTTGTGTCAGTCAAGGGGGTTTAGCAAAGATGAAAGGTTAAAAACCTTCAGTCAGGGGATTCTTCGTGTCATTTAAATTCTCCAAGAGGGAATTTATAGATTCTAAGCGCCAGCTTGACGCCATTGAAGCCTGAGTTCATTGAAGTTTTGTCAATCCTGATCAAACTATCCTAATTTAGGAAAGTTAATGTGACAGTCACTCCGACAAGTCACAAGATACAAGAGATTTAAAGGCAAGGTCTCTGCGGCGACGAATTTCCCCCCGTAAACAAGGCAAAACACAATTAAAGTTGCACCGGCCCGGTTAACCCCTTGCGGTATGACCTCAAGGTGAGCAAATTTCAACAATGTTTGCATGAAGAGACTAATTACTTCGCATAAAATAGGTTGGACAGGCTCCTCCTTCTGTTGGACACTGGATCCACGGTTTCAGTGAGGAATACTGCGGCAAAACAGCTCGCTCAATTAGCTGCGAAGAGCGTCACAGGAGATGTGGCTTTCAATGAAGAAGATCTGAAATCCAAGTCCCAGCATGGGTCGTCTGGAGAGCCTTCAGCGTGGGCAGAGCTCATGGCAGTCGTAGCTCGAGTACGTACAACTACGTGCATTTCATTTTTCTGAAGCTAATAAGCCCCCAGATAATGCCCTTCCTCCACTCAAAATCGTTCGATACTCGAACAGCTGCTTCTGTGGCGTTGTCACATATTTTTTCGATGGTTCCCCTCTGGAGGCCATCTGAAGGTATTGCATTGTCGCCCGAAACCCCACTTGTTCCCCCTACTTTCCCATCCTTTTCAGTCCAAGAGCTTATCATTCAAGGGAAATTATTATTGGCATCGTCGGGGAAAGAGTTTGTAAAGCCTTCAGGAATACTCTCAAGCGCTGCCGAAGTCAAGAAAGCTCGGAAAGAGGCAATGGGTCGACTGGGATTGGAATTCCTTGAGGGTGATGACATGGATCTCGACAAAGAATTTGCTCTGGAGGCGGAGGCGGATGATGACATCGACATGGTCGAAACCAAAGTAGAGCAGTTGGTGGAATTACATGTTGGATGCATTGCTGAATACCTCCTGCAGGACCAGGACGACCCTCCACCTAGATCTGCGACGCCGTCTGTTCCATCTCCGACTGACTCGGCTCCTCCAGCACTACCCGAAGCGGATTCAAATGCCTTGTCAGCTCGAGAACGTAACCGCCTTAAGCGTAAACGCAAGCTTGGGAACTCTGCCTTTGTAGCTGCTCCTCCACCACAAGCCACTGGTGCCAAGTATGCAGTTACCCCGAGTGGCTCTACCAATAAGTACGTCCGTAGCGCGTTACCAGTTGTGATCACCAATTAATTTTATATAGGGCTCGCCTGATATCACCTGAGGAAAAGGCGATGCCTACCTCTCGCACAGGCAGCCCCAAGCCGGCTGTAAATGGTGCCACTTCTGAGAAGGTGGTCATCGACCCTTCTAAAGGGGGAGCCGTATCTCCGAAAGCGTCGCAGCAATCAAAGGCACTCGACGTCAAACCTGGTATATGGGTGTGGGATGGTGTGGTCAAAGTTTTAGAAGTCGATTTGTTCAGTGCCGCTTGGGAGGTCAGACACGGCGCTGCAATGGCGTTACGGGAGCTTCTCAAAGTTCAAGGACAGTATGGGGGGATGCGTGGTAAGCCCGAGGACCGGAACTCTCCCTCTTTTCTCTAATCTTTTCCAGACGGCGCACCACCTCAGATGAATGAGTATGCACATGAACGATGGTGCAATGAACTGGCTTCCAATCTTCTCTGTGTTTTCGTGCTAGACCGTTTTGGTGATTTCGTTTCTGATCAGGTATGCAGCCCATTACTTATTTTGATTGAATCGTACTCATCATCTGCAAGGTTGTGGCACCTGTTCGCGAGACTGTGTCGCAAACTTTGGCATCACTACTGATACACATGCCTCGTCGCTCTTTGGCGCAAGTGCACTCCATCCTGCTTCAGATGATACAACAAAATTTCGACATCCCGGCGAATAGCTCCCAGCCACGAAAAGGTGATGACACGAATCATATCTGGGAGGTCAGACATGCTGGCCTGTTAGGCATTAAATACGAGGTCGCAGTGAGGAGTGACTTAATCGAAGCGCCATCGGTGAAACAGGAGGGAGATATGGATGTTGACAATACTGGCCGAGCAGTACTGCGAGGAGTTGTGGATGCTGCCGTTTTGGGGTATGTAGGCTTCATCCATCCATGTCATCATATCGTACTTAAACACACCACTCAGCCTTGGGGATCCAGACGATGATGTTCGGTCTGTTGCGGCTTCTTGCCTACTGCCCGTCGCAGGCCACCTGGTGGAGCAATTACCGGAGTTGCTCGGGCAGGTTCTTCTCGTTTTATGGCGCTGTTTACGCAACATGAAAGACGACCTGAGCTCAAGCGTAGGAGCTGTAATGGATTTGCTAGGTTAGCATTCTCCTTAACTTGAATACTCGCCATTTTTTTTTATAACTGCTCGTAGGAAAATTGGTATCGTATGAAAAAGTAATCGCTATCCTAGCTAATGACGCGGTTTCGTACGTGTTGCACCCCTTACTTCTTACCAATACGTCTGAAGTCTGGTCTAGGTTACCTCTGACCA
Source organism: Tephrocybe sp. NHM501043 (assembly GCA_018855915.1). Lineage (NCBI taxonomy): Eukaryota > Fungi > Basidiomycota > Agaricomycetes > Agaricales > Lyophyllaceae > Tephrocybe > Tephrocybe sp. NHM501043. The sequence goes on from JABCKO010023770.1 coordinate 310,681, forward strand.
CCCTGGCACCGACGCTCTTCCCCTTCTTCCGGCACACCATACCTAACGTACGACTGGCAGTCGTGTCTACTCTCAGTTCATTCATGGCTGTTTCATCACTTTCACGAGAGTGGATAGCCGCACCCTTTCTACGCCTCCTCCTTCAAAATCTTATTGTAGAAGAACGCACGGACATCCGTGATGCTAGCTTGGCTGCATGGAAGACGGCGGTTTCGATCATGGCTGCTGATCCTGATTGGATTTGCAGAGTTGTTTCTCAAGAACTCATCTTGGATTGGTATGCTGTCGTTATGACCCCTCTTGGGGTTCCAGTGGATACAACGCGATTTCATCACACTGCGATTGCGGCGGACGGTGAGGTAGCACCTGAACGGCACAATGTTGACAAGAATATGCTTGCTCAGGATCCTTCCTTGATCACGCCCGAAGTGACACTACAGGCTAGGGTTTCCGCCGCGACAGCCCTTGCATTCTTGATCCCATCGTGGCCCGCTCTTGTAGGTCCTGCTACATCTTTGGACGACTTCCTTATTTACTGATATTATATTGTTCTTCAGCAAATGGAAGAGATTTTCCAGCCTATCCTTCTACATTACCTTAATTCCGCGAGTATGCTTCAGAAGCTCCTTGCTGCTGTCATTGCAGAAGAGTGGGCAAAGCAGCACGATTTGGCTACCTCGTCCGCAAGGTCTCTCATTGAGGAGTCACAACTTGCGAAGGAACTTAGTCAAGTAACCTTAGCTTGGCTCCAAGCAAGTCCTCCTCCTTCTTATCATGAAATGGCGTTTAGCCTCAGCCGTATCCATATCGATTGCATTTCTTTGCTTCAGTCGTTTTCCGTCGAATGCAAACTTCCCCTTTCCTCCATACCTTTCTTGGGCAGTGAAGTCGACACCACAGGGACTCGACCAGGATGTTTCACTATTGAGACAGCCCAAAACGCTGTTGGGCCCATGTTTACGAGGTTGAAGGACAGCCTGGGTCGTACGAAGAAGAAGGAATTACTTGCCATTGCAGACAAACGGACAAAAGTCGTTTCCAGCATCGATCGTTATATAGATGTCAAGGCACAATACGACATTCGAATATCGGCCGCGTTCGCCGCTGCGTTTGTCGCTTTCAAAAGTACGCCCGACAAAGTCAGCCCTGTTGTCAAGGGCATTATGAATGGTATCAAAGTAAGTAAGGTTCCTCTTTGTCCTTGCATATAATTCTCACCCCCACCCCCACCCTACCCCTCAGATCGAAGAAAATATAGATCTTCAAATGCGCTCCGCTGTCGCTGTTTCCTCCTTCATCGAGTTTTGTACCAAACATAATATCTCCCAGCCTCCAGACAAGATCGTCAAGAATCTTTGCACATTCCTTTGCCAAGATGTAGAAAGAACGCCAACATTTGCATATACTCGGAAGTTCACAGACGGTGTCCTCTCATTCCAAAACTTGCCGTTGGAGACGATAAATGGGAAACCATCAGACAAAAACAAACAGGAAGGAAAAGATAACGCAACCAAAGCCCAACTTTCGAGACGTGGAGCTGGGCTGGCCTTGGACCAACTTTCAGCGACGTTTGGACCTCGCCTGTTAACTGTCATTCCGAGTATGTGGCAGTCCATGGCAGGTGGTTTACTGAGCGTGTTCCAAACTGGTAATGTTCAATCGGATTGTTCAATACATCTCGACTAATCGAATTTCTTTCTAGATTCACCAAAGCAATCAGACCTCCTCATTGAGCGACAATTTGGTCAAGACGTCATTGATTCGCTGAGTGTTTTAGAAGCTGTTGTTCCTACATTTCATCAAGATCTCTGGCCGAAACTTTGTGAACTGTTCCCTATGTTGGACTTGGCTCTCCGAAGCCGATTTGCTATCATCAGGCAATCTGCCGCTCGGTGTTTTGCCACAATTTGCCATGTCATGACTTCGGAGGCAATGCACTACGTCATTGAACGTCTCATTCCCTTGATTAGCGATCCTCTAGTCCTGGCTCACAGGCAAGGTGCCACGGAGCTCGTGTATCGCAAGTACTTATCTGTCCTCCTTGCATCCAATCCTGACAACTTGTACAGACATCGTCCAACGTTTGGATATCAAGGCCTTACCCTATGTCATTTTCATGGTGGTTCCCATTCTAGGAAGAATGAGCGATGCGGACGAAGACATTCGTTCAACTGCTACCAATACGTTTGCATCACTTGTAAAAATGGTGCCCCTTGAGGTTCAAGTTTCCGTCACAGTTGCACGAAAAAGAATCTCACTTGCATTTCATTTAGGCGGGCCTGCCTGATCCTCCAGGGTTCTCTGAAGAGTTGTTGAAGCGACGTGAAACTGAAAGACAATTTTTAGTCCAACTACTTGACGGAAGCAAAGTGGAGCAGTACACAGTACCAACCTCAATTAAGGCAGAGTTGCGAAAATACCAACAAGATGGTGTGAATTGGTTGGCCTTCCTTGCTAAATACCAGTTACATGGTATACTCTGTGATGGTGCGCAATCCCGTTATCGATTGGCAACGATTTTTTTTCTTCTACAATTCAACCATCAATTTTGTAGACATGGGCCTTGGCAAAACGCTGCAATCCATTTGCATCCTCGCTGGGAAACACAATGAACGAGCTCAGCGGCACCAAAAAGACCAGTCACCGGACTCGGTCCACCTCCCTTCTCTGATAATCTGTCCACCAACATTGACTGGCCACTGGTACTACGAAATTCTCAAATACGCGGAGAATCTCCGCCCCGTCTTGTATACTGGAAATGCTCGTGAACGGACGAAATTGTTGACAAAGTTGAAGACGTACGATGTTGTTATCACGTCATACGAGGTTGTCCGAAACGATATATCCAACCTAGAGGGCGTGAAGTGGCTTTACTGCGTATTGGATGAAGGACACGTCATTAAAAATGCGAAAACGAAACTTACGAAGGCCGTAAAGTGTATACAAGCACAACATCGCCTAATTCTGTCGGGAACCCCTATACAAAATAACGTCCTGGAGCTCTGGTCTTTGTTCGATTTCTTAATGCCCGGTTTCCTCGGCACAGAGTCCTCGTTCAACGAGCGTTTTGGCAAACCAATCCTTTCGAACCGTGATGGAAAGGCGAAAAGTGGTGAAGCTGGTAGATATCTCACTGGATATTACAGGGTTAGCGACTGATTAGCTTCTCAGCTGCATTAGCCCTTGAAGCACTTCATAAGCAAGTTCTGCCATTTTTGCTTCGGCGCCTCAAAGAAGACGTTTTACACGACCTGCCGCCCAAAATCATACAAGACTATTATTGTGAGCTCTCGGAGTTGCAGAAGCATTTATACGACGACTTCTCGCAGTCGAAGGCCCGACTATCTGCTGAGGGTGCGATACAAGCGAATCAATCTGGGCAACAGCAACATGTCTTCCAATCTCTACAGTATCTCCGAAAACTCTGCAACCATCCTGCTTTGGTGCTGAATAAAGACAAAAACGCCATTGATGCTGCTTTATCACGTGTCGGAGGCTCTCCAGAAGGCCTGAGCGACATCCATCATGCGCCCAAGTTACTCGCCTTACGGTATAGTCATTTTTCATCCCTCGTGGCCCTTTGTTCACCCAGCATCTCTCTCCTCTAGTCAACTGTTAATGGATTGTGGCATCGGCAATGTCTCCGTTGCGGTTCCGGAAAGCGGGAAAAGCGAACTAATCGACACTGTTGAAGACAGTAGCAGCGCATTTTCCCAACACCGAGTCCTCATCTTCTGCCAAATGAAACAGATGTTGGATATCATCGAAAGCGATCTTTTCAAGAAGCTCATGCCTTCAGTGACGTACATGAGGCTGGATGGCAGCACGGAGTCAAGCAAACGCCATGCCGTGGTCCAAACTTTCAATTCAGATCCCAGCATTGACTGTCTGCTTCTCACAACTCACGTTGGAGGTCTTGGACTGACTTTGACGGGCGCCGACACCGTGATCTTTGTGGAACACGATTGGAATCCCATGAAAGATCTCCAAGCCATGGACAGGGCCCACCGCATCGGCCAAAAGAAGGTCGTTAATGTATATCGGCTGATAACCAAAGGGACTTTGGAGGAGAAAATTATGGGGTAAGTGGAATTGCTTCGTTCTCGTGAACCTAATCCAACTAACGGATTGACAGTTTGCAACGCTTCAAGCTGAACATAGCAAATTCTGTTGTTACTCAACAAAATTCTGGGCTTGCCTCCATGGATACGGACCTTGTTCTGGATCTCTTCAAGCGGACCACCGAAGAAGAAGATGCCGCCGCCGCTGCAAAGAGAGCGAAGGAGGCATCGGGTCCGGTAAGTCAGAAGAACGTCTTACAGGGCTTGGAAGACCTTCCTGCTGAGTCTGAGTACGAGGGGCTGGATCTTTCGAGTTTCATGAGTTCCCTTGGGCGATAACTAGTTTTGGGTTGGTGTATATCATTATTATTTCCTGGCGCATACAACTAGTAGTAGATATGTAAGAAATCCACAAGTAATTGTAATACATAATGCACATAATGATGCAATTTCAAGTAGGAGATGTTTCGAGAGATCGATGTGAGGGCGTAAGCAACGAAGTGATCAATAGAAGATATATGACCGATGCTTTCGTAGAGAATGACGCCACAGACGAGGGTAAAGAAAGGCTATGAGAACAATAAATATACTTCCAATCATTGCGCCGATAACGACACCGACAGCTTCGGCTGGACGCAGAGAGAAAATTACATGCCGATTGCTCGATGTCAATGTGGGTTTCAAGTTGGACTCCAGTGGCGACGTCCAGTCGACTTGACACAGTCCATTTGAAGCATTTGTGATGAAGAACGGCGATGAATGCGCCGAAACCCCTGAGATAGGAGCTGCGTAGATCTGGTACCATCCTTCGAGAACATCAACGAAAGGCCAGACATATTCCTTAGCGGTTGAGGGTATGTCTGTGGCGAGAATCTTAGGGAATAGTGGTGCGGCTGCTGTTGTACTTGGGTAGCCAGCTGAGCTAGACCATTTAACAACTGATAGTGTCATCAAGCTGGTATGCTCAGCAGAGAGTCTCCAGGTGAAGCTCATCGAGGAACAGGTGGTTCCATTGTCTGGGTCTTCAAAGCGGAGTGTCTGCAAACCCTTTTCAATTAAGTGTGAAATGGGAGCAGGAGCATCTTCTGCATGTCCGCTCATTTCCATGCCCGCAAGATTATACGCGGGTGCCATTTCTTCAATCGAGGGGTTCACTTTCATCACAACGTGAAGAAGTGACGGAGGCTCACCATCATCCACTGGTAAATGGTAAGAATATGCGGCTTCGGTGCGCCGTAGTACTTGTTTGTAGCCTGAGAAGCATAGAAAGGCAAAGGATCTTCATGGACTTTCTCAGGGCCTGAAGATCGACCATGGATGCCAGTGGGAGAACAATACTACTACCGGCCCGGATTGCGAGACTAAATAACGCGTCAACAAATGCAACAATGGTCACGCGTACCGTGACTGGCGCTCTTGTCAGACTTAGCTCTCACACTGCATATTTTCCATGCCGAAAGACACGTCCAAGGCCGCTGAAACTGGCAAAATGGCTCTTTCTATGACGCTGAAGGCGACCAGCAGCAGCCGTGTGCTCACTGCTTCCGCCCGAACCGTGTCTTCCAAGACGAAAGTCACGAAACTGAAAGCTCAAGTCCAGTGAGTACTTCACCGTACAACGTCAACTAGTAACACAGCTTGACTGAGTATATTTTCCCTCCCGATACTAGGTCTACACTCGTTGCATTGAAGTCACCCGTTCCGATAGACATCGAACAGCGGTTGGAACATTTGGAAGAAGAAACAATGGGGGAGTCTTGGTTCCAAGCCCTCAAGCCAGAATTTGGGAAAGCCTACTTTAGAAAAGTTTGTCGTGCTTTCTTCTACCTATATTTTATGTATAACTTGGCGTGGATATTAGTTAAAAACATTCCTCCTCGAGGAGCATCGCTCGCACACAGTCTATCCTCCACGTACGTTGCCAGAACTCTCGTTATTCAACTCATAACGGGGGGTACTTCTTGTTGGAACAGTTAAAGACGTCTATTCGTGGTCAATATTAACACCTCTGGATGAGGTCAAAGTCGTTGTCCTTGGTCAGGTTAGTCAGGTCATCGTCTCCCAAGACTTGTTGTGAATCGCAATCATAGGACCCCTACCATAATGTCGGGCAAGCACATGGTATGGCTTCCTCCGAGTCTTCAACCACTCCCCCTTTACCAACGGACGCTCTGCAGGCCTATCATTTTCCGTGCTGCCTCCCACCAAGCCTCCGGGATCGCTCAAAAACATCTACAAGCAGCTCGCTGTCGACTACCCTGAATTCGTTTCCCCAACAGCAGGGCATGGTACCTTCTCCTCTGCGCGTACGAAACCCATCCTAACAAAGTGTTTTCCCTCCGAACAGCGACCTGACATCGCTCGCCGAGCGCGGCGTGCTCTGGTTGAACACGAGCCTCACGGTGCGGGCGCACAAGGCCGCGTCTCATTCCAACAAGGGCTGGGAGACCTTCACCGCGCAGGTCATCCGTGCCGTTCTAGAAAGGAATAAAGAGGCTAATCGAGGGATCGTCTTCATGGCTTGGGGTCTTCCCGCCCAGAAGACGTGCGCCAAGATTGGAATAGATGAGGTCAGTTCACATTCCCCGCCGTCGTTCGCCTGGGATCTCATGGCAATAATTTGGCTGTTTAAAATTAGGAGAAACATCTTATTCTGAGGTACGCTTAAATCATCGCTGCAGATTTTAAACGATCTCAGTTGTTTCGTAGGTCCGCGCACCCCTCGCCTCTATCGGCGCATAGAGGGTTCATAGGCAATGGTCATTTCCGGCTAGCTAATGCGTGGCTAAAGGAGAGGTCAGGTGAGAATGCGCAGATTGACTGGATGGTTCTGAGTCGTAAAGAGTGAGACGGTTGCAGAGGAGGAACGCTCAAATGTTGCAATAATATATACCACCATTCTAATATTCTATCCCGATGTACACAATGCATATAAACACGAAAGGGCTGTCTGCCCAGAAAAGAAAAAGTACGAGTGACCGTAAGGTACGCATGTAGGCATGTAGTTCATGAACGGCGTGTCGCATTCCCGTTCCCATTCCTGTGCATCCCACCCTCCGCATTGGCGACCATCTTCTCAATCTCGGCTCTGATCTCCCGAAGATTCGTCTTGAGCGTCTTGACGTCCTCAAATTTCCGATGAGCTTTGGCTTCCTCGACAAACGACTCCAGAAGGGCTTCCTGCTCCAGCAAGGGCTGCAGCGCCAACGCCATTTCAGAATCGGGATCGACCTGGCGACCTGGATCTTCCGAGGGCGGTGTCGCCTTGGGCGTTGATTTCTTGTTGGGCGTTGGGAGGGACTAGATGGGATTTCGAGGGTGAGCTTTAATGACTCGCGAAAAAAGAGCACGGGAATTTCCCAACCTGGAGTGGGAACATGTTCTTTTGCAGAAACAGGCTCGCGCGATTCATGATAGAAGCCTGCACTTGGTCTTCTGAGCTCCCTGTCCGACATGGTAGCTTGCGTATTCGCTTGGCAAGGGCATCGTACTGGGCAAAGGCCTCCAAGAGCCGTTTGCGTGATATGGATGCTTCCTTCGTTGGTGGATCGTTGTGGCTGGGGTGGCCGCTTTAGTTTGATTCCTGGGGATATGGGGCATTATTCACCTTAAAGTAAGGACGAGTTCTTGGAATTGAGGCAGAGCGTCTTCGATCTCTTGTTCGAGAGCGACGAACGCCTGGAGGAAAAGTTTAGTGGATGAAGTACCTTGAAGCCATTCGTGCTGACCTCGTATAGTTTAGTGACTGTCGGGACGTGAGTGACTTCGTATTGGTATTGCTGTCGTCTAGAAAAGAGTCAGTCAGTACGACAGACACAAAGACGTCGGTCTGGCTCACAGAAGGATCGGCCGGCACGATCTACATATCCTAACGCCCTTTAAGAACTTGTCTTCTGCAGCGGGGGGAGCGCCTTTCCGCGTGGTCCCTGCCTCTCCGTTCTCGACAGGCTTGCGCTTCACACCGTAGTCCACTCCTTCATCCACCTCTTCTATCCGTCTGCTCTTGGGGTCGACGACGAAGAGTAATGAACAAGGGGCGGGGCGGAGCGGGTGTTTGACAGGGAGAGAGCAGATGATCTGGCCGCATAGGCGACAGTGGTGTTTGCGGTTTGTGAGAGGATGGAAGGAGGTTCTGGAAATGGAGTCAGTGAGGGGGCAATGGCGTGGAAGGGCGATGTGCATACGAGCATAGAGGGCATTGACCCACATCGGCGTCGTCCTGCCACGGGGTGATTCTTTGCTCTGCAGCTGGATGATGGGTTGGTCAATTTGGAATACATCGAAGAAATTTGGGTTACCCCTGATATCGTTGAGGTCGCCACCTCCGATGACACCACGTAGGAAACCGCCTGGATCTGAGATGTTGATCTTTCTGATGTCAAAGTCGAAGAAGGAGGAAGCCCTCCTGTGGTCAGCTTTCGGTCCGGGCCGGCGTGGGCCATTGCCATTGCCCAGAGTCGTCGTAGGCGGAGTGGGCTGTTCAGGTGGAAAGTGCAGGTCTATGAGTTTCTCGAGTCGTCTGAGGAGCTTTGTGCGTTCGACTCGCTTGATTGGGCCACGGCCGTCGCCGCCGTCTCCATCTCGCTTTGAGCGGCGGAGGGCGAGGAATTCGTCAGTAAGGGGGCGGTAGAGGCCCTTTGGTTGGAAGCCGGGGCGATAGGGTGCCTGTGGGCGTTGTGGAGCAGGAGAGCCGTTTGAGCTAGGTGGACGGGAGGAGGGGGCGCTGGAAGGGGCGGTTGTTGGCTGGGCTGGAGGCGGGGCAGGAGCTGGTTGGGCGGGTGGAGCGGGGGCTGGGAGGGGGACTACGAGTGGAGCGGGTGACGGGACATCGAGGTGGGCTGGGAGAGAGACAGTGCGGGAGTGGGGGGGGGGTCCGAGGGGCGAGGGCGGCGGGGGGGGTCTGCGGGGCACCCGGCGGAAGGTCGAGGCAGGTCTGAGCGTCGACGAGGAGGCGGGCGGAGAGGCAGCGGCGGAGGGAGACTTGGGCTGGAGCGGCGGAGTGTGGCGCTGCTGGGGCTCTGGCGGAAGCTGGGACAGAGTCTGGGGCTGGGGCTGGAGCGGCGGAGTGTGGCGCTGCTGGGGCTCTGGAGGAAGCTGGGAGTGGCGCTTGGACTGGGCGGGTGAGAAGCAATGACAGGGGTGCTGTGGACAGACTCACTCGGTATGCTTGGTAGGGAACAGCGTCGGTCATGGGTGCGAGCCAAACTGCGACACACATCACCATGTCCGCATCCTCAGGCATCGGCATCGCCCCCACCCTCCAGGCCGCCTTTGCCGCCGCACACAACCCCCGTTTCATCAAGGTATCCATCCAGAATGGTCTTCGTCTCTCTCCTTCCCCTCAACGCCTCCGCTCACCCCCAGCGCAGAACAGCTCGTCCACGATCTCACCATCCCAGCTGCCGCGTCCTTCGACGAAGACCTCGCCCTTCTCCCCGCCGCCCTCGACGACAATGTTCCCGCCTACGTCCTCGCAAAGGTTGCCCACTCGGACTGGCTAGCCATCTCCTACGTCCCCGACTCTGCAAACATCAGAGACAAGGTACCTCTCCCGCTTCCCCCCACTCGATCGCCTTCTCATCGACCCCCAGATGCTCTACGCGTCAACCCGCGCCTCTCTCCTCAAGGCCCTCGGTTCCACCCTCTTCACAGACACCATATTCGCTACTAGCAAGGCTGATCTCACCCCAGAGGCCTATGCCTCCCACAGGCGACACGTTACCGCTCCAAAACCCCTCTCGGCTCGTGAACAAGAGATGGCCGAGGTCCGTGCCGCCGAATCTAGCGGTGCCTACGAAGGCAGTCGCGCCAGGGTCAACCACATCGGCGCAGGTGTGGGCTTGATCTGGTCCCAACCCCTCGAAGATGCCGTCAGGCTGTTCGCCCAGGCCGAACATGGCGCGATTGTCGTCGTTGTCCGTATTCAATCCTATTCTACTTCTCACATCCACTCACAGTGTTGTAGGAGATTGACAGACCGACAGAGACCCTCGTCCTCAAGTCGAGCTCTGACGCAAGTATTGACAACCTAGCAACTCTGCTTCCTTCTTCCCAGCCATCCTACGCCCTATTCGCCTGGCCCCACCAATACACCACCCCCCCAAGACGCGAGATCGGTAAGTGTCCCCGCCCCATCTCACACCTTCCAAACACCCTGACGCACGTCTCCCCAAGTCTTCATCTACTCCTGCCCCTCGGGCTCTCCAATCAAGGACAGGATGATCTACTCCTCCGGCGTCTATTCTACGTATCTGGCCGCCAAGAACCTCTTGCTCGGCGCATCCCCGGCTGCACACATCGCGGCACGCAAGATCGAGACGTCCGATCCTGCCGAATTGGACGAGGCGCACTTGAGGGCGGAGCTGGGCTTGGACGCGGCCCCCGCTGATGCACAGTCCCCTGGGAATAGAGCGGGAAATGAAGAGCGGAAATCGTTTGCACGCCCGAGAGGCCCTGCGCGGAAACGGTGAGTGTCCCAAGACACAGCTAGGGGATCGAGAAGATGAGCCTGGTACTAGTACTTGCACTACCTGTTTGCTGCAATTCAATGAATACAAGCGTGCCAGTGTGCCGTGTTACTGAGAGGGGAACAGCTCTCGAACTCATCTCCACGACGATATCAAGAGAAGACGGCGCTCTAGACGCGAACAAACCTTCGAGAGGGCGAGTTTGACTGATCTTGCACAATTGGATTGTTCATAGGACATCTTGCGAGAATCCTCCAACCTTGTTCAGTTACAACAAGACGAGTTCAAGAGAACGAGGCCGATTCTGAGCTCTAACCTGACTTCTTCCAACTGATACGCCAATGCTGAGGACGACAATAATATCTCCACTTCGGTGCGTTCCACGAAGCCTTCACCCCAGCAACCTTGAGTAACTAACCGCCGACCGACGATTTTTTCAATGAACAGGGAAATAGATGTAACCTTGCTGTGCCGGACAGCTTTCTTCCTCACAATGCCGTGGAGCCCAAAAAAAGCTCTCAAGGCTCCTCCCAAAAGTAGGCAAAGTCCTCCCCCTCCTCCCTCGCGTGCCGCAGTGCAGTGCAGATCTACATCTCCGACATCATGAAAATAAAAGTAAGCCGAGGGTTCTTTTTCCGACATGTGCTTCTCCCTTGCTGTCTGTCCGGTATAATATCGCACGAATGGATCGTTTAATATCTATTACTTCGCTGAGGGGTGTTTGTCCAACCCAGCGGCCTTCTTAAAGGTTGCCTATTTGAGGGTTGGTATTTCTGCTTTACACCTTTGATGATGTTGTTGTCTGTATGGTAAAAAGGATGCGCCTTGAAGGAGGCTTTATTGCGGTCGGTTCTGTCTTAAAAATCCATTTCTCTCTGTGCACTTGGCGCTGCGTATCGACTTTTTTTTACCCCGTGTCCTCGCAGTTTCAAGAGATGTTACATACTTGTAATCAAACAGGGCCCCGTGCACTCTGCCTTCGCGTGTGTAGTTATGTAGTTACTTATAAAAAGAAGGACCTACCGTACCGTGTACCTGATGAACTCATGTTTCATTTCATTTCATACACACATTAAACTACCGCGGGGCGGGAAAGGTCGAGTTCAAAGGTCAATTTCACATATTTACTTGCAGAAGTCGTTCCCCTGAGTTAATTCATGCCGGAGAGATACTAAGTTTACGCCCTCAGTATTGTACACCCCAGATCAGAAGAGACCCATTACTTACTGGACGTCGTTAAAGCGAACTTTCATTTTCAGATTGGGCCCTGAGATTCGTTGGGAGCTGCCCAGCACAGGTAGTCGCCCTACATATGGATATCGCCATATCGTAAACGATCATGGTCTGCGATAATTCCGCTCTTCCATTCTGGAATTGAGGGTGAAAGCGTGTTCTTTCTTTGATGTTTTTTTTTTTTGTTGCATGTGTAGTTAAGGGTTTCCATACTTAACTCGGTCACCCACAGGGGTACAGGGGCATCTGGGGGCCGAAATGCAGTGAATCCATGCATCGCTGAGAAAGCCATGTGTCGGTTGGTGACACGGTGGAACCGACCACAGTTTTGGTTAGCTTCCTATCTCGCGGAATCCTGACGACGGCGGTGGATAATATGGCTCTGGTCTCTTTATGCTACAAGGGGTAAAACATGAATTCTGCAAGACAGACTGTACCCAGAGGTCTTTGCGTACGTACCTCTCAAGCAGGAATGCAGTCATGTATGTTCACGGCCTTCTACATTGTATAGCCCTCGTTCAGACCATACATTTCCACAGACCCACCAGCATGCCAACATGCCGTAGGGCCTTGCCGAGTCGGAGCATCCTCAAGGCTTCAAGTTGATGAGGACATTCTTTGAGTTTCTGAGGAAGCATTGTTTGAGCGTTTTGCTTTTATCCGTCGCTTATACACCATCTTGAACCAATTACATATTCGTGGCACTGTAATACCTATATAGATGTCAGAGTCAATATTTGAAGGAGTTGACATCTCAAAAGGTACCATCATCTCCGAGCGAAACCACCATATGCAGCTTCTGACAACATTCGGAAAAATAAATTTAAATATATTGTTTGGATCGAGCCACTACATCCAGGTCGCCTCCAGAGGCGCTGCATTTATAAGTGCAAGGTTTCATAAGGGACCCTCCCCATCTTCATCCACCACAATGGCAACCCCATCCAACACGAGAGCCGTCGCAGTGTATTGTGGCTCGTCCATGGGCAGACGCCAAGCACACACGAATGCAGCGTTATGTGCGTCCCTTGCACACGAACTTAATGCACACATGCCTGAAGTTTATTATCTATTTAGCTGTAGGGCGTGCCCTGGCGGCGCAACACCGCAGCCTCGTCTACGGAGGCGGCATGCAAGGATTGATGGGCCTTGTGTCAAAAGCTGTACTTCAAGGTGGAGGTGAGGTTACTGGCATTATACCTTACGCGATGCATGCTGCCGGAGGGGAGAGAGACAAGTCAACGAACCCTCGCCCTCCGCCAGTGCATCTCGAGGAGTTCGAGGCCGAAAAGGTATTTGCGACCTTCTTTGAAGTGGCGCATCTATGTCTAACCTATTTTTTTCTTCTGGGTTTAGATGCAAACCGTAAGTTGCAAAAATGACACTTGTGGCCTGGTGGTCGGCTTCTAAGGAAGGTTGCAGGTCATTGTAGATTCTATGCATGAACGGAAGGTAGAAATGGCCAGCCGTTCTGTAGGGTTCATTGGTTTACCAGGCGGATTTGGGACCTTTGAAGAGGTAGGTAAAACCCCTGCAACTCTACCAACCTGATCTGATGGTCTACTAAGGTCTTCGAAGTCACCACTTGGACTCAGATCGGTATCCATAACAAACGTTAAATTCTTTGTCAGGATCTTCTTTGTAATCTTTGCTAATACGCCTCGCAGCTGTTGTTCTCCTGAATGTCCTATCTTTTTATGATCCTCTCCGCCAGCTCATAGAGAATGGGGTCAACGAAGGATACATCCACCCTGACAACAGAAAGCTCATCGTATTCGTAGACGGGCCCGCTTCCCCAGATGAACACGAAACTTTCGATTGGGGAACAGCGGCACTGGACGCTCTTGACAAATGGGGAGGCGATGATTTTAAAAAAATCTTTAATTGGACAACTAGAAAGGACGGTTCGTCGGCAGAAGCCCTCGGGGCCGCCTGAGCAAAGAGGCGACGATATAGGGACCCAATTGAATTGTTCCCATCTGTACGATACGAAATATAGCTTTCCCCCGGACTGTCGGGCAGCGGGAAAGTACCAGTGCAGGCTTATGTGACCGGCTTAGGAGTTGACGCCACAGGTTTACCCATGGCCGGTTCAATGACACGAGTGGCGTCCATGAATTTGTTGATGTCCTCCTCTGTAACTTTGGCCTTGCGCTAAAGGTTGGTCGATCAGGGTCGACACCGTATCTGCATGTATTAGATGTTCTTACCTCCTGGAAGTCGGCAACAAATTTTTGGAGCAGTTCGATGCATCTTGCCTTCAACTGACCAGTGAGCAGCCTCCCTGCACGATATTCCTGTAGATGCCGTCCGTCAGATGGATCAGATGCAAAGAGAAAACACATTCCGCACCGTCCCAAGCCGCTCCAGTTCCTCGTCATCCTCCAAAAAGAATGTTAGGTATTGGTAGCTGACATCCACATCAGTATTGCCTCCAAGACGTCTATGTTCCTCTTCCGTTTCCTGTCCACCTGAAAATCCGTGCTTGTTGATTTTGTTCTTGATCTGCGCCGGCTTATCGCTCATATAGATACTGCTGTTGGGGTCACTGGCGCTCATTTTTGTTTGGGGGCCTTGAAGGGCAGGGAAGAACTTTGCATGGAGCAGAGTGGGCTTCTGATATTTAAGCTTCTGTGCAACGTCTCGTGTCAAACGGAAATATGGGTCTTGATCAATGGCGCATGGAATGAGGCACGGAGAGCTCGTTGCCGTCCCAAAAATTTGAGGAAACGAGTTTGAAAACGATGGGGCAGCTTGTATCGCTGCAAAGTGAATCTTCCCAATGTTGTCACTGGACAAGAAGACTCAGATCACAAGGACAGATCAAAGTTATTGCGACCTACGACTCGGAAAACCCAAACGTAGCTTTAGCTTGACTGTACGTGATTTGGCGCGAGATTTTGGAGACATTCTGATAGAATGCACCGCCCATGTAGTCATAGTTGCTGAATATGAACGTCTTTTTAAGATCGAACCCAACAGCAATGATATCTCGAGCATTCTGTCTTGCAAACGCTCTTGTCTGGTCAACCTTGAGTTCATGCTTGAAAAGGAACTTCTCGTCATCTTGGAATAGTCCAGGTAAGCTTAGGGCCTATAGCTGGAGCAAAAGCCCTACCAGTGAGCTGGACTACCAATGGTACGTCGAAGACGTCCTGCAACCATCTGGTGAAATCAATATCGCGTCTTTTGGCCAAGATCAAGCGCTTACTTCGTGAATACGAAAGGGATCATATGGCCCAAGTGCATGCTATCGCTGCTAGGGCCACGTCCAGTATACAAGAAGAAGGGTTTGCCTTGCTCGTAACGATCTAGAATTTTATCAAAGTCTCTGGAAGGATTTCCAGCTGACCGTAGTGAATTATGGCCCGAGAAAGCGCTTACCGGTGCGAAAAGAACATCCCTCTTCGGAGGAATACATGGGGACGTCTTCCAGTCAATCTTTCGAATCTCGCCAGCAATGCTTCATCGACTCTACGTGTGCCGAATTGATCAATGAGTTTATCGTAGTCGATAGCTTGCTGCTTTCCATCAGCAGATACAGATCCTTGGACGTCCCAAGGCGTGACTACTTGATCGGCTGAGGTTGCTGCAGTATTCGCTGCGCTGGGGGTAGGCGTTGCACTTTGCAAATGAAAAGTAAACATCCGTCAGTCAATCCGTGATGTTATGTTTGAATTTATCTTACTCTGAAGTTTTGACTGAAGTGAGGCTGGCAGCGATTTGACTAACTTCAGCCATAGCTGTCGACCTTTGAAAGAATCTCTCAGTCCTTGAATCCTCTCAAAGAATCATTGATTGGGCCCACGTGGTTATCAGATAATTCATATCGATCGGAGATCTGAAATTCTGCCCAAGAAATCAGATCTTGTATCGGACACTTCTGTTGAGAGCACGTTGGCTCGCACCAACTGCGATTATCATCAAGGATAATCTATTACACAAGGGATAGTATAAATAAAGTACGAAACACCAAAGGACCCCATGTACCATTCCTCGGCAAGGCCTTTGATCACTGGACGGCTGACACAAAGTGTGCAAACAAAGGCAACGTGAGAAACAAATAGGTTGCTCTGCCTCATTGACCGCGTTCCAAAAGCCTTTCTTTTCGCCAACGCATTCCATAAAATCCTCGATTATTGAATCCTAGCATCCCAATGACTACGTCTCGACTTCACCCGCACCACTCCTTGCCGGCGCCTGTTGTTCATGCAGGTTTTTCGGTCTCTCAATCCAAATCGCATGTCCTGGCTGGGGTCCAAGACGCGTACTGGAGCGACGATGAAGCGGTACGGGAGCTCTATAATCTTTTAGCTGTCCTTTGAAACGATATTTATGGGGGAAAAATCAGGAGGACGCGGAATGCCCTTTATGTTTGGAAGAAATGGACGTATCCGACCTCAATTTTAAGCCCTGCGTATGCGGCTACCAAGTGCGCCGACTAGTTTACCATGTCAATAATCTTCTGACCAGCTTTATTATCAGATCTGCCGATTCTGCTGGCATCACATCAAGGAAAACCTCAACAAACGATGCCCCGCTTGTAGGCGCGTCTACACAGACGATGGTGTGGAATTCAAGCCTGTGGCCATTCAAGAGTTCGTTTGCATTTTTTCATGTCGCTAATTTCTTCGTTGCTGATCGTGCTCATACCTTAGCCACAAGCGCCTCACCCAACAGAAGAAGCAGCGAGAACGAGAACGCAAAGAGCTTGACAATCTGAACAGACGCCATCTTGCCAACGTCCGTGTTGTCCAGCGTAATGTCGTTTACGTCGTTGGCATCGGTCCCCGATTTGCCAAGGAAGAGGTGTGTCTTGTATTTTATATAGAAGTGAGTCAAACTCACTCCCTACTTTAGCTCATTTCTACCCTTCGATCCAATGAATATTTTGGGCAGTATGGGAAAATTACGAAAATTCTTCTCGTCAAGCGAACCCCCTCTGGTGGTGGTGAACCTGTGGTCGGGTTGTACATCACCTATCATAGACGAGAAGACGCTGCCCGTGCAATTGCCGCCGTCGATGGGGCTCCATCCACCGGCGGTGCAAGAGGTGATGTAATGCGAGCTAGCTATGGAACAACCAAATACTGCATGGCGTTTCTACGGGGCGTGTCCTGCAGCGATCACAGCTGCATGAACCTTCATGAATGGGGTGATGAGAAAGACTGCTTTACTAAAGAAGACTTGACAACACTGTCAGTACTTCTCTATCTCCCCCCACACTCCCATCTGACATCCGTCGACCAGAAAACATACCATGAAGACCACGGAAACCCGAGCAAGAAGTACCGTTATTTCTCAGAAGAAAGGGGACGAAAGTGATGGTAAAGTTTGAATTCGCTTCCTTTCATGACAAATCGCTGATGATACCTTCAGCTGGCCTTCCCCGGGCGGCTTCTTGGGCGCAAAAGCCAGTCAACTTTCAGTTGTCAAACACAACCAACAACACCTACGCCTCGGGTTCTAGCTCGGCTATTCGCCAACCTAAACGCGGTACAGTTGCGCGACAGCCTCGCAATACTCCGAATAATGAAACTCGTGGCAGCGCCGCCACTCGCAACCCCAACAACGAAAAAGTGAGCACGACTAGCAAGGCAACTACTCAAACATTGTCACGCCCTACGACGCCTTCATCGCATCCACCACCAAGGGTTACGTCCCCAGATGTAAAAGATGTGATGGTCAAGACTAAGAGTCGGCCTGTACCACCACCTCCCTCTCACTCTCCGGATTCACCCACCAGAACCGACGAGCCTGAGTCAGGCCCACCGAGCGTTGCCCCTCCTTCTCCTGCTCCGCGACCGGAATCCGCAGATTCTACGCAGATATCAATACCACCCCCCACTTTACCACCTGGCCTTCCTGTTGTTCCTCCTGGACTTGCTGCCCCTCCTGGAATCCCCATTCCCAGCAGACCTTCGCAATTCGACATCACAGCTCCGCAGACTCCTATTCTTGCGTCACAATCATCATACCAAATGTCTACTGCTGCTCGTGCGCTTCTTGACGACGTCACTGCCCGGCGAGAATCAGCATTGCCTGCCATGACTGGAGTCAGTCCATTCCCAGATTTTGACAGGACTTTGCAGACTTTGAGTGGCGGTGACAGCGGTGGATTTAGTTTCAATTTGGATCCCACATTGGCTGGAACCGACACGGAAAGCCTTCCGCCTTTGGCAGACTTTGAAGGAGAGGCCAGCATACCTTTCCATGGCTCGTATATTGATACCTTCCCGGCCCTTCGCTCTCCCACTACCGCATCAACAGTGACTGGTTTCAATCCGCCTCCAGGATTGCCGTATCCTCACACAAACCGTTCTGCATATGACCCCCTTGGGTCAAGGTCCTCTTCCGCGGCTGGACATGATAATTCCACTTCCGGACCCGGTTACGTCGGCTCGTTCAACCCTTTCGCTGACGCCAATGAGGAGAGCCCTGAAACCTCGGCTTCATTAAGACGGGCATTAATGGACGACGATTCTGGCAGAAAGGTATCTCGGTTTGGATTTGCGCGTGGACGACAAGGCTCCACGTCTACATCGTCTCCACTTCACGTCTCATCGCCCCTTAGTAATGGTGGCAGCGATAACCAAGCTTTCAATGGACTCACAGACAGCCTTGCACAAGCCTTTGGACGACCTCAATGGTCTACAAATGCAACTGGCAGAGACTATGGTCAGGTGCACTCGGCCTCAACCTCAAATTCGCCCCATGTTCAGCATGCTTTGGACCATATACATCCCCAATCCGGCCGTTCGCTTCCTCCATTCTTTGAGTCTGGCGTCAGCGAGGCACAGCTTCGAGACTTCATACAGTCCAGTCGTGATCGAGCACAGTCTAACATTGGCAATTCTTCCGGTAACTTCGTTGTCATTTGTCGACTGAATACTTTACTCATTTGAAATTAGACCCTCACCCACCGGGACTGAAGTTGAACCCTCAATTCCAAGACCCTGCTATTATGTCGGCTCGTTTTGCTTCAAATACGCAAGATAGCGGCTTCAATCAAATGACCTATGGACCTCCTCCGGGGCTTTCTTTCCCTCAATCAGGGACAAATGTCGGGTTGGGTGTCATTGTAAATGGTATTGACGGAAATGGATCAGCACATGGTGAGCACAAATTCCTTTCTTTTGAGGGGAGGGAGGTCAGTGTACCGAGCGCCGTGCTTTCTCAGTGCGGAAAATTCATTACCGGCATTGATGCATCGTCGAATGCGCGGCTTTCATCCCGTTTCCCCCTTCATGGACTATCTCGACTCGCAACCCCAAACATAACGTACAATCAATAAATTCCCCCTCCCTCTTGGCATGGTGTCCACGTCTACTTCGACGCTGATTTATTTTGTTACGGGCGCCGTAGTCTCAACGACAGCCTCCCCGTCTCTCTCTCTGGCACTTTCCTCTACCGACTTTCCTGCACTAACCGCCAGTCCCGTGGAACTCAGTCCTCCTGAACAAACCACAGCGGCAGATGATCCGCCAATTCAACTAGATGCAAAAGCCCGCGAGAAAGCTGAGCGAAAGGCTGCCAAGAAAGCGGCCGCAGCAGAGAAAGCGGCGGAACGACAGCGTATTGCTCAAGAAAAGGCTGCTGTCCGGGCTGCTGAGCGCGCTAAGATCGCTCTGGAGAAGCAAGTCGAAAAAGAAAGGGCGCTGGCGGAGAAGGAAAAGGCGATGACGATTAAAGCGCAGGAAAAAGCAGCAAAGGAGCAAGCTGACAAGGAGAAGGTCGCAAAAGCAAAGGCTGAGACTGAACGTCTGGCGAAGGAACGAATTGCACAGGCAGAGAAAGGGAGGCAGAAGGAGAAGGACGCTCAGATCAAGAAAAAGCAAACCGAAGACAAACGCCTGGAGCAGCCATCGAAGCCATCACGCCCAAGCACTATACCTAAATCTGTTACTCTCCCTGTCCCGCCTGAGGCTCAAGTTCCGTTGTTATCGAAGAAGCCAAAGAAAAGCAAGCCCACGCCGGCCAAGTCTATAAGGGCATCGAAGGAAGAGGGTCATGTTGTTGATGATACAACCACGATTCCGTCTATGCCAGGCTCCGACGCGCATCTTGTGCCCACCGATTCAAGCGCGAATAACTCTCGCTCCCATTCTTTGGATCGTAATTCACCGACGTCAGTTGAAGAACTGTTGGAAGATATCGACATTCTGAACCCCGCGATGGACCTTCCGAATCATCCGTTCTTTGAAACCCACAAGCTTAGCCCTGCTGCTACAGTGCCTCTGGAATATGGCCCCTTGGTCCATGCATTGTCAGCGTTATCAGTTGGCGGAGGGTCTTTCGCGAACAATATGCCTTCAGGATC
Organism: Tephrocybe sp. NHM501043; assembly: GCA_018855915.1. Lineage (NCBI taxonomy): Eukaryota > Fungi > Basidiomycota > Agaricomycetes > Agaricales > Lyophyllaceae > Tephrocybe > Tephrocybe sp. NHM501043. The sequence continues at coordinate 330,762 of JABCKO010023770.1, forward strand.
CATAGATAATGCAGTATCGTCCTTCCAACAATTGTTGGAGACTTTGACGCAGACAATTTCGGATCTTTTGCGCCTTCTTCCCAGGACCACTTGGGATGATAGTTCTTCTTTTGATGGCGTTCTACGCGATATGCTCAAAGGTGATGACTTCCTCGATGACGGCGGTGATGATGGGCATGGGAAAGAAGATGAGGTTGCAGCTCTAACCTTGGCTCTTGAGCGACGAGCTCGGTGGATGGAAGTCCAATTATCGAAGCTGGAAGAATTGCATCGTGACATCAATACTGCGGCTGTCAGGGCTGTCCTCTCTTTCAATGATAATGGTTGGGATCGGCGCGCTTTCCTACCCCGTGTCGGCAATACCTTACGCCGCTTCGACAATATTGGTTTCACAGAAGACTCTGACGGTACCGTCCGTTCAATGACCGCCGACGAACTTGAAAAGAAACTGGCCGTGGCTAAGGAGGCAGCTGTCTTTGCGGAGACTGAGGTACGGGAGGTAATGGAGAGGATTCAAGCAATCAGGCCTGTTTGCGAGATCTAGAATATTCTTAGGAAAGGTTACGAGGAGCAATGTTCACTCAGTGCATACGAATATTTGTCGTATAAGAGATTGAGTGACAAGACAGTAATATCGGTATGTATGGACTGGTTTCAAGTGCTTTTGGACTGATTGTGTTTCGACTTGCCCTTCTCTGGATATAGCTAAGTGATCGTTTGAATTAGTGCTCTGTCCATAGTGAGGGATTGGTAGATCATTCATTACCTTGCCAGGGTTCATTAGGTCTAGGGGATCAATCGCATGCTTGATGACTCTCATAAGCTCGACAGTGCCTTCACCCAATTCTTCAATCAGATATTCTTTTTTCCCAACACCGACGCCATGTTCTCCGGTGCCTGTATAACCTCAACATGGTGAGTTGTAGCATAGTAGCAGAGCTTACATGTTCCATCGAGGGCTATGGCTCTGTGGACGAGAGGGTGCACGGCGTCGCTGACGGACGACAATTCTTCGTCGTCATGGAAGAGGATCAAGGCATGGAAATTGCCGTCTCCGACATGTCCGACGATTGTACCCTGAAGGCTGGAACTAGCGAGGTCCTTTTTTGTTTCGTAGACTAGCTGAGGCAAACGTGACACTGGGACACTGTGAAAACATTCACCACTTAGCGGATTAGAAGTCACAGTGGTCATACCAAACATCAGTAGTCCAACAACGGGTTCCAGGGTATGCTGCCAGCGTTGACATCAATGCGTACTTGCGGTTCTGCCACAAATCGTCTGCCTCTTGCTCCGTAGATGCAAACTCAAACCTGCTACTGCCATGCTTCTTGACGATGGCCTGCACAGCTTTCGATGTATTCTGAATCGACGACGGGTCCCCTTGGATTTTAAAAAACAGGGTGTCTTCTACAGGATAGGGATGATCGACTAGACCCGCACTGTTGATAGCCTTCATCACTTATAAAACCAGGCTTGTTAGTCTATTTTCTAAACGGTCAAACAAGAATACTCACTATGGTCGTCAAGGAGCTCGACGCATTCTAAGATATGGTTACTTGAACCTTTCCGAAGAGCTAAGTAGGTGAATGCTTACGGATGTGAGGGCCATAAGATGTATTGAGTATTTCTTGTACAGCACTGACAGCATGCTCAACGTCAGGAAATTGAGCCATTGCAACTTTGGTAGGAACTACTGGAGCAAGTCTAAGCGTCACTGGAAGAACGTTAAGGTCATTGGGAAATCAAAAGTGTCACCAAGAAAAAGAAGCCCTACCCTCCGTGACGATGCCGAGCGTTCCTTCAGCACCAATAAATAATTTGGTAAGATCAAATCCAGCCGCTGATTTTCTGGCTCTACTGCGTGTCTTAATAACTTCGCCATTGGGAAGAACAGCAGTCTGGAGTGTAACGTCAGTCTCAGCTTAGAAAGTGACATGAGCGAACCTTACAAGATTAATGAACCATTCCGCTCTAGCAGTGCCATAGCGAACTGCATTTGCTACAGAGGGCACGGTCAGTGGCGTGTTGACCAAGATTATAATCGCCTTACTTCCACTACATCCTGTACCTATCATCCCTCCGATAGTCTACGGCACAAAGCGTATGTAGAGTCAAGTTAGCTCGAGTGAGAAATGACGTACGGCACCAGGTCCTGGATCCAACTAAGAAACTGAGGATCTTGATGATTGTATAGAGCAGAATAAACATACAGGGAAAAATAAAGGTATCCCTTTTTCTTTGAGTGTCGCGTTGATGTCTTCCCAGCGAGCTCCAGATTGGCATACCAGGTCGGAGTCAGATTCTACAGAGAAAGCATTGGAAGGGAACCATTGTGAGATTCAAGATACTTACCATGAATCTCAAGAATTTGATCCATTCCTGACATGTCTAAACAAATACTGCCAGATGGAAACTGCATCAAGTTGGATAGTAACGGAAATACAATACGAGAGTTCGCGTGGCTTACACCGGACGTATGACCCTCGAGACTGGTCGCGCCGCTATAGGGCGTGATGGGCATCATATACTTGCGTGAAATATTGACAATTTTGACGACATCCGCGGTGGATTTTGGTCGAACCTGAATACTTGCGAGTGAAAACAGTGTCTAATAGAGTGGCAGGCACCTTACAACCACAGAATGAGGTGAAGCCGGATGGTACGAGTTCTCCGAAAAGCCATAGGTCTTTAAAGTGTCTGGGTCTGTGGACACCTCGTTCGGGCCAGGAAAGACAGTGTGTAGCTCATCGATAGCAAGTTTAATCTCTTTACGAGTTGCACGCCTCGGAGGTGGGTCTATAGGCTTGGGCTGGTTAAAGTGAGAGTTGATTAATTGAAAAGGAAATCCCTAGGCTAGTACGCACAAAGATATATGAGTCAACCACTTCCGTTGCCGTAACTATTCCAACTGCATATATTGCTGCCTGTAGCACTGCCCTGGATTTCCAGGATCCAAAGAAGTGCTTCGACCAAGGATTGAAACGAGGGTAACCTCCGAGACTGGCAGGCGTGTTGGCAGGATTTGCCTTGAACTTGACGGCCGGTTTTGTCGACGCCAGTCGGGCGGCGATAGTATGAGGCCTCCCTGCGCATAAAGTGCGCAACGAGGCAGTCGTTCTCTGAGAAAAAGTCGTGAGGACCATTTGTGAGGGTTAGTGGAGAAACCAACTACCGACCCACGGACCGACGGAACCAATCACAAATCTTGCCGAAGCCCGCGCCGAAGCTCCTCAATAAGTACTTATGCCGAACGATTTACGAGACCCTTGGCCTGTGGGAAAGCCAGCTGTCTGAGACCCTGGGGCTGATGTGATGCAGTGATGGATGATCATGATCGGACCTGATGACTAAGCCAACCCAAGGGGAAATCGTCTCGTCGCTCGACGCATTTGGTGTAGGCGCTATTTGGAGCTATTTGGTCACCCAACAAACGCGTCGCTGGATTGTGTTGACCACTTTTTTTTTTCTTCGCACTGCGTGCGGGCTAGCATTGGTTGCTGAAACTCTTGTTTCATGATATTTAGGTGTTTTGTATTGGTAATTAGTTATGGTATGGAGCTATCTTAGGCAGTGCACAATAACAACCAGGAAGCAAGAAATCGTTGTCGTTAACATAGATTTGCATATACTGACAAGATAAGCTGCTCTTGCAGGGATAAGTAGAGATAAGTACTTATTTTGGACTGATTTAC